>CM070073.1:3662002-4012926 GCA_036320875.1 Cotoneaster glaucophyllus | reverse complement strand
GCAATCCTAAACTCTAGATCTTTTTTTTCTTGAGACAAAATGGTAGTGATTTTATTATAAAATTAAAAACTGATACAAATACCAAAAAAGACATTCGAAATAACATCAAAGAAGACTTCAATCCAAATAAACTTTGACAAAACATGAATGACCAACTTGGTCAAATTAATTATCATCGTACTAGTGGATTTGAGGGCAAGGAATCTTGATGGTATTATTCCCAAAAAGATGAGATAAAAATTAAATTGCATTTTCATACTGTAAGTGGGAGTTTTTGGTGTGACTTTCTTAGTTGGCTAGCTTCAATACTAAATTATTATTGATGACACATAATGTATATGTGTGGCTTAGCCTGAATTTTCAACCTCTTAATTTTTTTTACTATTAATAACACATCTTGTTTTCGGTCAAGATACTATTAGTAGCACATCTATTTAATACATTATAGCTCATTTTGTAAGGTTGATGCTCTTTAAATACACAAAACTAAAAGATTTTTTTTTTTGGAAACTAACTAAAAGATTTGGTGATACATTTTAAAATACAAATGAAATCATATAAAACAGTACGTAGGGCACATCTATTAGAGAGAGGATATGAGGATCCACAAATCATATCCGTTCATCGTACATCCACTACTACGAAACCAATTATTAGTGTCGCTATGATAACCGACAAGAAACGTATATTACTGTCGGATTTTAAGCAAAATCTGACAAAAAATGGATGCAGTGGCGGATATAATAAGCGCATTTTTGTCTGCTAAAACCGACAGAAAATACTAAAACTGACAGAACTTCTGTCGGATATAATCGACAGAGAATTTATTAATATGAATAAATAAAAGACTTCTTGTCGGCTAAAACCGACATAAAATATATTAATAATAAAAAATTATAAACAACCACTTTCTGTTTCCATTTTCACTGCATTTTCCATATTCACAGCAAGATCAGACATAGCTTCATTAGGAAGCAGCATAGGACGCGTCATGCTAGCCACTGTTACAGCATCGTTTGTTTCTACCTACACACATTCACATTCTATTAGAATCACTCAATCATAGCAAGCATTGCTCATTCAAATGAATCTCTCCCTGAAATCGAATGAAAATCGAAATACTTACAGTGTTGATGAGATCTATGATAAAGGAGAGCTCCTGGTGCGCCAGCTACACCATGCTATGTCACTGCCACTGCGTCGCCGCACTCTCTTTCGAGCTCTTCTTCTACTTCTTGTTCTCGTCATTCTCCATAGCCCAAGCGAAATCGATTATCCGAATCAAATTCTGCCGTTTCTTGTTGTAGCCTACATCACTTTAATCGAAGAAATAGATAATTAGGGTTTCCAAGAAATCAAAAGTTGATGCCTGTTTGGTTGCCGAGAAAATAAAATCAGACAAAAATAGGATAAATCGAGGTAGCGCAAGAGCTTCAGCCTCCCAATTGAATCTGGTAGTGTGACAACTGCGCTTGAACTCGTGTCTAGCACACGCATGCACGTAAGTGAATGAATTATTTCACCTTGTCATTTCTCAAAGGCTCTCAGTTGCAAGTGTTGAACCCTGCAGAAGGAAGTGATAAGAATAAAATAGTGACTCATTGTAATGGTAACTCATAATAGTTACCAATTCAGTTAGATAGTTACTATAGTTAGTTATTGTGGGTTACTTAATTTGCTTTTACCCTAAGTGTAACTATATATACATGTGTAATATTATCCTTGAGAATCAATGAGAAAAGTCTGAAACATTATTCTCAATATGGTATCTTCCTTCAGAAGTCTACTGACTTCGATCCTTTAGTTTTCTCCCTCTCCTTTCGTTATTTTCTCAGTACCCAAATAGGTATCTTCCGCTCTTTTCTTCTCTGATGTTGCACATCAATGGCGGTCAATTCTTATACTTCTTCTCAGGCGATCGTGCACCCTAATTCTTCTTCTCACGATGTTACACAGGTCTCGATCAACTCCATCACGATCCAGAACTTAAGCTTACATGCATACTGACTAACTCCTTCGCATGATAACAAACGAAAGCCTTTGCTCTTATTCATAATCTCGGCCTCTCTCCCTGCTTCTCTACGTTGCTCTCTGCAACACTGCTCTATGTGCGTGTAGATGAAATGAAAGAGTTTGAGGGAAAAAGAGATATAAAATAGAGAAAGATTGAGTGGCTGAGAAGGAGTGACGTGGGGGAGCGGAGAGTGCACAGGAAAGTGGGGTGTGTGTCAGAGAGAGAGAGAAAGATGTGAGGGAAGAGAACCGGCTGATATGGGGAGAAGAAATAAAATAAAATTGGGAGGATGGGACATGACAGAAGAAGAGAGAGAGAGATTTAATAAAAAGTAATGATGTGCTGTTGAAAAGATAAAAAGGTCATGATGTTTGTAGAAAAAGAAAGAAGGCCGGCTGATGGAAGTGGGGAAGAATTCCATCTGATCATAAAACTTCACAGAAACCTAACCAAAAACGGGTTCTCACAGGTTTAAAATATCGATGATATCAGAAATATAGGTAGTCCAAAAACATAAAAATTTCGATGGAAATATCGGGATATTATCGATATCGATAAAAATTGAATAAAAACCACGGAAATTGTAAGAAAAACTTGAAAATTTTTATTGAAACTTTGCATGATGTTTATTTAGTCAATTATCTATTAGTTTATCACAAAAAATTGGAAGGAAATGCATTGCATGATAGATTTAACTGATTTAAGTTGATTATATAGCAAGCTGGCAAACATTGTGAGTGTAGAAAATATGTAGTAATTAATGAAAGAAATTTAAACACACCATAATCATTTATATATAATGAATTAGTGCAATATTTTACACTTTATACATTGCATGGTAAGATACATGAGTGACTTACACAAGAAAAGAGAAGGAAATGCGGAGAGGAGAAAAGAGGGAAGGAAGGGGGAAGGGAAAAGGCACCGGCGTAAGGAAGAGATGGAGGGGTTTTATGTTGGAAATTTTTTATTATTGTCTGTTAAAACCAACAGTAACATTTTTTTTTTAAATTATAAAACGACAGAAAAAAAAATGATAGCAAAAATCCCCCAAAAATTCCCTCCCAAAATTTTAAACCCCCCCCCCCTCAAAAAAAAATTATGGCTCGTGGGAATTTCATTAGACTTTAGGGTCATGAGTGAAAAAAAATATTTAAAATATGCGTTTATTTATTTATTTTTAATCAATATAACATATTAAAATAATAAATTTTCATTTCTGTTTGTTATTAAATTGAATATAAACAATACCTGACGAAAACTGATCGCACAATGTACGATTAACAAATGTAATTAGAGAATCCCTGAAATCCTCCTAAAGAGGATCCGGCAAGGATCCCCACTCCATCTATTAAATTGTGCGTCACAAGGCGTGTTGATTTAGTGTGTCTACAAAATTTTATTTGATTTTTATATTCACCAAATATTCCAAGACTGATTTTCTTAAGGGTTTATATCACAAATGGTCCTTGACATTCATCAAACACATCATTTTGGTCCCTAACATTCAAAATCAATAGAAATGGTCCTTCCGTTAAAAACTCTTTGGGCAATTTTCTAAGCTTCGTAACTCAATCGTTTCTTAACCAAATTTGACTCATGATATATCAAAATGAAGATAGGAAAGTTTAGAACAAGATTATACCATTTTGAAGCCCAATGGTTGCCGGAGATGGCCATAAAATAGCCTCAAATGTGACTGGTCTGCAGAAAAACTGGAAAATTCGCCGGAAACTGGGTAAACTTTAAACGTTCATAACTTCTTCAATAATTAACGAAATTGAGTGATTCAAAAATGAAAATCATACTTCTCGACAAGAAAAAGAGAATGGTACCTTTATTGACTGTTAATTCACCGTGGTTTGGCCGAAAAAACAGCTCGAAATTGGATAACCATTTTCGAGTTAGCCAATTTCAAGCCGTTTTCCGGCCAAACTATGGTGACTTAGCCATCAAGAAAAATATCATTCTCTTTGTCTCATCGAGAAGTATGATTTTCGTTTTTGAATCACTCGATTTCGTTGATTATTGAAGAAGTTATGAACGTTTAAAGTTTACCCAGTTTCCGGCGAATTTTCCAGTTTTTTCGCGGACCAGTCACATTTGAGGCTATTTTCCGGCCATCTCCGGCAACCATTGGGCTTCAAAATAGGTATAATCTTGTTCTATACTTTCCTATCTTCATTTTGATATATTATGAGTCAAATTTGGTTAAGAAACGATTGAGTTACGAAGCTTAGAAAATTGTCCAAAGAGTTTTTAACGGAATGACCATTTGTGATGTGTTTGATCAATCTCAAAGACCATTTCTATTGATTTTGAATGTCATGGACCAAAATGATGTGTTTGATGAATGTCAGAGACCATTTGTGATATAAACCATTTTCTTAATTCATAAAAGCTCCCTGTACTTTAATTAATTTTAAATTAATCACAGAAAAGTCTGATATCAACAATTTGTTTAATCATTGAATTTCATTGTATCCAAAACCGGAGCCATAAAAGTTCGATGGAAATTAATACAACTTTATTCGTCAGAATTAAAGAAAAAATTAGAACTTCTTTGGTAAAGTTACAAATATAAAAAGAACTTAAAGAAGTACAAATACAACTTGCAAAGTGGAATCAAGTTTTTATTTTTTTTATTTTTTATTTTTATTTATTTTTGGGTTAAAAATCAAGTTGCTTAATCAAGTTGTTCTGTCTATGAACATCTTAATTTTTTAAACTCACAATTGATCATGTTCTTTTATTTTAAAATTAAAAAACGAAGAGGAGAGAGCAATATACAAACTGTACAATATACCTTTCATGTCATCACAAAATTTGCACCCAGATGCCTTCACTGGGAATTTGCTGATGCACCACGTATGGAAGATAACATCCGGAAGGCGCAAGATTACCGGAAGCCGGCGTCGTCATCTGAACTTGGTACGTCATTGTCCCTACCTTTCTGACGGTCTCCGGTGCAAGAACCAGCAGCCTCTGATTCATTGAGAACGAATGTGTATTAAATGATGGTGCCACCTGTTGAGAGTTGTCCCACATTGGTGAGGGACAAGGTTTGCTATGTGCTTATATGGTCTTGGGCTACTCCCCATATTGCCAATTGGTTTTATGGTGGAACCCTAATTTCATCATGGTATCAGAGCAAGATTGTCCACGTGTGTGAAGTCCAACGGCCACACGGGCTCCACGTCACCCAGTTGTTGTCCACGTGTAGGCTTGAAAATCCGCCACACGTGCGGGGGCGTGTTGAGAGTTGTCCCACATTGGTGAGGGACAAGGTTTGCTATGTGCTTATATGGTCTTGGGCTACTCCCCATATTGCCAATTGGTTTTATGGTGGAACCCTAATTTCATCACCACCATCATCACCGACACCAAATTCGTGGATCTGGAACGTGGACATTCTTTTAGACATAATTAACAGGAACATCAAAACGGTTAATTATACTCTGCTTTCAGTTATATTTTTCACCTCACAATGTTACTTTTCCTTCTCTTGGCATGGTAATTTAAAATGGTAGTGCATTATAGTAATAGTTACATATTTGATTTATCACTTGGAAATCTGGTAATTATTTGGGCAAACGATCGCGTAGTAAGACTAAAATGGGTTCGGTTATGTGTTCATTCAATAATTCCAATAATATTTTTCTTCTAACACTGTTAACTTACTATGGTGCTTAAAAGATTGTTAAGCGTGTAGTTTTCAGTGATCTCTGGTCCTTATATATGCACTTTATTTGTATCTTAGTTTCACTTAGTTGAAGATTTTGAAAAACTCCATTTAATAAATCCAAAATATGTATTCCTTTAAGAGCAGTTTCATAACCATTTGGTTTTTAGTTTTAAGATTGAAGTGATATTTCATTTTTTTAAAGCTTTAATTGATTCATGTTTATGTTTGGATCAGGAAAGAAACTTTGCTAACGGTGTACCTGTGACGATGCAACGTTGATATGCTTCTGTGTCAATTTGTTCTGACTATTTACCATACTATATGCTTATTTTATTTTATAATCTTTGGTTTTTCTTTTATTAGCTGGGGATTTACAATCAAATGATGAATCTTCAGTTTACATGGGTAAGCATTTTTTTCACATATAATTTTGCTGGTGATTTTAACTGTCAAACCATGTTGTTTTAGTTCATGCTACTAATCATGCATTTGGTAGATTTATATATACCACAGCGTTTAAATGCTAATCGATTACTAACATATGCGGTCTTTACAGGAAAAGCAGTGGATTCTCAAGAGGGGCTTCAATGTACAGAAGAATTACAAGGTCTTATTAGCTATTCATTATTTTATATAATAATTTAGATAAAATATCGATGAGAAATAATATATATACCAAATAAAAATCTCTTTGTTTTGTTTCTTCTCTGTTTATATTATAAGACTGTTTTAATTGCTTTGCTTTGTTTTTCTCAGTTTCTATTAGATGTTCTTTGCAGATATGAATAGTTATTTTATTTATTTATTTTGGCTTTTAAAACGAAGCAAGTGATTTTTAGTAAGTTTTTCCAGCTGTTGCAGGTTTTGCCTTTTGTTGATGAGATCTAGGCTTTTAGGGATTTCTGGGTTCTTTTAGCTTTTGAGTGGTAGGGATTTGTCCCTTTTTTTTGGAATTGTTGTTTGTTGCCTTTGAATTTTGGAATTGTTAAAATTTATAATTCATCTGAATCATTTTTAATAAATCAATGTTATCACGTAGACCAGTTTACATAGTGAAACTTTATATTGGGTTTTTTTTCAATCGTTCTTATATTATATTTGTTCCGATTTTTGATCAATTTGAATAGATCGATATAGCTGCCGGTGATAAATGGAAATCGCTTTCAGAGGCTGTGAGTAATTCTCTGCTTTTAATATTATGTATTTAGGAATGTAAATCTTAATTTATGAATGGCTCTTTTGTTTAAACTTTATTATTGTGATTTTTGGGGTTTGTTTGTAGCTTCGGGTTAATTTTGTTTTGTTTTTGGGTTTAGGAAGTCGTGATTCCAGCCCTTGGGAGGCCAACATAAGATAGAATGCACCGGACTTAGGTGAGAGGTTTAATTTATTTTTTTAATTTTTTTCAACCCAACATCATCATTGCTGTTTTATGAAAATTCTTTCCCAAAACATGGAAAACATCATCATCCTTTGAAAATTCTGCCCGAAAACAAGTAAAACATCATCATTGCCGCCTTGTTTTTCACTGAAAGGCTCCTAGCACCCTAAAATTTTTGTTTTTTTTTATGGCTTGGGATTTTTGCCTTTTAATAATGGAATCCCTTTTATATACACCAAAAGAAAGGGGTTTCTGTAAAGTGGATCCACAAACCTGCAAAGTGCTTCCACAAAAATCTGTAAAGTGGACGTTATGTTGCTTGCAGCAGTAGATTGTTCTTTCTATTTAAGTTGTAAGTTTTATTTTAGTTGATAACAAGAGAAAAAATTGCACTGTAAGTTCATTTATATACAAAACTTATTCTATATCTCTTAACATTTCCTTTTTTCTTTTCTTTTTTCCAATAACACAAACTCTGTTGTCTACAGCCGCTGCTCCAAGAAATAAACATTTGGTGCTGTACTGAACAATATTCTCATCCATTGTACAAACAAGAACAGTGTTCCTTCATATCCAATGGGGAATAGGATGCTGACCATTTCTGTATGTAAATAGCTAGACATTTGATAATGTTCTTTGTATAAATTGTATAATATCCAAGAACATAGTCTATTGTGTTTAGAATTGTTTTGTGATGCATATTTGTACAGTAAAAGACCTCGGGATTAAAAACTTAGGCCATCTCCAACCGAGGGCTGGCCAGAGGGCTCGTTTGAGCCCTCTGGCCCTCCAAGATTCTCCAAGATATTAATATTTTAATGAACAGTACAGGGTCATATTTGCCTCCGTCTCCAACCGAGGGCCAGAGGGCCAGAGGGCTCGTTTTAGCCCTGACACAAAAAACCGTCTCCAACCGAGGGCCAGAGGGCCAAACATAATTTATTATTTTATAGCTACAATTTCTCGAGTAGGCGCTTACGTTTTATGTTTTTAAATATTTTTAAAAATATTGTTTAAGTTTCATGTTGTTACATGTTTTTTTTATGTTGCATAATAGAAGTTATAGGAAGTTATAGAAAAAAAAAAAAGGTTTAGATTGAAGTTATAGAAAAAAAATAAGAAAAAATAAGGTTTAAATTGAAGTTATAGAAAAAAATAAGAAAAAAAAAGGTTTAAATTGAAGTTATAGAAAAAAAAAGGTTTAAATTCATAAAAAAAATTAAAAAAAAAAAAAAAAAAAAACCCCAACGGAAACCCAGCTAGCCGTTGTATTCAAAACAAATTCAAATTATTAGTGTCGGTTTTATCCGACACTAATACTAAATAAAATTAAAAAAAAAGGTTTTTTAATCAATGCTGTCGGTTTTATCCGACAGCAACAGAATACATTAAAAAAAAAATACCCAGCCAGCCCTCCAGCCCTCTCCGATTCCGTGGGGCCCTCCCAGATTCCAGAGCCCTCTGGCCTAGCCCTCGGTTGGAGACGGTTTTAGGGCCATTTTCGGCCCTCTGGCCCTCTAGCCCCTTCAGTTGGAGATGGCCTTAATTTATAAGTTGTTAATAAATTGCATTGGTTGCATTAGCGTTTGTAAATCAATTTTTGACTCGAACATTGTTTATGAAGATTGCAGTTTCATAATCTTTCATATAATTTTTAATTCCGCAGCAACGCGCATGTACAAATTCTAATACAAACTGTATAATATACCTTTCATGTCATCACAAAATTTGGACCTAGATGCCTTCACTTATTTGCTGATGCACCACATATTGAAGATAATATCCGGAAGGCGCAAGATCACCGGAAGCCGGCGTCGTCACCTGAACTTGGTACGTCATTGTCCCTACCTTTCTGACGGTCTCCGCTGCAAGAACCAGCAGCCTCTGATTCATTGAGAACGAATGTGTATTAAATGACGGTGCCACCATCGTCACCGACACCAAATTCGTTGCTATGTTTCCCGTCAATGAAAACCGAATGACTAATTTTCTTCCGTAACTGATTTTAGCTTGTGATTTGGGATCAACAAGTCTTGGATGCAACTTCGAGTTCTTTGCATCCAAATAATCAGGACTAAGAGCATCTCTAAATGAGATGTTAAAATTACCACGTAGGCATACAAAGGTAAAAAATGGTAACAAACTCTCTCAAAACGAGTCTTCAATTTCTTACGTGGAGCTGAGTCATTTGAAGGCAAAGCCTTTTGCTGTCAAATTTGACAGCAGATGTCAAATTCATTAAATGATTTTTTTTAATAGATTAATATAATATATAATAAATGTTATGTTTTTGAAATATTTGATTGGTTGCCTTAATCATTGGACTCCACAAAAAGATAAAAATTTATTAAATGACATTACTATTTAATATATCGAGTTGAGCAAAATATTGTACAAAATGTTAAATTGCCATATAAGCTATCAATTATCATTTTGATCTTTAAAATTTAACATCTCCTTTGAAGATATTCTAAATGCCTCTAATCTCAATTCTGTTGGGAATAGCTCGTCGGCTAACTCGTAATTTTCATGAGGGTTACTACCTCCAACGAGTACCTACCATCACGTATAATACCGCGGTGGAATGGTACATTCGTGGTATGGTGGCAGGGCTTTGCTTTTCAAACCGCGACCCAACAGCGTTGTCTGGTCGGTACACAAGTGGTTCGAGCACAGGATTCTGTCCGAGTTCCGAACCTGCACTCCCAAAAGATGCTCCGTTGATGGTCACGACTCACAACGGTGCCATCTGGGAGCAATAGCATGTCACTCATGACTCTAGCTTGAGGCATAGTCTCGACAACCCATTGCGGGTTCGGGTCGTTTATTTTGATCCGACCGCATGTGTTTAGAGCTTCCACAAAAATTGCTTCTGTTGCCTGAATATAAGACCCTTTCGGAGCTCCACCGCAGACCAAAACCTCAGCCTCAATAGATGGAGCCGTCAAGTTCCTTAACGGCAGCAAAACGGCTGACCCGGTGCTAGGGTACGACCTTGGCTCGCCGCCGGGTATTTGCTGGTAGGTTTTAACGACGTTGTTCTTCGCATAGTCAAACAAAATAGCTCTATTATTTGCGAAAATAAATAAATTCCCATCGACGTTGAGGAAAACAAAAAGGTAAAGTTTGTTTTCTTCGTTGGGGTCGTCAGTCTGCACAAGGAAAGGCAAGCTGTGGACATTGCTCAAAGACTCGGTCTTTGGATAAAACTCACAGTTGAACTCCCGCCTTCCGCCGATGATGATCCGCCGTCCGTCTGGCAGAATATAATTGGTGGCGTACCAACGGCGCACGCCTAGGGTATTCTCGTACTCCTTCCAATCACAACCCGTGCAGGGCTCGAAAACCCTAACGCGACGCTCTCCGTCGTTGAAGCCCCCGGTTTGGATCAAGTTGCCGTTGGGAGCCACCGAGCCGGAGGAACACCAAACATCGGATTGAACCGTGAGGGGGCGGACGGTGTTGGTTTGGACGTCGTACTCGGCAGAGTGGGCTGTGCAGTCGTTTCGGACACATGAACCGTTCGCTAGGGACAAGTTGGATTTGCCGAAGTCGGTGCGGTCGAACATGATGACGCGGTCGTTGCGGAGGAGTTGCATCTGCATGGCGGAAATGCCGACGCTTTCCTGCAAGAGCTGCCATTTCCCACCAGCAGCGTGAGTAGTGTGGGAGAATTGAAATAACAAGATAACTAATGAAAAAATCATGAGATCAGAAACTATACTAATTGGCTTCGTTTTTTCTCTCGTGTTTTTTAGTATTTTGAAGCTCTTAATTTTCTTGGGTCAGAAAATAACTTCATTCAAAACACATCCTTGCCCGGAAAAAGCAACCGAGCAGGGTGAAAAGCAAAAAACAATACAAAGAAAACCCCGGCAAAACAAACATTGGAGAGATGAAAGGGTTTGAATCTCTTAATTTGTGCTTCAACGCTATCTGAGTGATCTGCCTCAACTCTCAACCTGGACCTCTTTAAATAATAGTGTTTGAGCTACACACATGTATTATAATCGCGTGGGACCGACAAGGTGCCCGGTAAGCGATAAGGAGCTGTAGTTGAAGGAGAAATTTTTAGTTGTGATGAGAATACGGATGGTACACTACGTATTTTTATGTAAGTGATGAAAAAATTTAATTTTTAAGTTATTAACTTTTTAACACACATAACTCATCATTTATATAGGGTCACGTGATGTACCACATCGTGTGACGGTCACACTGAAAAATTCCTAGTAGTTGAAGCCCGCTTTCAACCTAATTAATCTGATATTTCACTGTTAGAATGCTAGCTAGCTAATCAAGCTGGCTAGAAGCCACTGGAGTGAGCTTAGTGATGAGGGTAATTAAGTAGAGTGATGCAATGTATAGAAGTAGACTATCCAAAATAATGAACCTATGATTACTTTTTTGGGAGGAGCATTTTTCTCATCACCTTGGTGTATGTTTATCATACACCTAATCATCTATTACATGTCATTACGTTTTACTTTTAGGTCATATTTTCTTAATCATATGATGTGGCGATTGATGATTAGATTATTTCTTCAATGATTTAGAAAAGAGTCCAACCGTCAGCCGTCACATTATGTGATTCACAAAATATAATTCAAGTAGATAATCTCTCTAGCATCACCCTTAGATCCAAACTCAATTCCTTAAACAAGTTTCAAGTAAAACCCAGAAAAAACAAAAATTCTACTCATAACACTTCTCTAATAGAGATATAAGACACATTTGTTTGTAGGTCTTAACTCTATCAAGAAGATGGTACAAATATAGTGTGAAAAACGTAATGATGTGGCATTACTCTTAAATTTTTAGAGTGCTCATAACAACTTCCACTATTTTTTTTTTTCATTTTACGTTATTCTTTTGTTAATTGGAGCTGCTTTTGTTAGGTTATTCCACCCAATACTTAAATCAATACCTGAAAAATAATAATATTGTTTTTACATAAAGATTGATACTTTGGAAAATACATAAATAAAGATTGATACTAATTTTCATCGGAAGGAACATTAATTAATAAGGAACAGGATCCTATCCGGACTTAAATAAACTGAGCTTCCTGAGTAAAAGATTCGGACCGTTGAAATTTGATCAAACGCTACAAACATGGGGCCCTCTAAAAGTTATAATAATTGTAGTCGTTTGATCAAATTTCAACGGCTCAGTTTATTTGGGTCCGGAGGGGATCCGGTTTCAAATAATAATATTCTATTTGGTGGATATCCAGCATTTCCCTTAATTTTCTAGACAGGTTATGCTACAATGATTAAATTTATATATAAATTGTAAACTAAATGACATGAAAATTGATGATTGAATTATTACTTAAGTGTTGATAAACGTGTTCATTTCTCATTGGTAACACATCATTTTTTGGTTTCCAAATTTAGTGACAGGTTTATATATTAGAAAAATGATAAGGAGACTATCTTTTTAGATCATATTTTATATGTGGTGATTGATGGTTGAATTTCATTTTTAATGGTTGAATTTCAGTACTACGGTCTGGTGGTATTCCTCTTCACTTGGAAATGAAAGGTCTTAGGTTTGAATCTCATGGATGGCGAATTCGATACAATTAGGCTGCCCAGTGTGTGACTTAGCCGAACTATCCTGCCCTTCGTGTAAAAATATTGATGTACTCAAAAAAAAAAAATTAAAAAAAAATTATCAACCATCTCATTATGTGGTCTACAAGTGTAGTTTGAAGATATTCTCTCTAGCATCTATTCCATTAACTATATATATAAGGATGTGCACACACCTTTTTTTACTTCATATACACCCTCTTTATTTGCGGCCGTCGGATCGACTGAATTAAAAAAGATCAAATGACAGAAATTAACCAGGGGTGTATGAGAAGTAAAAATGAATGTATGGATAATATATATATATATATATATATATATGCCCTATTTTGACTGCTTCAGTTTTATTTTTTCAACGTACTTATTTTTTCGATTGATCTTCAGTTTTATTTTTTCAATGTATAGATTATGACTTTTAAAACGTTTAAAATTAAATAATGATGACAAGCTTTAAGTTAGAATTCAAATGGCTTCTCGAATCAGTTCATTCTCTTTCGGTGCTACCGGCCCAAATTGTTGAGGTCCTTTATTAGCTTTAAACAAAACCAACATTCTGCTAAACAAACCGATATTTTTCAGGGATATGTTTTCCCTATTAGGTTACTTTGATGATTATGTATACGGTTGATAAAGATCAATGAGAATTTGCTTGATACGGGTTGTCATACACATATACAAATGATACAGCTCGACTTAATTGGTATATATACTTATGATTGTTGACATGGGACAGCATCGTCAAGGTTCCTCACTTAATTATTACATATGATTTTTTCAGTCAAAACCTTTATTTTTTTTCCTTGCCAATCATTTTCTTGATCTTTCTAATATTTTCAATACCTGATTTTTTTTTTTTCTTTCTTCATTCTCATTATACAATGTCTTCGTAATGATCACCGTATACTTTTTAGTACATTTAATGACTAACTCTGCAAAAATTTGATTAAACCAAAAAATTATTTAACCATTCGATTAACATTGTCAAAATTTTATTATTTAAGTGAATAATATGATTTATCTATTAATTTGATAATCTATTTAGAATGTAATTAATTAAACCGGAAACCTCTCCATAATTGTAAAAATGTAATTTCTAAGAGAATTGTTATTGGTACTAATTCTAATTGTGCACTCCTAACTTTCTATATTTAGAAAGAAAATGATTATTGGAGTGCCAATAACAGTTTTTATTTTTTAATTGTAGTATTTATTTAGGATGTCTTATGTCAAACCCTATATAGATTGTAACTATTGTTATTTATTAATTCAATGAGTCATATTTCTACATAACAGCTTCATTGCTAAACTATTTTAAATTTGATTGATTTTTGGCAGGATTGATCCTAAAATGTTGACATAAAAATAAACAATTCAAATCATCGTGTAAAATTACAAAATGAGAAAGAGTGGCGAAAATAAGAATCAGATTGTTTAAATAAGGAGGTTTCTAGCTTTCCTATCCAATTAATTGATGTATCAACCAAACGTTTTTAGTTCAGTTTTAGACACCGGACCATATAAGTTGAAGGTCTTAATTCATGAACCTGAAGAATGATTTAACCACCATGCGTGCCTGTTAGCCACCAAACTGTACGAGTCAAACCTTTTTTTTTTTTTTTTTTTTGAACAAAAGAGAACTTTATACAAACCAAACACAACTACAAACCAACAACTTCCACCAGAAGCTTCCACAGCCATCGGACCCCCTCGGAGACAAGTCCTTCAGCCGATACCCAACCGCCGCCCAGTAGCGCCTCCACAGAGGCCACCTCCAACCCACCAGAGCACAACCACACAGTTTTTGAAGGAATAATCGACAACCAAGTGAGTGGAGCCGATTAACAGAAGGTTGTTCGTGAAAACCCACGAAAAACATTGTCGGAACCGAGAAACAACTCGGAACCGCCAGACAGAGTGGAGATTCATGAACTTTGAAGCATTTGAGGGAATAAATCAGTTTGCATACCAGCAGGAGACATAACCATTTCTGTTGGAGAGACAAATATAATATTGCAAGAAATATTATTTGACAAGGACCTTGTTTAGCCTAAAGACTTTTATGATAGGGATTGGATTTGTCACATTAATTTACAGAAAAGCAGAATAAACTGCTAACCACTTGGTAAACTTGGACACGAGATGGAGTTGGGTTTTTCTTGCTTTTGGGAATCCTCCGAAATATAATAAGAAGAAGAAATATAGTAAGTGTTTCTCTATTCGACATCTAATATGAGTGTTTGACGAAAATGAGTTGTTAAGAGGCCATATTTATACTAATTTTTTCATAATCTTTGGATTTTTGTGGGTCTTTTTACTATTTCGGCTATTTGAAAAGCTCAAAACAAGTTTATTTTTAAGGGCCACCCAGTCTATTTTCATCGTCTTTGCATGTCTATCAATTATGGGATCGTTCATGGTGGGAAGTTTATTCCTGGATATTCTCAGGATTTTGACGCTCGTATCATTCTTCTCTAGGAATCCAACCAATCCCTCGCAAGGCGCCAACTATCATTCTTGTACTTTGGTCTTCTCCTTGGTTTCCTTGGATTAAACTTAATATAGATGGTTTGTCTAAAGGATATCTTGATCCTGCTGCTTGTGAATGATTTTTTTCAGGATTTGCCATGGTCAATTTCTTATGGTTTCTACCAAGGGATTGGTCATCACAACTCTTTTTATGTAGAATGATCAGCAATTATTATTGGTGTAGAGTTTTCATATCAATAGGATTGACATTGTCTTTGGTTGGAAAGTGACTATTTTAGTGTTATTTCTGCTCTCCAATCGACTAGTTTTGATCCTCCTTGGCCTTTTCGTACACAATGGTCTATTTGTTTGGATCGCATTCACAAGATGAATTTCTATGCCTCTCACATATATTGGTATGACATGATTCCGCTCCGATGGCAGTTTGTGCCGCTTTATTTTCAGACTATGTTGGCTTTCCTGACTTCCGCTTCTCAGATTAATGTGCAACTCAATATATAGGTTTGTCTCACGTTCTTGTTTTTTTTTCTTAACCTTGTGATGTTCCTGGCTCTGTTTTGCAGGTTTAGACCTTTTCAGCTTTAGAGGGGTTAGGTGTCATTTCCCACCCCCCCCCCCTTCTTTTCCTTTGCTTCTAGAAGGGTAAGGTTTATATCCCCCTTCCTTTCATGTATTTTTTTAATCCTTTTTTCTTGTATTATGAGAGGTTAGGTTTATGTCCCCTTGACTAGGTGCATCCTTTTTTTTCGATATCAATAAATTAAAAAAAAAAACTAAATGGTTCCAATTATGATGCTTGTACGGTAAATATATGTTAATTATAAGTGGGGGACAAGTTAGTTCTCCCATGCTGGAGTAGGATTGATTTTGTGGTTTTCCGAAGAAACAAAAAAAGTTTTACATGAAAAAACACACAAGTATTATCCATTTCAAAATTACTGTTTACAACCCGAATAACCACCCCATCTTTAGAGGTAATTCCAAAATGGTTTCAAACTTTTCAAACATTTCAAATAACTACCTAACGTTTTAAAAATTAGATATTTGTTAGGTCACTAGTGTTAAGTGAAGATCTTGACAAGAATTGAAATGACATATCACTCTCACGTCATTTATAAAGCTCTAAATCTCCAAACATATCCCTTTTAACTAGATAAAGTTAACGTTGAACTTGGCTAAAAGAGGTATTGAGGATCCAGAACTCTAAAATGACTTGTTAGTAAAAATTAACTTCAATATTTGTCTATAGTATCACTTAACATTAATGACATTGTCAATTAACAGTTGCAAGGTCATAATTTAATACCGGTGATCTAATGAGTAATGTTGACCAATTTAGAATCACCTCTGAAAAGTTGGTTGTTATTCGTACTTAACCCAAAAACTATAATGTTTTAAACATCATTACAGCCCAACAGCCCCATAAGGCATACGGACCATATTTTGATCAATTAATATTTATTTATTACTCAAGCCCATTTCCAAGACAAAACCAATAGACGTCCAGGGTTTTAAACTACTAATTTACCAAGTTAGTGTGGATAATTGTTTTTCCCATAAACGACTTACTTGTCCCACTTAGGACTAACGAATTTTTGCAGTCTAAACATCATACTCTTTAAGTTTTCCAAAAAAAAAAAAAAAAAACATCATACTCTAAAGGTTATATATGTTATTAAAAAAAAAAATTCAATTTCGAAATATTTTAATCACTCATATGCATAAAACAAATGAACGGTTCATTGAGGATGCTACTTATTACTAAAAACAACTAATTGGTGTAACACTTATAAATGAATAAACCATCTCCAATAATGTTTTTTTTTTTTTTTTTTTTTGGCAGATATAATCTTTAGATAATGATAAAGAGAATAAACGGTACTAATTATGATGTTCGGACAATAAACGTTAATCATAAGTGGGAGACATACCGGTAGTGTCATAAGCATTATCCTGCTGTGTGCAAAGTCTTTAGCGAATGGTCTTAACCCCCTATAATAAGAAACATTTTTGGATTAGTGATAAAAAACCGTTGGTTTCAATGGACACCATTATTAGCCAGAGTCAGGCCGGGAAATGGGCCGTAAAAAGCTTCAAGACAAAGTTCCCGCCGGTGTAAAACGTGTACTGCTATGACCCGACTTTCGTTCTTTTTATTTTTAAATCGAAACTACGTGATCTGGTCTTGCATCTCTAGGCTTATTGCATTTCATGGAAACCAATTAAGCATCGTTTTTTCGCGGTTTCTAGTTTATGGAAATGCTCTGTTTTGTACAAATTGTTGGTTTAGTGTCAGGAAAAACTATAGAAAAATATTGATTTTTAGGAAGTACTAGCAAGGAATGCCCGAGCGATGCTGCGGGATTGAAACAAAGTGCAATATCTTGAAATAAAAGTAACTGTAAAGGTAATTAACAGTTTGCATCACTGAATCGAACAAAAACATAGTAATGCCATTAATTCTCTCCTTTCAGAATTACATATCATTGTTTAGATGTTTCGCTATAAATAGTAGAATTCAACTAAATACTTTCAATAACAACTGAAGACATCTACATGGTAATACAGTTAATTACCAGTCAATTCCTTCGCATTTATTATCTAATGCAGATGCATCATCATAACACCTCTGCTGCTGCATATATCCTCATCACCAGCAAACTGATTTCCTCCTGAAAACAAAACCCCCCAAATCACTAAAACAAAATTTGCACAGAAAACCAGTTACAATTCTAAAGCCATAATATACAAACCAAATAATGACCACCACAAAATCGGCCAAAAACTAACCAAGAAACCCAACCTTTTCTGGGATTAAGATTTTCTTTGAATGTGCACCAGATTTGCAGTTTTTCAGAAGATGTTCTCGTTAGTAGTTTCTGTGAGAGAACTGAGCAGTGGTTCAACAGAAGGTTGCAATTCAAAATGGAAGGTGAGGTTTCTGTTTTTGTCATGGCCATCTTAATAGTTGGTGCAAAAGATGTAGGTCCTGCAGTAAGGAACAAAAAAGATACAGATTAACCCTTACGGTGGCTAGAGACTGCAGCACCTGCAAGTCAAAGATGGGGGAAAGATGTCTCCATATCGTGTCAATACTTCTTCGAATCCATTACGATGTTGCTCGTCCTCATAGAAGCTAAAGACGTCCTGATCATGTGTAGATGCTACAAAAATATACATGAAAGTTGTCATCACATCATCCAAATGGTAGTTCTACATAGACATAATGTAGAAGACAAAACAGAAGCAAACGAATATTGTAGCGGCATAAGTTCAATAACTGAGGCAAGCAAACAAACAGAAACTTTACTCACTTTCAAAATCCAAATCAGAAAATGAAACAAATTGAATGAACTATGAAGGAAAATTTATTCACCGAATTAGAATCAAACTAATGAAATTGAATTGAACAAAACCCTAACTCAAATTTATTGAATGGTGTTTATGAAATGTAAAAAGAGTGTTACTCACAGGCAAATCGCCATCTGATTCCACAGATGTCAACACATTGGTATTATCCATATCCCATAACTTAATTTGATAGCCCTCTTGGGGTATATCCAACAAATTGGTAGTAAAGCATTCATTGCAAAAATGATAACAATTTAGTGCACAGCCTGACTTGATACCAACTCATGGGTGTAACCGTATATGATAAGAACGATACAAAAAGCAAAAGCATATCGATCTATTGAATAGCTTGATACAATGATCGGAAAAAAAAGATATTTGAACAACGTAAAAACCACAATGATTACTAAGATGGAACCCAAATGCCTCAAAATTATAGGAAAAACCTGGCATGATAACTAACTTGACTGAACAACATCTAAAGATCGTTTTCTAAAACCATAATATGTCCTTTTGATAGCTCCTTTGCTCTCATTCCACTCCACCAGATGGGATTCACCTTCTTTACTTGTTCCACATGAGAAGAGTCTGCATGCACAATATGTATCTCCAAATCAGTGACTGTAGCTAATTGCATATGTATACGTGTGTAAATAATACGAAATTGCATGCTACCTCCTCTATTAGACAAATACAATTGATCCAAGGAAATAAGTAACCACTAAGCAATAAAACATTATCAAAAACAAAAGTAAAGTGGAAAATGAAGTTATAAAAAAAACCAGGCATCCATAAATTTACCCCAATAAAACTCAGCACACAGCAGCTTTTTTAATTTTATGAAATTCATAAAACAAAAAGCCAAACTAAAGCACACACCACCTCAATGATCAAATATAGAAAAGAGGTCATGAGAAAATGAAACAAATCAAAGATGGGTGTTTATGCAAATCAGTTCCAAAACAACTGGAGAGAGATACAAAAGTTGACTTTTTTCCCTCTATCAAGAACTTACCAGTAGATAGATTGATAGCAGGTGCTCAGATTTCCAATCAGCAAGTGAACCTACAAATCAAAAGAACATCATAAATGCATTAGTTTTGAGCAGTTGGGTCTACATAAAAACTGCAAAAGCTTCAACCTTTATGAACCCAGAAGATTAAAATCGTACTCAATAAACTATTGAATAACCTAAATCCAAGATAAACCCAGCAGAAACCACTAAAATAGAAAAATTATGCACCTAAATTCGAGAACAGACGCATGAGGACTCATGACACCAGAAAACTCATGAACTTACCCACAAATTAAAGCCAAATGGAAGAGTACATAAACTTTTATGTGGTGAAAGCGAAAAGAATTTTTTTTTGGTTTTAGGGGCGGCAATTCTCATGATTTCAGCAGAGTATAGCAAAATAATCAATCCTAAACTGAAATTCAAGCTACACTAAATGAGAAAGTGAAAAACCTTGAAGGTCTCATATTACCTCATCGTCCTAAGCCTGATCATTAATTCGACACCGACCTACAACTCTTCCATTCTACTCACCACATCATAAACATCATCCTCGTAATGGGCTTTGCTGGACTCCGACGCCCCAACGTCTTCCCCCGCAACACCAACACAACCGCCAACAGCGATTCTCTCTTCTTCTTTTCTTCATGTTCTTGTTGCTGCCCAGTTGCTGTCTCGACAATACGCACAGAGACCACTTGATCGTTGGAAGAACCCACCTCAGATTTCTTCGCATACTGCAGTTTGACCAACGGGCCACCCCGATTCCGTGAAACCAAATTGGGATTTCAGGGCTTCTTTTGGTTTGGGATAATAAAATTTGGGGGCACGCCTCTCTCCCTGAAATCTGTCCACAAATCCTCCCATATATCTCTCTCTCAGCCTAATCCGTGAGCTTTGGCTGAAGCACAGCCACACCAAATTTAGATCAAACCCTAATTTCCAGAATAATGAATAAAATCGAGAAAAAACATATACAATTGACACGTTACCATTGATTCGAGTTCTGGTAAGGAGTGTGACGGCGATGGGAAGGCGAGGTGTGCGACGGTGAGGCGCCGAATCGACTTTGTCGTTGAAGAGCTCTGGAGAAAAATGGGTTTGTCGTCGAAGAGATCTCTGGAACAAAATCGGGCTTGTCGTTCAAGACCTCCCACTCCTCTCTCTCTGTCTCTCTGAGGCGAATGACAACAAACCTAATCCCATCCCCGAAACCCTAACCGAATGACAACAAACCTAATCCCATCCCAATCCGTCCAAAATCCTACGGACAAAATTACCCTCCGACCTTTTGATAATTACCCTCCAACCAGCCCCATTTGGCTGTGGCATTGTGGTAAATAGCGTGAAATCGAGTGGCAAAGGTTTCACTGTAGATAAGCTACAGTCACATTGCTCCTCAATTTTAGAATAGATAATATTGGGCCGGGATACCAGATATTTTCAAGGATTATGTATTAATTTTTTTTGTAGGTCATCCTATCACTCAAATTGTTGAACGTGCTTTACTCCTAGATGTCTAGTCAACTGCTGCGCCTCAACGGATTAGAGAACCAGCTAGCGGGTGGATTTTTTTGCCAAATTACCGTGCCAACCGAATTGTCAACCGTGCCATACCGATTTTATGCCAAATTTTTTGTGTCAATCGGTAATGGTACAGTATTGTACCATACCGAAATTTCATGGTACGTTATTGGTAATGGATACCATTACCACGGTATTACCGTACCGTACCGAAAATACAATATAATATATAATTTATAAATTATATAATAGATAATTATATAACACATATTTATAATATTCCAATAATTTGAAAATAAAACCTTACTTATATTAGCATTGTTGTTGGTGACTTTGATCTCTTGAAATGGTGGCAATCAAACACAAAAGAGTTCCTAATTCTTTCACAAATAGCCAAGATATCTTTGTAACCCCCACTTCTACCGTTGCTAGTGAAAATGCATTTAGCCTAGGGAGGAGGGTTGTGGACCCTTTTAGGGCATCCTTGACTTCTAAAATAGTAGACACTAGTGTGTACTAATGGTTGACTTAGGGCAGATGAAGTAAACTTCTATAAGGAACCAACGGAAGATATGCTTCAATTTTACAAGGAAATGGAAAAAGAGGAAACAAGAAAGATATGCTTTAATTTTTTTAGTAAATTTGTTATTAAATGGTTTTCAACTTTAATACTTCTTGCTACTAATTAATATGTTTTCTTTGTTTGTAATGTAGGCATGACACAAACTCAATCTCCTACAAGTTCAATGCCTCCTCCAAATGCTTCGACATCTCAAGCTTGAATAACTGATCAATGAATTCTAATTTTTGAAGTTTAGTTCCAATTTTTATTTGGTTTGAATCTTTAATTTCTATTTGGATTGTAAGCTTAATTTTCATCATGAATCTTGATGCATCATTTGAATTATTGTGTGTGTGAATTGTGAACGATAAATAATAGATGAATTTAAGCTACAATGTATCAGATAAAGGTACAAAAAAAAATGTTTTGCCCTTGAATTGGGTTAAAAAAACAAAAACAGATTTTGTCCCAAAACAAAATGGCAATTACCATTGCCATACCATGTCAACCAAACTTTTGGCAATACCGAATTTACCGAAAGTTTGGTACGGTAATGGTAATAGATTTTACCAAACCGAAAGTTTGGTACAGTAATTGGTACGAGGATTTTAGTACGGTAACCGTACCGAACTCATCCCTAGCTAGCTCTATGTTCGAGTGACATTTGACCCTTAACAACAACTCATCCCCTAATTCTTTAACATCTATTTTATTAGGATAGAGCTAACACTACATGTTTACATTGGAATTTGAGACTGGATGTGATTGGAATTAAGTCTAACGAACAATCTTGGAGTCTTGCATCTGATCAGATGGGACTTGTAAGATGTTAGTTTTTATCCAATTTCATAAGTCCAGTTTCAATACTTTTAAGTTCATTTCAGTCCGGACAGAGCCACCAGATGAGCCCTCAATCCTTGATTTAGCTTCCGTTCTGAGAAAATTGTGGTGAATAACTTGAGCATAAATCCAAAAATCTCTCAAGACCAAAACATATACTTAACCACATATATCGTGGAATTACAAGGCAAACTTCACTAATCACATCTTACAACATGACATCTCCAGACTAATCTCGTACTAATCATCATAATTTACATTTAGACACAGTCAAAATACAGGGCTTGAATTTTTAGGTTTCAACCCAAGTTGGTACACGTAACAAAAACAGAACCTTGTCTGAACATACAGGGCAGCCAAATCTTGACCGAGAAAAAAAAGAAAAAAGGAAATATGAAAGAAAGAACCAAGGAATATACGGAGAAAATTCACAAGTCAATAGCAACGCTGCGGTCACCAACTTTTCCGGTGACCGTGTTGTTGCGATCGGGGTGTACTGTCGGCCTCCGTGTTGTTACTCTTCGGAGAAGACAATGATCCATGATTATTATTATTATTATTGTCACTCAATCTTCTACCATGGTCTTTCTTCTTTGATGCTCTTTTTGTCTCGGAATTGCTTTCTTTCAACTTCGGCAATGCGTACCAGCCGATAGACGTGCACAGAATCGCAAACGTCCGCCCGAACACCGCCAGCAGCACCAAAATGAACACCACAACCACCGGCAAATAGTAAGAAGGCCTTCTCCACATACCCAAGTTCATTCCTTTGAAGCTCAATGACGAACGCACCCTCTTATCATTGTTTGGTGGTTGCTGAGCTGCTACGTCTTTTGTGGGCGTGGAGGGCTCAACGGTAAACTTATCCAAACTTCCCGAATTACGCGTCGCATGCTTTTCTTTCACCAGCTGAGTTTTGGTTTTCTCTTTGTGGTCTTCTTTCTTGTTGTCCTTCAACTTGATCACGATCGGGACGGGAGGGGCGTCCTCCTTCGAGTCCTTGAACACGAAGCGGACGAAGGATATGTCTTGCGAAGCCGTTTGCTCGTAAATCTTCTGCCGCTTCTCTTCGAGATCGGCTAAGAGCGCGGAGAACTTGTCGAGGCCTCGACTCGAATAGGGGTTCTTGCTGTCCTTGCTGCTTCTCCTTGATCTTCTCGGCGTCGAGCAAGGACTCGAAATGTTCATGGGTTCATCTTGAACGTCTTCCGAGTGGAAGAATCCGCAGCTGAAAGGGCTTAACATTTCAATAAATTCAAGACTAAAAACGAAATGATTGTCAAACGAGCCTGAGTTTTTGAGTTTTGGTATTTGAGTATAGAGTGATTTGGTTCGATTGGAAGCAAAGAGAGATTATATATATAGAAAGGGTTGTTTTGCTGTGAATGATGTGATCTGCTGAGAAGAGAGATCCAAAACGAGCCTCTAGTCAAAGGAATGGTTTGACAAAAGCAAAACGCCACGGAAGCTTCTGCTACCCACATGGATTTTGGGGTGGGTTTGACTTCTTGGAGAGGAAGGAAATAATGCCACATATACACGTCTGAGATTATTCTTTTGCAAATACGCAGACTGTGGATGTCTGGACAGAGAAAATGGTAAGAAAATATTATATAAAATTTAGCTAATTACATGGTTTGGTCATATGATGCTTTGCTTGGGGAAGTTGGTTGAAATTTGAATTGGTCCAAATTTACAGGAAAACCTTTTTAGTCATAAAATATTGAGTGGCGCAGGTATTTGTGAAAGTCATAAACGAGTAAGATAATGTCTTCTAGAAGGAGCACTTGGCCCACTAGGACCATTGATGAACCATTAGTTGAAGTGTAATGCCATGGAAGTTTGGCATGTATGGCATAATTAGTTGATAGTATTTGCCATACGTATTAAATGTGTAATTGATATTTTAAGGGGTGTGCTATCCACACATCATCTTTTTATTTCTCACACACCTTTTGTTAATTTTTGTCCGTTGATCTTCTTTAATTCATCTGATCTGACAGCCAAAAACCAAAAAAGTGTGGAAAAAGTAAAAAGGAGTGTGTGGATATCATCACACCTATATTTTAATTTACAGAGAATGAGAATGAAATTCAGTATATTTAAATAATTTTAATTCATGTCACTTAATACTACGGTCTAGTAATATTCTTCTTCACTTATAATTGAGAGGTCGTAGATTCGAGTCTCGCCAAAGATGAATTTGAACCATATTATTGCTAGCTCATTGTGAAGCTAAACGTCTCCTTAGTGTAGATAATATCGTTCGTCAAATAATAATAATAATAATTTTAATCCTAATTTTTCCTGTGTTTACTAAAGCATATGGAATCAAAAAATAAAAACCCTTAAAATCTACAATGCAATACTTGAAAATTAGAAATCAAATTACACGACTAGTTGATCTTGTCTCATCTTTTACTTTCTAAGCTCTACAATTCTTACTTCTTCAATTCACGTTAAGTAAACTTGCCACGAATTCAATTTCCCCTCCCATTTATAGCTCTAACGACGAAACACATGAATCTAATTTTCATGTATATGAGGACGAAAATGGGAGCAAACATCAGACGTCAAACGATTTTAAATCTTGTATTAATTGTATAATTTTGTTAGTTACAAAAGTGAAAAGAAAAAAAAAATTCTTATGTATGCAAATTTTGTATGGATGTTTATCCATAATTGCATATTTAATTCCCCGGTCATTTTTCAATAACTTGTGGATGGCAAAGATTAAATACAACATCATGTATGCCTTGACGTATTCGATTACGTTTTAGAGCAATGCTAGGAGTAGGAGCAAAGCAATAAATGCAGTTATTTTAGTAAGTAATACGATATTAGCAAATCACTAATCTAAATGATTCGTCACTGCTGGTCCATTCCATGCTATACCAAATCTAAGATCCCTGAAGAAAGACCATGAATCAATATTATAATTTGTGAAAGCACAACTTGTGAAGCACGCAATATTATTTGAGGTGAAATCTCAAGATTATTGTGATGTGTTAGATATTTCAAATGTAATACGTCTTAATCATGTTTGTTAGTACTAATAGGATAACAATCGCAGCCTCAATCTTATTGTTGAAAAAACGAGAGGCAATAAAATTAGAATTTGCTCTCGTGATAGTTGTGTTTAGTTGGTTGAATTATTGAAGGATATTTAAAATATTTCGACTTGCACGATATATCTTTTCAATGAATTAAATAATTAAATATGTCTTTTTATAGGCATCATTTGTCCGAAATAATTAATAAATATAATTTAAAAAATTACCTTGGCCAACTGCCAAGTCATTACGCTACAATAGGATCAGCCAAATTCAAATATATGTCATAATTATTTTTAGAAGAAAATATCTTATGTCGGAAAATTTGGTCCCATTGCTGCTTAATTCGAATATGATTCTGGTTTTATATAATATTTGTTTGAATTTAATTATAAAATATATCATTATCAGCGCGATTTATACATTCCCATCTCATTCCCGTCTCATTCCATCTAGAATATAAATTCTTACATCCAACCTCCTCACCAAGTGTCCCTACACCCACCAAAGTCTTCATTTTGGAGCGGGGCAGTTTTGCCACTTGAAAAATGGGGCCCCAACTTCGTCACCCTCAGACATTTATGTCAACAACACTTCAACCATGTTAAGGGCTTCCAGAAGTCTTCAACATCTACAGAAATGAAGGCATTTTCTTCACTTCGCACAAGCAGACTTCCTGTGTGTCCTCCCGCGACTTTTACATAAACAAACTTAGATATCCACTGGCTACTATACTATACGTCGACAGAAGCGAGCATAATTATTGAGTTCTTAAACAGATCGTCGACATAAAAACTCAATCTACGCCGTTAAACCACGGTTCTGTTATAAAATCCACATCATCATATGCTCAATCTCTTTTGTAAACAGGTGTATGCAAGTAACATATTTGTATAAATAATCCGGCATGACTAAAAAGTATATACATCATACAAAAATAGTCACTTTAGAGGGAGTTGCCTGATCTTGTCTGCATAAAGTATCCATGACGTTGCGAATTCTTCGGATCTGAAGTCAGTGAGGGAACAGTCATGAGCTTCTGAAGCATACGACCAACAAACTAAGATGTACTCGACAAGCATCATTCTCTTATACATACACATTATCAGTTTCCCAGCTGTTCATTGTCGTCGTTAAAAGTTTCGTCATCCTTCATGTACTTCTCTTGTACTGCTGCAACCTGTGAGCTACTTTGTTAAGCGAAACAGAAAATGTCATTTCTTGATAATGCAGATTCTGATGTGGCTAAAGGACAATTCCAAATACTTTGTAGTATAATTCACAAGTATCTTGACAAGATAAAGAGCTACCCGCAAACTTTTTATTGTAGAATCAAAATAAAAAGGATATCTGTAATAATCCCAATCAACAGGACCGACTGCAATCTTGCTGAATTCTACTGCGCTCGCGTCTATACCAGCAAAGATGTACCCATTGCTCTTGTCTATCAGTTTAACTAGAGTCCCTACACTCTCTTTATCCTGAAAAGTAGCAAGTGAGAACACAAAGCATAAAAAATTCGAGAGGTCGGGAGTAAAGTGGATGGGGACTGGCATACCTGGATATCTAAGGTTGCAAAATTGACAAGACTGTAATCTTCAACTACTTCACAAAGCTCCTTAGTAAGCTTTCTGCAATATAAACAAGAAACATTTTCTTTATAAAAAAATAAAAAAATAAAAAAAGCCAAGGAAGATTTTCATAGTCTTTTCCATAAGATCATATAATCAAACCTGTACTTAGCCGAACGAGGATCCTGATCAAGCTTGTACTGAAGATAAGATAAATCCTCTACATCTGTGAAGAAATCAAGGTTGAAAGCTGCAGAGATTAAAAAGAAAACAGTAATATGAGTCAGATATCTCAAATGTGATGTATAAGGTAAATATGAAAACAAAGAAATAGCAAAAGAACAAGCCATGACCATACCTAGCTTTCCGTAACTCTCTATTAGATCAATCTTAGACAAGACATTTATGTGAGGGAGTTCCATATGAAGCATGGTTGATAAAGAGAGAATCAATGCACTAACATACTTTCCAGGATCACTGCAAAGATGGGCATCAACCAAATGCACAGCGGTCAACTGCATCAAATCAGGAAGCCATCAAGATAACAATCCAAAGGCGCATCCACTATCATGGCCCAAGTGAATGGTGCAAGCTACAAATATACAGAAGATTAAAATCATACCCTGAGGTTTAACTTCTTTACGAGCTTCATGATAACATTCTTGGCATTGGAGTGAAGAAAGAATAGTTCCACTTGGCCGGGGAGATCAAAGAGAATATAATGATCTGCAAAGTTCATAACAAAGATAGGCAGCAGCATGGCACTATTACAAACTAGATGAACACCAACATTCAATTCCTTTCAAACGTGCTATTATGATGCATAAGTTATACCCGAAAAAAAAAAAAAAGTAAAAACAAGCTAATTTTGCTTTCAAACAATAGTTATTTTTTCCAGAGGTTTCATTTTCATTTATATATTTAGGCATCATTGGTCAAACCTTGAAGTTTAATACCGAACTATCATAAGATCCAATTGGAAACTGTTTCTTGCACATAAAATGCAACTACATGTACAGATTGAATACCCTCTGAAAAGCTGTACAAGCGTACAGTGTTTCATCTAAACAACATGAAAAACACAATTGCAACAAGTTCAAGAATCAATAATATAGCATGGAAAGATCACGATGACACTGGACGTCTGAATACAGAAGGGGAGGAAATAACCGCAATTACCATCCCCTCGGGTAAACAGAAAAAGGATAATCATGATATCAATGCCCAGAGCCTGAACATTCTAACCAAGTAAAGCAAGGCAGAACACACCAACCTTTCACAAGAGGTTTCAACTTCGCCTCCAACCAGTCAATATTCTTCTCTAGATAATCCATGCAATACACAAGACCTGGATGAACATGACGAAAGAAACTTCAGAAGTTGCAGCCCAGAAAAAGCATCATTTGTTGAGTCTAACAAAAGGGCATACTTCAGCACCAACTAATGGGTTAGTCATAAAGCAAGAGGATCTCCTCAAAAAATAAACAGGAATACGTGATTATAAACCATCTGATGCACAACCCCTTTTCAAACTTTACCTGTTTTCATCTTGATCAAGTACATCTACAAAAAAAAGGTATCAAGTGACTTTATGTTTAATGGTAAAGAAGCTATTTGACATTATCTCGCGGGTATTTAGCCCACTCCCAAAAAATAGAAATAAAGGAAGAACTTTTATGATGTCAGTAAACGGAAATCGTCCTTAAAATGCTTAAATAACAAAAATAAGTCAGTAACCGTTGTTCCTACCATCTAACTTCTCCCAATGTCACCTATTTTCGAAAGAAAAATTCGAGAGTCCAATAACTTGCTATCTTTCCATCGTTTTCCTTCTTCATTCCCAAACCAAACAATTTCTACTCTTTAATTTACCCAAGCATTGAACTTTTATATTCAAACAATAAAGAACAGTAAGAGCTCACCTCCATTGGGACCAAGAGAGTGCTCCACCATCACATCACTGAGTTTTACAAGATCCTCGATGTTCACAGCACATACATACCTAAATTCACGTAAAGGCTCAACATTCTACATTGGAATGCAATGCAACAGCGCAAATACGAACAACAAAACACGAAAAAACTGGGAAGGATACGGCAATGCATCGTTGGCAGGATCCAAATTGACAACTGCAACTTTCCTGCGAGCCGAAAACGATGAAATGGTCGATGCAAACATTGAGATAGATTCAAAAACAAAAACTGTAGCCACCCATAAATCAGAGTGAAATTTTTTACCTTCCGATGAGCTGGAGGAACTGCGACATACCATTGCAGTAAGTGGTCTTCCCTGACCCGGGCGGGCCGATCACCACTTGCCCAAAAACCATTTTTGGGTTTCAGGGTAAAGTCGCCGGAAAATCGAGAGGAGTGATTGTTCAGGGCTATGCAATCGAAGAATCGAGAGGGTTTTAGGGTTTTAAATTTGGGGGCGGTAACTGACGGACTGAGTCGGCGGCAAAAAGGTAAAGGAAGGTAGAAATTAATAAAAGTGAAAAAAAGGGGCATTCCGAGAATCGAACTCGGGACCTCTCGCACCCAAAGCGAGAATCATACCACTAGACCAAATGCCCTGTTTGCTTTTTACCTAAGGGTAAAACATTTTATTCGGTAAAGATGAAAGAACTTGTAAACGAAGCCATGGATGAAAGGTATCCCATGGCTGCGGGGCCCATGGTTCTCTCTCTTAGACTTTTGTGTCCCATGGTCACAATTTGGACGAGCTTTTATGTCAGCTCACTTTCATTCACATGCGATGAGGTCCTACCATGGAAGGGAAGGTCAATATGTTGGTGTTTATATTTTTGTATTATTGTTATTAGCAAAACGTATCTAACATGTTATTGGTATTGTTTTTTATGATATCAAATTATTATCAATGCATATGAAACGTTATGGACAGAAAATTTCTGACATTCTCAGCGATTTTGAGCTGGCCTTTAAATCGATGTTTGAACTAATAGATAGAGGGGGACTATAATATAGCTCACATTAGGCAAAAGCAAAAACTCCAATGTGTGACTCCCACAAAATTGCATGGATGAAATTTGGAATAAGATTTGTCATCATGGTCGAGTGTGGTGAAAGATAAAAAAGAAAGACTAGGTTAGTGACTCCATCATTTCAGATTCATGTGCAATGTTTGAAACCTAAGCTAAGACATGTTTTCCTTTTCTGTACTTAAATTCGAAAGTCCTAATTTAAAATAGATTATAACATCAACTTGAATCAAACAAAAACTAGGCAACTCGGAGGATCGAGCAATTCTAACCATCTACACACAATTCAAACTATAAGGAAATGATTTTTGAGCAAAACGGTAATGATACGTTGATAGATTGTCAATCAAAATGCTATGTTCAGTATGGTTGAGACAATTTCACTTAAAGGATTTAACCTTAATTCAGAGGCCATGTCCATCTTTATAAAAATGAATAATATTTTGTCTACTCAAAAGATGAGCATGATTCCTACTCAAAATTGTTTGTTGTCGATTCATAGAATTTCATGTTGCGATCATAACCGTTCAAATTAATCACCTTATAAAGATCGCATCTGCAAAACATCAATTAAAACTAAGTATCTGTACTGTATAAAAACAGATGAACGAAATTGGTAAAAATCATTACGATCCGTCTATGTATTTGTTATAATAGAGTTTTGACTAAACGATCTTAGTTTTAATTCATTTTTCACAAATATGATATTTGCAAAGTGTTTCATAATATGAACTGTTTTGACCCATCAACACAAAATCCTATAATTCGAACACAAAGAGTTTTGAGTGGAAGTTTTTACTTATCCTAAGTTGCCAAATATTGTTCTATAAAAAGAGTGCAATCATGGAGTAAAAAATTTTCTTTGAGAATATAAGCATGCAATGCAAGCCAACTAGGCAAGCAAATGAGATGATGAAGTGGTGCTGGCATTTGATGGCATGGAGGCATCAAACTTGGGAGAAAAGTCACTAATTTGATGCTTCAAGTTCAATTTTTTCAAAAAGGGGTTTTTAGGTGTCACCCAATATCCATCCATGTATCCCAGTTACTAGTCTCCCACGCCTAATTTAGCTTCCAACTTAATTAATAAAAGCAAAACAAACCAACTTATTAATTAGTAGTCATTTTCTGAACTAATTAAGCCTCTTTACACAACACTACCCAACTAATCAACTAAGAGCTCAGATAAAAGTGTTTTTGTAATGGCTACACTTAATTAATAAAAGCAAAACAAACCAACTTATTAATTAGTAGTCATTTTCTGAACTAATTAAGCCTCTTTACACAACACTACCCAACTAATCAACTAAGAGCTCGATTAGAAGTGTTTTTGTAATGGCTGTAAGCGTTTATGATACTTAAAAATATTTTTAGATCCAATCTTTAGTAAACATGCAAGTGAATTCTGAAAAAAAGTACTTAAAGTACTTTCTAAAAAAAAAAGACATCATATGTTCAATATATTTATTACATATTTACAAATGCAGCACTCGTTCAATAAAATATTTATCATGTTGCGTCTTTGATTACGCGAGTTTCTTTTCAAAAATTCATTAGAAAAAATAAAATCAAATGCATGGTTTAGAGGGCAAGGAAGGAAGATAATTGAGTAAAAAATATCTAGAGAGAGTGGTAGGTAGGTGCTTGGAAGTGGGACAACATGATTGCTAATTGTAGCAGCTAACTTTAATCATATTCATCCCAACAGTATGACAGTTGTGCTTCTCTTTTGGTCTCTGAATTCCCATTCCCCCCTCCAACCCTAATCATCTCTCTCATTCCATTTCTCACATCTCCCCTCCTCCTCCTTCTTCTTCTTCTTCTCACAGAGAGAGAGAGAGAGACAGAGACAGAGAGAGACAGACAGAAATGGCATTTGCAGGAACAACTCAGAAGTGCATGGCTTGTGACAAGACAGTGTATCTGGTGGACAAGCTCACAGCTGATAACCGAATCTACCACAAAGCCTGCTTCCGATGCCACCACTGCAGGGGAACCCTCAAGGTTCGTTAACTTACGCGGCTCTAAAACTAAAAACGAAATGGTTGTCAAACGACTCTTAAAATCTATGTTTTTCATTTTTGGGGGACGGAATGTTGAATTGAAGCAAAATCTAGCAAAACCGGGCTCATACTGCTTGCACTAAACCAATTACTGCAATAATTAAGGGCTGTTTTCGGCATACTTTACGATCTGATAGATGTTCTTTCTTGTTTAAAGTAAACTCTGCTTTGTGGTGCTTAATGCTTTATCATGAACAAGTTTTTCTCAACATTGAAATTTCAATTTTCACCTGCATCTTGATGTTATAAGATCATAGATTAAACCCGAAAATTTGATATGTGAATTGTTCAAATGCAAGAATGAGCTAGAGTTTACAGATTGACAAACTTATCATCTATTATATATAACACCAAAGAGTGAACAAATTAGTCAGAAATCGGACTCCGGTCATTTGATTCTACCAGTTATTCTAGCATTGTTCTATCCCGGAATCATCTTATATCGACTTTGATTTTTAATCTTCATCTGTAAGTCGTTAAAGAATGATTCCGATAAAGAAGATTAAATAACTACTTTGCATTTTTGGTTTTCTTATGCAACTCCATTTACAAATTGATGAATTCGCAGCTTAGCAATTACAATTCCTTTGAGGGAGTACTCTACTGCAGGCCACATTTTGATCAGCTCTTCAAAAGAACCGGCAGTCTTGACAAAAGTTTTGAAGGTAAAACCAAAATCCCGCTTCAATAACTAACCTTCCCTTCTCTTCATCGCTCAAGTTGATCAACTTATGTTTCAATCTCCTTTCTCAGGGACACCAAAAATTGTGAAACCAGAGAGACCTGTTGACAATGAGGTATGAATTCGTCCGAAAATCTTTAAATGCTTGCCTATGGATCACACAAGTTTTTAACATCTGCTGGTCATCATCTCGATGGTCTCGATGGTAAATTGTTTTACAGAAACCTGCAGTAGCAAAGGCTTCAAGCATGTTTGGTGGAACCAGAGAAAAGTGCTTTGGCTGCAGGAATACCGTCTATCCAACAGAAAAGGTGTCAGGTGAACGGAACTCCTTACCACAAGATGTGTTTCAAATGCACACATGGAGGGTGTACGATCAGCCCATCGAACTACATTGCACATGAGGGCCGTCTCTACTGCAAGCACCACCACACCCAACTCATCAAGGAGAAAGGAAACTTGAGCCAGCTTGAGGGTGACAATGAGAAGATCGCCGTGGATGAGAAAGCCGGTGCCAGAGAAGTTGCTGCTGAAATATGATTCGAAGACAACGGATCACTCTATTTTCAATCGCCTTAGCATCCGTTCTTTAAGCCCAGGCGTGGTGTTGCTGTCCCTCATGCCTTATCATTTTCCTGCAAGACAGATGAGTCTTAAGTATTAATTGAAGCGTGTGGGTTCATTCATTTGTTGTGTTTAGTTTCCTGTGAGGTTTGTGAATGCTCAAATGAGATGCCAAATCCTATAATTTCAATCTAAACCCTATTGTTTTCATGCTTTGAAATTTAGAATAAAGGATGAGGATTCCCATGTTTTGAAAGCAATAAAACATGCAGACGTGGGCGTGCCCACATTGGTTAGAACTTAGAACCGATGTGCTCATCTATGCACTCGAGTTCGAGTTCGAGTTCGAGTTCGAATCTTCGTCCCCACAGCTTAGATTGCTTGTGTCAAAAGAAAACAATAAAACTGGAATACAAATTCAGATATGAGCCAACTGATTATTGAACATCTCATTAGATGATCCTACAAGAGAAAATCCGAAATGCGAATAAATTCAGTCATCGGAATTATGACTGCAATTTAATTCTGTACAAAAATTAACAAAAAAAATGAAACATTCCGAAAGGAGTACACTCGTCACGACAAAGGATCCACGGTATCAAGAAGACAACCATTTTTGGCAACATGCTTCAAGTCTCTGATAAAACCATCTTGAAGAGATCCAAACCCAAATGTTCCATCCCCATACTGCCAAATCCTTCCATGTGCATGCAGTGGGTTAGGTCCGACCCAGTCCGGAAGAGCTAGATCATGACTGAAGTTTATGCGCAGAATGCGGGAGACCCCTTCTTTTCCCGTGAGAGGGAGATGCCGATGAGTGTGATCCTCTGCTGCACTTGGTCGAAGATGTACACGACTAGTGTACAAATTTTCTTCCTCTGGGGAAATCGGAGACTCGATAAAAGTAGGGTTCGCTGCCCAAAACACTGGTTGCTTACTGATAAAACGCATTAAATGGAATAAATTCTCCGACGGGTTGCAAACCTTTTGGCAGGAAATGCCCCCAATGTTATCATATGCAACAAGGTAAAATCCCAAGGCCATGTCATCATAAATTCCCTGCAGTTGGAAGAAGATGAGAGGGTTAGTTGACTAGTTGTGCTTTAATTGAAAACTCATCTGAATCCACCATCTTGTAATGGCACATTATAAGCAAAGAGCGAAAAGAGACTTCTAAACCAGTTAGTTAAAGCACACTGATCCGACTTTCCTAACTCAGCAACGAGACTTCTAAACAGTCCCGTGTTTTTTGTTACATTCGGTAGTTCGGAAATTCTACTCAAGTTGATTGATGCAGCCAGATCTTCGCTCGCAAGTCTCATACATAACAACAATTCAATGAAGCAATAACACTGTCAGAGACACATTCAATGGAAATTCTTGGAGAGAACAGTCCTATTCTGTTTCGGAATAAATTTGGGTGCTAAATCTAAATTCCAAAATACAAACTAGATACAATGCAGACCTCCAACAACCAACAAACACTTCACAGCAGGCAAAATCAAGATCAAACTGTTAATGCGTGTGTCTATATGATAAAGACACAACTTCTCTTGAGGCAATAACAATCTTCTATTCAAATTTTCAGCTGAAAAATGCCAGTACAGAGAGAGAAAAGGAACCTTCCAGAGGCCCTGCAAAGGCCTAGCCGCCGTCGGCGAGCAATCAACAATCTTGACATAATGCTGAGGCTCCAGCTTCCTCCTTGCTTTCCTTTCCTTCTCTCTCCTCCTCTGCCTCCTGGAAGATCTATCTGCACCAGGGCTGGTCCGGTTCGCAAAGTACTGATATATCTCCACCACCGCCTGGTCTGGCGAGGTCCCCGGAGAGCCACTACTCTCGGCGGCTCCAATCACATCCTCGTCGACCACGCCGCCGTTTACGCGGCCACTCCCTGAGCTCAAACGTCTCCGAGCCCCAAAGCTTGTATCTTCCTCCACAACAAAATAGGTCTTCCCCACCAATCTCACATTCACCGGAACCAATTCGCTCTCCGAAAACTTGAACCGGTCGGAATCCGCGAAATCTTCCGAAATCTCTGCCCGGGCTTCCGGGTCCAGAAAGTTCACGACTTGCCCCTCCGGCGAGAGGCTCATCCACAAATACTGCGCCTTTACGACGCCGTACGTGCCGTCCTTGGCCGGAGATACTCGGAACCCAGTCACGAACGACGGGCCCCACTCGAAAAAAATCAACAGCGGCGATGTCGCGACGCCGCCCTGGCGCCAGAAACCAATCAGATTCTCCCAATCGCTGAGGGTCTGGTAGAGATTCCTGTACGTGATTTTCCCATTTCCCCATTTCTTGATCTGGGTCTTGGATCCCCACCTGCGATCGCACATGTTGAACCAGAGCTTGCCATCGGATTTGCAGAGCGAATCAAACCGTCTCGATGTGCAGGCGAAGCTGGCGACCTCGGGAGGCGTGAGGAAGGAGAGGATGCAGAGCTGTACGTCCTCGGGGAAGTCGGAGAATTCAATGGAACAAGCCGATTCGTCAATTGCGAGACTTGGGTCTTTGATTGTCGTCATTTTCGGATTTGGGAACTTGGGGCAGGTTTTCTTGGGAAAATAGTTGGGAATTTTCAGGGGAGAATTGGTGGGAAATATGAGTGTTGTTAGGACAAGGAAATGAGAAAGTGTTGTGTTGGATTGGATTTGCGAGATTCTTCGGCAAGAAGGAATATTCTCTTTCTTCAACCTGCTGGAGCACAGAAACTTCGAAGACTACCACGTTTCGGTGCCAGTAAATTGACGGCGTTTGTTAGGGTACAAGTGTAAGTGGTACTGTTGAAACGTGGAGGCCCGACGGCCCAAGCAGTCAAATACTCACCCAAGGCCCAAGTCCAACCGCGCACGCATGGAGTGATATGGGTGGACCGAAATCCAAAGAGGGGGGCTAGTTGTGGTATTTTTTTATCTTACGTCGAACAACACGCTATTTGATCGTTCAAACTTAAGAATTTTTCAACTTTACGAGAAAAAGATAAATCATATGTAGTCAGATGTAAGGATAAATGCTTCAAACATCATCCAAGCATGTTGCCCAAAGCATTCTCTCAAACCACATGACACCCATGCGCAAGAGACACATAAACAATGGCCGAAGTGATCACAATACGCAAAAGTAATCAAATCCAACGACATCAAAAGCTCTCAAATGTCATTAGTACTTGATCTGGACCGTCGATAGTCCTTCACCCCACCATCCATCCCTGAGCTCCCACCACCCGTCCGATCCTTAGACCCTCTCCGCTTAAGCTTCCCATCCCCACCGTCAAAAGCTTTCTCCAACAACTCCTGAACCGAGTCAGGACCCAGATAACCCTTCCCCTGCAACAACCCCGAGAACGAGTTCACGAACTCGGTGTATGCCGGAATCACCAGCTTAACGGTAGCCGCCCTAATCTGCTCCCGCAAATCAACGTCCGGAATTACACAGAATCCACTGTGCCTCTTCGAAACGTCGTCCAAGCCCTTCATGAACGCCTCGATTTTCACCCTCACCAGCCCCGCCTTCGCTTCTTTGCTCTGCTGCCCCTCCAAATCGTCCCTCTCCAGAATCCTAACCAGCGGAGCCCACGATTGCTTCTGGTACAAGTAAGCGGATTCCTCGGCGACAACCTTGTAGTTGTTCCTCAAGTAGCCGTCGCCCAACAGCTTCCCGAGCTCCGTGTTTCTCGTCCTCATGTAAATGTACCAGTACGTGTTCATGCCGAACACGTGTGGCATGTGAATTGAAATGCCGATTTTGTCCCTGTCCTTGCTGTTGTTGTAGCTGGAACGTTTCGACTCCACGTTTCTCTGCAGAGCTTCCATGATGTTGCAAATGGCGTCTTTGAGTAGATTCTCGTCGGTTTCCTGTTTCGACAAGATCCCGGCTTTCCAGATTTGCTCCGTTCTGACAACTTTCGCCATGGGGACGCTGTAATTTTCAGTTGCTAAGTATTTCAAGTAGTTCACTGCGTACCTGTTGAAGGATGTAAAAAGTCGCACGTCAAATGCAAGAAACATAACATTGAAGCATTGGTGCTTAATTTATGATTGGAGCTCTTCCCTCTAAATTTTAAATCGATCGATTTAAAATGATATCAGAATTTGATAAAATGTAGAGCATTGGTCCTTCAAGCCAACTTCGTCAGAATTTTCGTTAAACTTAAGGCACGTAAAATGCAGGCGAGTCTTTTTAAAGAGCAAATCGAAGAAATGAATGTGCATGCATGTTGCGTTCTTAATTTTGATGACATTCTAATGAAATTGAGGTTTAATAACCATACACTACATATTTTTATCAAACTCATGTACTAACTTTAATGGATTTTAATTCAAAAGCTAAAGCTACAATTTTATCATAGTTCAAGAACAAATCCTTTAGTTTACTGCCGCTAATCCGGCTCCCTAAAATTTTGACGTACCTTACTATTTTCGGCACCGAACCGTCTGGTGGTGGAGGCAATCCATCAGAATTGCCTTCAATTTGAATCCCAAATTCCCAAAAAACTTTACTCGAAGCATGAACAAGAAGCTTCTCCAGCTCCCTGAATCTTGTACAAATGTCGGTCCCCGATTCGCCATCAAAAACCTCTGAGAATCCAGGCTTCAGCTTCTCTAGCGAATCAAACATGTCGAGGAGCTTGAACAACTTCTGTGGTTCTTTGCTGCTTTGGGCAACGCCTTCGCCAAACCGGAAGAAGACCGCCATGATTTTGTCTGCGATTTTGGCGAAGCATTCTGGCCATATCAGTCCTTCTATTATTCCTCCTAGGACCTGTTCGCAGAGTTTCTTCTCTGATACGAGCACTGCTTTGACTGCGAGCTCGAAGTGCTGGATCCAGAGGGTTATGGCTGTCTCCAAGCTCTCCCATGGTATTTCATCTATTTCTTCTGGTGTGTGGGTTTTTAGGTAATCAGGGTTTAGCCTCATTAGTGCTTTGGCCACTCTTTTGTACCTCACCTGTTGAACGACAACAAGCATAACAATTAGAAATAAAAAATAAAAAAAGTTATAGTTTTTGTTTTTTGAAGTGGACTATTTCAATTTTAATTGCACCAATATTGTGGTCACTGGTTGATTAACTTATAAATTCAAAGACATAGGCTTATTAAATCAGAGAACAGTTGAACATTAATCTTACAAGTCTCTTGTCGCTTTTTACGGCGCCAGTCATATGCCCTTTTGTAGTAGTGAGAACATATAATAATACTAGAAATTCATTATCATATCATGTTGAAGTCACAATTTGTACGACCCTAATCCCTTGGAATAATAGCTAGGGGTGCTGCTCAGCCTTATATTTGGATAACAAATCACATAATTAACAAAAAAAAAAAAGGAATTTTAACGAAAAGCTTCTGGTATTGTTCACTTTAACGAAAAACCATTTTTCTACACTAAAAAGTCAATCATGGTACTATTCGCTTAACCCTCTATTTTGTTCTTATCGTTAAAACTCAACGTTTTCAAACTATTTTTATTAGTTTTCCTAAAAAAAAAAAAAACATTTCTACAAGTGAGGAAAAAAACCATTATAATGAAGTTACCTTAACATAAATATCGATGCATATATCCAAGCAATCATCGGCAGCTAGGGTTTGTGAAATCCTTCTCAGAAGTTCAACCTCCAACTCAGTCCCCAAATCCGAACCCACGATAGCCATCTCATCGCTCCGATCATCTTTATCCGAAGCAGCCTGCAAATCCACCACATTCCGATGCCTAATCTGCTCCAATATACTCTCATACTCGTCCTGCAAAGTCAACAGCGCCTCATCAAGCAACCCTTCAAACCTCATGGCGTCAACCTCCGTCTCGTACAGCGCCTTGAGAGTCACCAGCGTCTCCCTCAGCCGGTGCGTTCTGTACTGGTCCGTGGCCTTCGTCCGGCTCAAAAACTCCACCACCTCCTGCAGCCTCTGAATCACCGGCTCGCCCTCTTCACAAATGCAGGTAATCGCAATTTTCAACTGGTCCACGCAGTCCACGTACTTGACAAGCTTCTTGAGCCGTTTCTTCATTGACTTCTCGCTCAACAACTTCTCCGAGAGGTCCAAGAGCTTATCCTGGATGGTCTCAGAGAGCTTGAAGTTGTGAAGAAGCGCCAAAGCTGGCGCAACAGCTCGGTTGATTCTGGTTTCCAAGGCTTTCGAGGCCATGGCTAGTGATTGTAAAGGAGCCACTCTTCTAGACGCAGTTAGAAGCGTTTCGTCTATGACTTCAAACTTGTTGTCCATCTTTTCAAGATTTTCTTCCATTTCCGCCGTCGCTCGTAGGAGAGTTTTCAAATCGGAACATGTTAGCTCGAGATCGGAGAGCCTTGAATCGGCTGATTTGTAATTAGACGCCATTGTCAACTGCAATCAAGGTTTAATGGCTTTTTTGTATTGTGTCTTTGTGTGTTTATATGATCGTTTATGACGAAAATGATGTGTTTGTGGGGGCACAAAAGGACAAGCAAGTAAAATCAGCTCGATGCAAACTAAGAAGAACAAATGGCATTTGTGTGTTGGAAACGGACAAATTGGTAATTCTGGAAGAGTGGTGGAGGGGAGTCCTCAGCCGGTTGAGAAATTATTAGGCGTACCAAATCGTTGTTTGTAATGTACTATTTTACATGTTATTTGTTACAATACGATAAAAGAAATCATTAATTTGTCGTACTTTTAAAATATATTAGCTAAAAATAATATATGCAAAATAAGTTGAGCAAAATAATAATATTATGTAACGAAGTACCATTACACGAGAAATCTTTTTAGTCAATAAAAAATTGTGTGCATGTCAGTATACCGCCACCTATTCAACATCTTATAACATAGATGAACAACATAGTTTATGTCTTATTTTTCAATAAAAAAATAAATATACGTGTTTTAATTGAAATTAAATAATAACATCGCGTATCTGGATTATTTGTACACCATAAAATCCGGCCGGTGGATGGAAGGATGAATCCAAATGACGATTTTGACTATTGAACACGAAGTTATACTATGGGTACGCGCCATGCAACCATGGCAAGCCAGGTCCATGTTCACATTAAAATCATGCCATTTAGGCTTCTGCCGAATTAAAACTTCTTTTTTTTTTTAACGTAAAGATTAGGAACATGTGATTTGTTTATATTCCGGTTTGAAACATGTTTACGTCATGTCACATGTTTTGTGAGCTAAATTTTGAAAGCCTTTTATCTTTCAAATCTTTTTCTTCTCAAACACAACTTTAAAATGAATCATTAGATTACTCTCATTTTATGGTCAGAAGCATATACGATTCTTAACTCTGCCACGTCAACACGTACATAAGACCATAGTATGAAATATCGATAATATCGACGAAATATCAAGGATATTTCGGTTTTTTTTAATCACGGATATTTCGGAACATATCCATGTACATGTCGTACAAATATCGACAATATCGACGATATCGATGTAATATCGCTAAAATATCGATGATATCGGAAATATCGGTGTAATATCGCTAAAATATCGAAGTAAAGGAAGGAAAAAAAAAAGGAAAAAAAAAAGGAAAAAAAAGAAAAAAAAGGGAGACAATATCGACGATATCGGTGTAATATCGCTAAAATATCGATGATATCGGAAATATCGGTGTAATATCGCTAAAATATCAAAGTAAAGGAAGGAAAAAAAAAAGGAAAAAAAAAAGAAAAAAAAGGGAAAAAAGGGAGGAAAAAAAACACAAAGGGGATTTGAACCCCTCCCATTTTACTCCTCCAACACCTTAACCACCATATATCACTTATGTTTTAGTGATAATATGCTAAAATATTTATATTTATATGAGTGGCATGTTAACAATTACATGCAAAACTATTTTGGGGATTTATCATTTGATGAATAACTCTTCACAATAAACTTACTCTACACATAGAGATGATGAAGATAGTGAAAAATTTGAACCTCATGGGAACTTTATGTGGAGTATCACTCATGTATCTTACCATGCAATGTATAAAGTGTAAAATATTGTAGTAAATCATTATATATAAATGATTATGGTGTGTTTAATCTTTTTTTCATTAATTACTACATATTTTCTACACTCACAGTGTTTGTCAGCTCGTTGTATAATCAACTTAAATCAGTTAAATCAGTTAAATCCATCATGTAATGCATTTCCTTCTAATTTTTTTTTATAAACTAATAGATAATTGACTAAATAAACATTCTCCAAAGTTTCAATAAAAATTTCCAAGTTTTTCTTACAATTTCCGTGGTTTTTATTCAATTTTTATCGATATCGATAATATCCCGATATTTCCATCGAAATTTCCATGTTTTTGGACTACCGATATTTCCGATATCATCGATATTTTAGACCATGCATAAGACCACATCACTAACAACATGTACAAATTACCAATTAAAACTGACACGTTACTACACATATGTTTTTGAGGAACTAAATGATAATTTTCTATTTCAAATGACAAAGTAAGATTCGTTATTAAATTCAAAGGCAAATGAATATTTTTTGTTTTTTGTTTTTTTTATAAATATAGATGGTACCCTATTACACATCGATGATTGACTAATTTTCCTTCTCATGTAGATCTAGTTGTACCACATGAGACGACAACGTACTCTTAATTCTCAAATGATATGCTAATAATCCTACAAATGTGGGAGTTCGAACTCAATTCCACCCGATGCTTTTGAGCAAGGGCAAAGGCAATTCAGTTGACCAAAACACCTTTGGCAGCCTAATATTGGAGGGCAAGTGGTGGCTGGTTTGGCATGAGATCAGCCACATTCTTCCTTCTATTTTTTTTTTTTTTTTTTTGTGTGTATCTGACTCGTGAATTTTCGCACGGTAAGAGTGTCGTAGGCCCCGATGCAAATGCAAAAGCAATATCCCCAACGGATAATTTTTTTTTAAATTTTAAATTAAAATTAGAAAGAAAAAAATAACTAAAATAGAATTAAAATTTGGAAAACAAAATATGAAAAATCCAAACCATCTTCTTCACTCCGACATTAAAAATCTAACATGTCCACTGTTGATCAAACAACTTAATTATGCATTATAAAAGTAAATATACAAATATATTTGCGAATTTAATTGCCTATTTTATTGATTTATTTATTTATTTTGAACAAACATTATTATCTACGTTAAAAAAAAAGAATGGGCATAAACAAACAATAATGTGGTTCAAATTCGTTTTTGATGAGAATCAAATCCAAAACCTCTCATTTATTATGAATACCGCTAGACCGTACAATTAAGTGACAATTGTCTATTGTCAATGGTAAATCAGATAAAATTACACAAACACAAAAGGAGCATTTTTGCTCACCACCATAAACTATGGTGTATGCTCACCATATACCTAATCAATTGACACGTGTTCTTTCAGTTAACATTAGCTAATTTTTTGAAAATTGAAACATTTAATGTGAAAGTTAACTAGAATAAAGTGAAAAACAAATAAAAACAAAAGCAAAAATGAAAAATGGGAGAGTTCACACAGTGAGTACGTGGCATAATTATGGCGCAAAAGGACCGCTATGAACCTTCTGGTAGTAATTCCATCAAGCATTCGTAGTCACGCGATTTGGCTTCGTCACGGAACCCATTGTTGCGCTTTCGCCTGAGAAGATCCTCGAAGCTTTCCGCTCCCAGAAAAAATGGCGCGACCTCTACGACGCGGCTTCAACATTGCCCGAGCGCACGTGCTTTCACGGCCGCGATGGGCGTCGTCGCAGTCATCGGAGGCACTGGTGGAGGTCAAAGTCCCCGACATAGGCATGATATCCGGAATCCCCGAACAGCATCTCCGACGAAGGGTCAGCTCTTCAATTACTCGTCGTTTTTAAAATTTTAATAATATTCTTTTTAATTTGAAATTTTGTTTTATTTTTCAAAATTTTGAGAAATTTAATCCTGGATTTGGGTGTGATTAGGTTATAATCTATTCGCCTGCTCGAACTGCGACCCAACAAGGTTCTGGGAAAGTCGGGAAATGGAAAATTAATTTTCTTTCGACGCAAAAGTACGTCTATTAATGTCTTAATCATGTTTTGCATGCATAATTAGATGATTTTTATAGTTAATTTCATCGATTTTACATAATTAATTGTGTATCTATAGTATAGTTAGCTCAGCTGTGTTGTGCTTCTTTGAAATTTTATGAGCAGTATTGGTTGATCTGGAATTCCATTATTGGATGCTAATTGTTGAAGAATGTAAACACTCCCAATTGGAAAATTGACGAAATAAAACACAATATGAAGCAATGGTTCTACTACTAACTGCACCGAGAGCTTTTGCGATAAAACCCCACACCTGCCATGTGGTGAAGAAGGGAATATGCAAGTTACGGATAATATTGCTGTAGATTTGTAGTTGCCCGGGGGGTTTCGTCTCTCGGAAATCTTGACACTAGTGATAGCAATTTCCATTGAAATTTTTGTAGGTGGGAAAACCCATTGATGGGCTGGACATCTACAGGTGATCCGTACGCTAATGTTGGTGAGGCAGGACTGACTTTTGAGAGTGAAGAAGCTGCAAAGGCATTTGCTGAGAAACATGGCTGGGATTATACGGTCTGTGCATCTTTAAGTTTTGATCTTTCCGTGATGATAGTACTTCAAAGTGTTTGAGATTTTCTGCCGTTTTAGATATGTTATGTTAAAGGAAAAAATGAACTTTTTTTGTCCAACTTGAAAGTAGAAGATGGGTTACTCGTTGCGAAACCTATTCCATCCAATCCCCAACGGTAGATTATGAGGGATCAGTTTCCTTGTCTAATCCCTTATATCGTCTCAAAATAGAAACTCATTATTCTCTATCTTTTAACAGACCTTGAATTTTATGAGTATTCCGGTCCAATCCTAGGCACGAAATGATCCTAATGTTCCACAAACTTTTTTGTATGGATTGAATATCTTGTGTGGAAATTGACCAAAATTATGCACATTCTTGACACAATGAAGTGTATTTGCAGGTCAGGAAGCGTCACACACCACTTTTGAAGGTTTGAAATTCTCCTACCAACTTATTTGAAGATGAAATAACTAGTTTCTCCAATTGGATCTCAGAACACTTCAAGTATCATCTAAATCTTATGACCATTTGCAGGCTAAGGCATATGCAGACAACTTCAAGTGGAAGGGCCCTGATAAGAGTGACACGACTGCAGCTGATGCTGCAAACATCTGAGAACGTTATTTCCTCCCCCAGAATGTCCCTACCTACACCTGCAAATGCCACTGTGCGCGGTACTTCAGACAAATAGCGCAAACAATGGCGTCGAGTCGCGGGTGTAGGTCACTCTCTCGTTCAATTCTATCATTACTTATGCTTGTGTGTTAGTACTTGTGTGTGATTGCTGGATTGGAAAATAAGTTGAGATGAACAAGTTTTTTTTCTCTTAGAAAAGCTGGCCAAACTTTACATATACTTCTTCTTGCTATATGCATACATAGAACAGATATATAGTAGACACTTAGGGTGCATTGTTTCCCCTAGTGAGCTAGCTACACTACTTCTCATAATTACAGTGCAAATTTTTCAAGCACTTGAACCGGAGGACTGACAACCCTCCCTGCTGTGGGTGTGGAACCTCCATTCAAAGAGGTAGTCCTTGGATTCACAGGACAGCTTCATCACGTCGCAGAATGTATTGACCGCGTGCTTGTTCATCTCATTCCCCCACTCGATCCTCACCCAGCACGAAAACCCGTTTGAAGAAACGGGCACCCCGGAATCAGAAAGTTGCAGACTGACCTCCCCGCTGATCCTCTTGCCTCCGAACCGCCCATCTCCGGCCACCATGGCGTCAAGCCATGGACACTCTGGCTGTCCCACCATCTCCTTGTAGGCAGCGTTTGCCATCCTCACTTTGTTGCGCGAGTCTGATAAGATTACCGGCAGGGCTTCAGACTCCATCTCCTCCTCAACGTCCTCTGCTTTCTTAGGAGCTTGCGCTGCCGGAGTTAGGCTCGGGTCTGCGCTGATGCATCCGACACTTATGCTGGAACCCACCGGTCGAATTGGCTGCGGCTCTATGACATTGGTGTTTGTTGGTGGAGGTGCAGGGGAATTCCCCTGTAGTTGCTTGAGCAGATCTTTTTCTTCTGGGATTTCAGCAACCACGGTGTTCAAACCAATCAAATTCTCCTCTCCTCCTCCGCAGGGTTTGAACAATTCGAGTTCTGCCGGAACCACTAATGGGTTTGCGGCAATGGGGACCGACGACGGAGGGATATATGGCAGAATAGGCAGAGTCATCAAAGCGGCGGTGTTTTCGGTGTCGAGGCTAGTCGGAATCGGAAGCTTCGAAAGCGCATGAGTAAAACCGTCCAATCTCAGATTTTTCACCGGAGATTGCACATGACAAGGAGTGGAGAATCCTAGCATGTGATGACTCTGCCTCTTAAAGGTGGTGGGAGAGAGAGCGGTTCGACCTCGCTTTCGAGTCCTGGTGGGTCTGGCCTGCAACTGCGGCCAGAGGTTTCTAAGGTAAGGAGAGTCCCTGATTTTCTGAGACATGGACGGGTTATCGCCTGCTGGGTTTGCTGTTATCTCAGGTTTCGGCGCTATGGGCCTGTACCTGGACATAATCTCAGCGGTTTTTTCCGTGTCGGTATAGGGGTTCAACGTCTTGATCATGTTATGGCGGTAGGCGGTTCTCTTTGCTAACGCCGGCCTAACAGCTGCTCGGTAATGACGGTGGTGGCGACGGCGGTAGGGAGGCAAAAGAGAGAGCGCTGGGAGAAATGTGGAGGAAGGCGGAAGGGATTTGAGACGAGGAGGTTGGTGGGGGGTTTTTAGAGATGGATCGGAGTTCTTACGAGTGAGACTTGGACCAATCAGAGAAGGGCAACATAAAGGGAAGAGTAAGAAGAGATTGACGAGTTCTCCAAAAAAAAAAGAAGAGATTGACGCTTGGAATTGTACGGTGGGTACGTGTTTGTGAGGGCTCACAGAAAATATGTCCATGTAGGCAAAAATTCTTAGGTGTCCTGGTACTCCGATTATTTTAATCTTTTAATTGCAAACAAATATTTAAAATATGTGGATACCGGGTAATTCAGGGCAAGGAGGATTTCGCTAGATACTTCAATCATATTCGTTTATTGTATATCGTGCGGTTAGAAATTATTATAATTTTTTTTATTTAAAATTGAATATAAATAATATTTGATAAAAACTGATCGTATGATGTACGATGAACGAATATGATTGAAGAATTCCGAGATCCTTACAAAGAGAATCCGACAAGGTTCCTCGCACAATCCAGGATGAGGTTCCTCACTCAATCCGGGGCATTCAAGGAAATATGCCGTGTAGGACTTCGGTTGGGTCCATTTGTCTGTGCTGGGTACACCCACCAATCAGACGCCTGGCTTTGCATGCAATTTTCTCCCTAAAACTGGGACCCTCTGACGACAACGTGTGTGGGTTTGGCCGCCATGCGTGGAATCTGATTGGTGGGTGAAGGCCTCGGAAGGTTAAAACGTTAGAGAGAGAGGGAGAGAGGAGGGGACGGACTACAAGAGGCGCGATTTGAAAACGTGGTCTGTGCAGCTAGGGCTCTGCGTGACCCTGCGGTGCTTTGGGTGCTTGCCAGGCCACTGAGTGAGTGGTGGTTGCGTGAGAGGCGCCGCGCGAAGAACGGATGCGGAGGGGTTGGTGTAGGCTATTGGGTGTTGGGTTAGGTAACCATAGTCCATAATAAAGCCCAATTTCTTGGATACAAGATAATTAATGTAGGTGGTCCATGACTCCAGTTTGACATTGCTTTTGTAACAATAGTTTTTGGTACCAAGTATTACCCATCAAATGTTGATGAATTACTCTATTAATATATTTTCCCAATGAATATGATTACTCTAGTTAATCCGTCCTTAAACCACTAATAAACTGCTGACGAGGAGTCCAATTCCCAATGGGGTGCATAAATTTTACAAAATAGAAAAATGAAGTCGTGAGTGTGCACCACCTCATCTAATAAGTCATCCATTAAGTTCAAAAAAGTTTTGTTTAAAAAAAAAAAGAATGAAAAAACAAAAACAAAATATAAGTAAAGCAATGTGTTAATGCATGGTCCTTTTTGACCTTTAGAAACGATGCAGCCTAAGAAAAGGCCCGAGAGAAAGAAGAGAAGACTAAGGGCCAAAGGAGGAAGGGAGGGCCAAGACCTCAGGAATTAAGAGGACCAACTCTTTGACATTGATAGGCTATCTCTTGAGTGCTAGGCATGCAGTGCTGGGCAGATTGTTAGGTCATCTCCAACCGAAGGGTCCAGATGGCCGAAAATAGTCTCCAACCAAGGGCTATGCCAGAGGGCTCGTGGAATCTGAGAGGGCCTTACGGAATCTGAAAAGGCTGGAGAGCTGGAGGGCTGTTTTTAAATTTAAATAATAAATTATGTTTGGCCCTATGACTCTCGGTTGGAGACGGTTTTTTGTGACAGGGCTAAAACGAGCCCTATGGCCCTCGGTTGGACACGGAGACAAATATGACCATGTACTGTTCATTAAAATATTAATATCTTAGAGGGCCATAGGGCTAAAACGAGCCCTCTGGCTAGCCATCGGTTGGAGATGGCCTAAGGTGTCGACCAAGTTGTTCTACCGAGACCATTAGAGAAAGGTGCTCTCATTAGACCATCAGAGCAGAATGCTATTAGGCACGAGGAATCCGGATCCTCTTTGTGAGGATCCCGATGATTCGTTAATCATGTACGTTCATCATACATCGTACGGTCATAAATTATTTTAAATATTTTTATTTAAAATTAAACATAAATGGTACTTGACAAAAACTGATTGCACTATGTACGATGAACCGATATGATTCACAGATATTCAAGATTCTCACCAAAAAGATCCAGAGAGGATCCTGTTGAAGGCATGAGTGCTAGGCAAACCAGAATGCTGCTAGCCATGCAGTGTGCTATACAGACGACCACCTCCTAGAGTGATCTACGAAAGACCACTACATGGAGGCACGATGACGAAGATTAGATATTTATTAGACTTTGTTAGTCAAGATATTTATTAAGTAGATAGAAACCTTGTAAGTGTGGACTTCTCCTAGCCCCACACACATCACCCTATAGTGTAAGGCCATTATGTAAAAGAGGGGGGTTGGACCCTTCGATCTGGGAGGGCTTCCAAGCCAATTCGGTTGTAATACAAATAAATAAATAGACTACAGTGAACGTAGTTCTGTTTAAGAGCAAACCATTGTATATCCTTGTGTTCATTTTATTTTAACTCATATCTTAAGCTCACCAAAGGTTTCATATTTTAATTTGTTAACCTTCAAGTTTTGAGCGTTAACACAATACTTAGAAGTTAGGACTGCCTCCTTTTATCTATTTCAATTATGATTAACATATCTTTATTGTCTATATTTCATAATTAGTTCATTCAATATCACAATTACAGTTTAAAAAAAGTTTAGAAATTTATTAGTAATCCACATACATTGAACAAATTGACAATTTTAGTAATAATTAAAATTCTCGCAATGAACCTTAAATGGTAAACTTAACAAACAAATGGTTTCAGTTACGACAGATATGCACTGAGAATTCATCAGTCACAACTAGTGCGGATAAACATTCAACCTAATTTTTGCCCTTAAAACTCATATTTGACGATAAGGACTGAAGTTGTCACACGTTATGTTAGTTTCACGACGAAAATGGACAAAAATGACCTTCAATTTGACGGAAATGTGAGGGTAAAAATGATAATTTACTAGAGTTGTAAAAGTCGAGAGAGCAAATAAGAAGAAAGAATGGAACAGAAATTGCCAAATTTTTTCTTAAAACAATGAAATAATGATGAAAAAGACTGTCTTTTTTCTTTGGGATTGGTTCATTCATTTGAATCATTTCTTTAGTGAACTGTGGAGCGAGAAATCGCCCCATTTCGGAGTATTCAAAAATGGAGGTCACCAAATTCAAGGGGCCCCAATCTTTGCCAGCCAACTACGTCACCATCAACGACCTCAAGGAGCGCTGGCTCAGAGACCAGGAACGAAAACAGGAGGAGGAAGAACGACGGCAAGAGGAGAAGAAACGACAGGAAGAGGAGGAAAAACGACGACAAGAGGAGAAGGAACAGCGAGAAGAAGAGCTCCGGCAGCGGAAGCGCCGAGAAGAGGAGGAAAAACGACGACAAGAGGAGAAGGAACGGCGAGAAGAAGAGCTCCGGCAGCGGAAGCTCCGACAAGAGGAGGCGAAGCAGAAGAAACAAAAGGCCGTCGTTTGGAAACCCGAACCCGGTTCCAAGCCTAGGTATGGTCGTAATCGGGGACAGTGTCGGCCGGTTAATAGGGGCGTTTCGGGGCGCGAGGGGGCTGAGCTGGAGGGGAAAAAAAGCGAGGAAGAAGAGCCGAAGGATAACGCCATCGTCAAGAGAACCGAAGCGGATGACAAGCCAAAGAATCGCGGTAATCAGGCACAGTTTCGGCCGGTTAATCGGAGTGTTTCGGAATGTGAGGGTGCTGAGCTGGAGGGAAAAAGAAGCGAGGAAGGAGAGCTGAAGGAAAACGGCGTCGTTTGGAGAACCGGAACCGGTAATAATCCGAGAAATCGGACACAATTTCGGACGGTGAGTCGAAGTGGCCGGGCACCCTTGTTGGAGGGGAAAAGAAGCGTGGAAGAAGAGGCGAAGCAAAATGCCGTAGTCCAAAGAACCCAAACCGATAACAAGTCCAGGAATGGGAGTGATAGGGGACAGCTCCGGCCGGTTAATAGGGGTGGTCGGGCACCCTCGCTGGAGGGGAAAAGAAGCGAGAAAGAAGAGCTCAAGCAAAACGCTCTTGTTCAGAGAGCCGAAACCCCTAACAAGCCGAGGAACCCAAGTGATCGGGGACAGGTTCGGCCTGTTAATCGGGGTGATCGGGTACCCTCGCTGGAGGGGAAAAGAAGCGAGGAACAAGAGCTGAAGCAAAATGCCGTCGTTTACGGAACCAAAATCGATAACAAGCCGAGGAACGGGGGGTCATCGGGCACAGTTTCGGCCTGTTAATCGGGGCGATCGGGCACCCTCGCTGGAGGGGAAAAGAAGCGAGCAAGAAGAGCTGAAGCAAAACGCCCTCGTTCAGAGAACCGAAGTCGATAACAAGCCGAGGAACGGGGGTCATCGGGCACAGTTTCGGCCGGTTAATCGTGGTGTCTCGGAGCGTGAGGGTGGCTGAGCTGGAGGGGAATGGAAGTGAGGAAGAACAGCCGAAGCAAAACGGCGTCGTTCAGAGAACCGAAACCGATATCAAGCCGAGGAATCGGAGTGATAGGGGGCAGTTTCGGCCGGTTAATCGGGGGGTTTTGGAGCTCGAGGTTGCTCAGCTGGAGGGGAAGAAAAGCGAGGAACCAGAGGAGAAGAAGAAACGGAAGAAGAAAAAGAAGAAGCAGAAGGGTAACAGGAAGTGGAAGAAGAATGCTAGGGAAGAGAAGGAGGAGGTGACTGAGAAGGAAGGTGGAGTGGATGCGCATACAGCAAGTGCCGAGAAGGAAAGCGATCGGGCGACTGGAAAGGAAGAAAAGGGAGTAGGAATAGAAATTGAAACTGAAATTAGGGCAAAGAGCGTGAATGTGGGTCCGGAGATGGTGCCCAAATTTGGGGGTTTATCGGTGGATGGTGAAGCCGGAAAGGGGGATGATCAGCTGAGGAGGTGGACTGGAGCTGATGGCCGCGGTAATGGTGAAATTAGGGGTTATGGTAAGAGAGATGGCCGCTTTTATTTGCAGAGACAGAGAGGTTCTGGGTTTAGGGTTTGGGTTAAGAAAGGCGAGGTTGCTGACGGCAATGGTGGCGGAGTTTAGAGCTTGAGGGGAGTGATGCTGTTTCTGGTGAGTCAAAATTCACTCTGTGTTTTAAGCAATGCCTTTGTTTTATTGTGTGCTATGGATGTTTGCTATTTTATCATTGCCTATTTAACTGAGTTAAGATATAGGGAATGCAAGATTTGAACAACAAAAGGTTTTGGTATGCTGAGAATCATAATGTATCATGAACTAGAGTATTTCCAAGTTACAATGTTGTGGGAAATGGTAGTTTTCGTGTCTGATAAGATTAGGAACAATAGGGATTGATAGTTTGAGCGAAAGATTTGACGCATAGCAATGATCAAAAGTTAAAAACTTAGTAGGAGAATTACAAATGTCATTAGAAGATTTGACTTGAGGAGAACACGCGGGGTAATATCAGGGTCAGCCGGTGTTCTTGTAGGTTACCAGAAGGGAAGTATAGGCGCTGCTGGACACGGTTGATGGTTTTGTTGTTATTTCGTTTCTTGTTTCAAATTTCCCTTCAATTAATACTGGAAGTCAGAAATATGAGTTGAGCTGCACGCAAGCAGCTATCGATGATTAGAGGAATTTACGAACATTAAACTAGGATTTAAAAGGTTGAAATTATTGATAACCCACCGAAGTTGTGGAATGTAAAATAGTTTGATTCATCATTTCCACGAGGAGTTTAGCAGACAATATTTCATGCGTACCATTTCCTCTTTATGAACATACTTTACCCGAAGGCAACATTGTTTCGTTTAGAATTGCAGCTTTAAGAACAAGGGTACAAATATTTCTTGTCGGATTGAAGGAATTTGGAATAATATACTTGTCAGGACAATGTCTATCGAATGAAGTATTGGAACATCAACAACCATATATAGCTTACATCGATCAAGCAATATATCAATAAAGTTAGTGTAAAAAAGATTCATATTCTTTTGTGTTTCTGTCGAGAATAACGGCGCTTCCAACAAAATGAAAGGTATAGGGAGATTATGTGAAGAGAGAAGATGGTAAACCATGAGTAAATTTTCTTTTTCATGATTGCTCTGCAGGTCCGAGTGGAACATGTTTGAATGCAAGTTCACTGAAGTTGGCTGGGAAGACGAGCAAGAATTATCCAACACAGAGCGGGCGAAACAGATCTGAACCGGAACTTGTCACGCTGATGCAGTGGTTTAGTTGATGACTTGTAAATGCACCGGAAAACATTCATATTTCGGGTTGTTGATTAATCTAATCATTATTCGGGTACTTTTACTTGATTATTGATCGTGATTTCGGGTGGAACTAATCGTGATCTCGGCATTTGAATTTCATGTATGAAAAGATGGTGATGTTCTCAAAGTGTGTTGGTATATTTCATGACTTTCATTAAAATCTCCATGTTTTCTAAGCTCTCTCTCCTCCCTCTGATTCTTGTGTATCCGATCATTTTTAAGATACACAATCATTCTATGATTTCCGCCTTAATCATCATAAATCAGGAATTATTATTTTTCGGTTTTTTAGGAAACTGAGGTCAGTAATTAGTACGGAAGTGATTTCCGCACACCAAATGTCCTCTCGCACACTCTAATTCAGGTTGAAAAATAGAGCAAGTGTGAGCGGAAATCATTTCCTGGTTAATATTCAATGAAAGTATCTTATAGATAGGTACTTAGAATCGTCTCAATAAAATGATCTGTCCAAACCATTGAAGCAAATTTTATTCAATTTTTCCACTAAAACAAAATCGTTTTTCAGTTTTGAAATCATCAAGTTTAAGACCATGTACTTTATGAACAAAATCTGAATTTTTGTTCGACCAAATACTAATTACCACATAAGATTTCAAATTTTCAATTATTATTGGTTAATTAAAATTTGTAACGGTCGACTTACTGGATATATTCCCGCGCAATAAAAGGGTGTGCCACTTATCTCTCTTCCTACTTCCTAGCACTCTAGCCTCTCTTTGGTTCTCCACCCTCCTCCGTTAACCCCCCTCAACTAGCAAAAAACATGGCCCAAAACGGGGGCGGCGGTAACAATAACAACGGTAATGGCGGTGGTGGTACTAATAACAGCAACAGTGGTGGGGGAAACAGCAACAATAATAATGGTGGCGCCCGTGGTGGAGGTAACAACAGCAACAATGGTGGTGGCCGTTGCTGTGGCAACACCAACAATAATAATTGTGGTTGCCGTGGCGGTGGCTGTGGCAACAACAATACCAATAACGGTGGTGGTAACAATAACAACAATAATGGTGGTGGCCGTGGTGGCGGTAACAATACCAATAACGGTGGTAACAATAACCACAATAATAGTGGTGGCCGTGGTGGTGGTAACAATACCAATAATGGCGGCGGAAGGAACAATAACAACAGTGATGGTGGTGGTGGTGGCAACAAGGAGGCAGAGGAATTGCAGCCCCACCCAGTAAAAGAGCAGCTACCTGGTGTTCAGTATTGTGTCAACAGTCCTCCGCCGTGGCGTTAGTATACTAATCCTCGCTTATTACTATAATTACAATCTTGATTACTTGGTTTTCGGAATAATTATCAGCCAAGTTCTTCAAATTCTGAATCTTCAAACTTTGTTTTTGCAGCGGAAGCTGTGATGCTGGGTTTCCAGCATTATCTGTTGACTCTTGGTATTACAGTTTTCATCCCAACTATGTTTGTTACTCAAATGGGCGGAGGCGATGTAAGGATTTCATTACTAAGTTTTCACTTTCTTTTTCTCGGTCATGTTTTCGTGATCGATGTAGTCTGGCAAGTGGCAATGGACTGGACATCCGTTCTTTGTTGTTGATACAATTCCGACAGGAAAGTGATTTCCAGACATCCCTTTCTCCTCTGCACACAGCAATTTATTTCTGACCTTCGGAATGAAGAGACATAAATAGCAGAAGTATGCAGAAGGAGGAAAAGGGTGTACAGAAATCATTTCTTTTCCGATCATATAAGTCACACTGATTCTTTAACAAAGAATTGACTTCACAGATTATTTCCGTTCTCGATACTCCCATTTTTTAGATTCGTCGACTCATTCATTCCTTTTTACTCCCCACAGATTGAGAAGGCCAGAGTGGTGCAAACCATGCTGTTTGTTTCAGGGTTGAACACATTGTTGCAATCTCTGTTTGGTACCAGGCTTCCCACAGTGGTGGTGGGTTCATATACATATATAATCCCCACAACTTCTATAATCCTAGCCAATAGATATAAGGCATTCACAGATCCTCATGAGGTCAGGCTTCAACTTAATAATTTTGGTTTTAGAAATATTAATTTCCTATCTCAATTTCTTGACTTGGCCTTCTTGACGAACTTCTCAGAGGTTTTCGGAGACAATGAGAGGTATACAAGGCGCTCTAATCATCACTTCCTGTTTTCAGATGATTGTGGGTTTCCTGGGGTTGTGGAGAAACGTTGTAAGGTTAGTCGCTGTGAACTGGAATGTTTTTTATTTTTCGGTTTTCGAGTCATTCATGAACTTCTCAAACTATTAGTACTGTAGATGTTTGATAATTTGAATTTCTTGTGACCCAAGTTTCTTGATTCACTGATTCACTGATTTAGGTCTCTTAGCCCTCTTTCTGTTGTCCCATTCATAACTTTTGCTGGACTCGGGATCTACAATCTTGGTTTCCCTCTGGTAAAAAGCTCTTGATCCTCCATTACTTGCTCATATATGATGTTTATTAGTTTTAATCCATCGGGTGAAAAAAGCTCTATTCTCCTTCTAGTTGGCGAGATGTGTTGAACTTGGGCTTCCGGAGTTGATCATCATGGTTTTCATCTCACAGGCATGTTTTTGATACCACAAGTATACAAAATCATAAGACAAGTCTTTTTTCTAGAGTTTTCTCATTCAAGTCTTACGCATCGCAGTTTCTTTCTCGTTTCATACATACAAAGAGGCAAATCTGCCACAGATTTTCTGTGCTGTTCTCTGTCGCAATTGTATGGCTGTTTGCGCAAATTCTAACCTCAAGTGGAGTGTATAACAACACACCATCAAGTACTCAGATTAGTTGCCGCACTGATCGTTCTGGCCTCATTGGCGCAGCTCCCTGGTGAGCTTTTGCAATGCAAACTGCAATTATCGACCAGTAATTCCTTTCGTTTGTTGAATATTTTGAAATCAATACATCTTCTTGTTCTTTTTGTTTTGTCATGATATGCAGGATATATATTCCGTATCCATTTCAATGGGGGAGCCCCACTTTTAATGCTGGAGAAGTTTTTGCAATGATTGCTGCTTCTTTTGTTTCGATCTTTGAGGTTCACATCGATCTCTTGTAGCTCATATTATATGTAATAGTTAGCAAATCCAATGAATAAGTAGAGAAATCTGCCTTTTCAAAGCCTATCACAAATATTATTTACCAAATATGTTTATACTGATAATTTACCTTCAATGCCTGCAGTCCTCTGGTACATTTTTTGCTACAGCAAGATACGGGAGTGCCACGCCCGTACCTCCTTCTGTCACAGGCCGCGGCATTGGCTGGCTGGTACGGCATCTTTAGCTGTTGTTTTTTAGTTTAGAATTTCGAACCTCATTGATTCTAGGCGCTTTTGAATTTCAGGGTGTAGGAGTGCTACTTAATGGGATGTTTGGTTCTCCAACTGGCACTACTGCATCAGTGTAATGAGCTGAATCCTCGTATTAGTTCGTGTGGAAAATTCGATCAAATTTATCCTTTCAGACTTTATGTCTTTACGAATGTGTAAAAATGCAGCAAGATCCTACCCTTATGATTCTTACTTCACCAAATTTATCTCCTCATTAGCGCTCGTGATTTTCTGCTTAGGGAAAACGCTGGTTTATTAGCATTGACAAGAGTTGGAAGTCGAAGAGTCATCCAAATATCAGCTGGTTTCATGATTTTCTTCTCTATATTTGGTATGCTACTGCACGATTTTATTCTTCATCAGTATCCCACCAGAAAAACTCCCGTGGAACATGTATGAATCTCCCTCCTGACGTGATACGCAAGGGAAGAAACAGACAATTGCTTCATACAACATGTTGCATGGAAGTTCCTCTTGTATGCTAAATGTTTCTCATGTTGCCTAATGGTGCTCTTTTGAATCAGGAAAATTTGGAGCACTTTTCGCTTCTATTCCAACACCGATCATAGCAGCTCTTTCTTGTGTCTTATTTGGCTACGTTGGTAAGTCTTTCTTTTCCTTAGACTTCTGATTTTTCCAATGTCAGATTCCAGTGCCTTAACATTTCAATGTCACTTGCAGCTTCTGCAGGCCTTGGTTTTCTCCAATTTTGCAACCTCAACAGCTTCAGAACGAAATTCGTACTAGGCTTCTCTTTCTTCATGGGAATCTCAGTACCACAATACTTCCGAGAGTACAGGTCCGACCATACTCAAAGCGGGCCTAGATGGGTGAGAAAATACATTTTTAATCAGTGTTTTTCCCGATTTCAATTTTAGTAACCGCGGTTCTATTTTTGTCGATTCGGTCACTGTACTTGATTTCGTTTGAATCAAGTCCAACAGCTAACTTCCGCCTTATTTTTTCGGTTCATTTACTTTCAGTTAGAGGACATGGTGAATGTGATCTTCATGTCCCACACAACGGTGGCTGCTCTTGTTGCCCTAATCTTGGATTGCTCTTTGTCCCGTGACAACGATGCAGCTCGAAAAGACAGCAGTTTAAACTGGTGGGAGAAGTTCGGTTTATATGGTTCAGATGTTAGGAACGATGAGTTCTACAAACTGCCCTGCAGATTGGACAAGTTCTTCCCATCCTTTTGAGTCCATAAAACTAATGCCTCAAATAAAAGCCAAGTGCAAAATGCATTCAAATATCGAGAGATTCTCTATGTAGGACGTCCATAGAGCCGAACAGTTGACATGACTGCTTAGTTTTGTAATCAAAATTTTGGACTCAGATGATTTACTTTTGATATATAGCAGTTTTTGGTACTATTTCAAACTCTACATTAAATAAGGAAATAGAAATTGTGTGTACTTTGGTTAGTGAAAGCAACTTATATGAAACAGATTCACTGTAATTGTGGTATTCCGGTTCAATAATACATTGTCATAAAATAAACATACTTACGACAATGCATTATTTGGCCGAGACGCCACCAGTGAACTCCTTCCAATCCTTCTCTTTGGTTAGCAGTTTCATGTCATGGTTGTGGCAAGACAATTGACAATTTGATCACACAATACTTTGCTGAGCTGGTGTATATATCCGATGGCAGAACTTGCAAGTTGTAAAGGTTGTCAGGATTGATGATTTGGGGGCCAAATAATATGTTAGGTCAATGGAAGGGTCTTTTCTAGGGCTTTTTTGTTGGGTTTGGCTTTGGGGTATTTTTCCTTCTTCTGAGTTTACACGTTCGAAATTTGGTGAAAACCAAATTAAGGTCTAGTTGTTAAGAGGATATAATATCATCCATGTATACACGTTCGAAATTTGACTTGATTGGCGGCACCGGTTGGAATTTATACAAAGAGATAGTCTACTTGTATAATATCATCCAATTCATTTTCTAACTAAGATTCTCCTCCATGTATACATTGGTTATCGCATACAAAATCCTCTAGAAACTAAAATCTGCCCTATTGGTTTCTATTTAAATCTTGAGTGTTCTTGTCTATTTCTTTGACTGTTTGTGATTTGTCTTAGGAGTGTGCAAAACTTTGACAAACAATATGCGTAAGGTCACGTTTCATTTTATCCACAAGGCTTATTCGCATATCCCTTTTGCATATTGGATGTGGGGGCGAGTAAAATCTGAAAGATAGCATATTTATATGCATTTAAGCAATCTTTAATCTTTCATCATAATCATAACCCACATGTTTACAAAATTTTCCTCCATTTATAAACATTACCTATACAAATATCGATATTATCAACACAACTCCCCATCATTTAAGGAAGGGAAAATGTCCTCCACAGAAAATTTCTAGTTAGCTCTTGTTGAACCGGTATATATGTCCTTGTATTGTGCATATCTTTCTCACCACAGGACAAACCAAATTTTGTAACGAGAGAGAGACACAAAGGGACGTCCCACTTTAACCTAGTTGAAGAGTAGTACTCATATCTTTCTCACCACAGGACAAAACAAATTTTGTAACGAGAGAGAGACACAAAGGGACGTCCCACTTTAACCTAGTTGAAGAGTAGTACTCTTTTACTGTTGCAGGCAATAGTACTGGCTTAAAAATTTGGATTGGATCACCCAGGTAGCTGTTATCCACATAACACATGATTGCGCAATTTGGGCGACTGTTTCTTGAACGTGACTTATCGAATGAATGACAAATCAAATCTCTGATATGAAAGAGAAAAAACACAAAGCATAGCAAATCAAAACCGTCGAACCGTTTCATATGTGCAAGGGTTTGAAATGGATCCTGTTCGGATTTACTCATTTATGTCTGTGTCGTGTCCATTGGTAAATTAATAGCTCATACTTCTCAAAAAATTGAGTGTTATCATTTTATTTAATAATATTAATTGAACTGTGTCGATCGATTTATCGTGTACACATCAAATCTTATATTCATATAAATTTCTGAGTCGCATAAGCCGACACTTCCACTCATGCAAAGGCGAGAAGGATTTGTTTGAAACTTGCAATGAGTTGTGTGATGTGTGTCCCGCATTATTCATCAGCCTGAGTTGTGATCCCATGTGGCCTCATACGTGGGATGTGACAAGTATATTTTTGGTCACAAGTTAATTAAGCTACACGCATTTATATATGGCTCCAAATAAATGCTGTCTAGCTAATTCTAGACTACATCCCCACAAGAAATTCAAGGAAAAATTAAAAAAAAAAAGATTTATTTTTTGGAGAATCAAATGGAAATTGCATTCATAATCTGGTTACAAAGACGTAAGTACGATTTTGATGCGAAAGATACAAGAAAAATTAATTAACAACATTTAAAATACAAGATTTTCCTCGAGCCACAACAACAGTCACAAAAAGACAATACAAATTTGTGGTTAAAAATCCTCAAATTCCAATCATTTCTTTCACTCATTAGCAAGCCAAATTAAATTAGTGGGGGGCAGAGACGTACAAATAAATCAAGAGATGAAGTCATTATTATTCACTTTTGAATTTGGTCAAAAAGGCCAAGAAATGGGGCGGTTTTGTTACCATTCTTCTCCAGAAAGACAAAATCCAATAGAGAGGGAGGTTTGACTTTCATTTTCTTGATACAGACTTTGGGATTGTTATGTTTAGGCCTTGAAAGTGAGAGAAAGTGAACTTGTCTTTTTGGAGGGAAGGGAGAGCCTTCTAGGTGTTTGATTTTACACACACACTGTAGAGTCCTTTTCCATCAGGGTCTTGACTCATTTCACGTTGTATTTCGACGATCTAACTATTCATCTTTTAGGTTTGTAGGGCTCATTCTACATCGTATTTCGACGATCCAGCTGTTCATCTTTAATTTAGGTCTCCCTTTAAAGATATTCTCTACAAAAAAAATCACCGAAATTTGAAACTACTTTAGGTCTTCCATTCCACATACATATACTGTGGGTGTAGGGCGGTGGTGCGATATTTATGCAACTCACAGTGGATATTGCTATAGCTAAACAAGTACTAGCAACTGGCATTGTTTGACATTTTCATATATTTGTAGGGGACCATGTTAATTGGCAAAAGCTCAAGCTGCAGGGCAAGAGAGCCCATACCATTCCTCTCTAGTTTCATTAGATATTCCACCAAGGAGCTAACAAAACTAGGGTTTGGTTCCGTTGATATTTAGCTAAAAAAATTAGATATTTCACCAACAAATGTTTGGTTCACGTGAGGATATATATGCATTGACGACTTGTCTCGCATCCAAAAATTTGGAAACTTTAAAAGGGCATATTATTATTAGGAATTGGTCTACTCCTCTCACTGCTGTTTGGGGTAAGACTTTTGAGTTTCTCTCTCAATGCCTGGGTTTGAGTTTCCATAGCCACTTGTTGGGGCTAAATCTACTCTTTAACACTCACAACATGTTATGGGACTATTTGCAAAGTTCAAAAACTTCGCAAGAACTTATTAGAAATTGGGTTACCCCCTTATCACTTTCAACAAATAAAACTTTTGTGTTCTCGCTCAATGCCTTGGTTTGAGTCTCCATAGGCTCTCGTTAGCAATGGCGTAGCCAGAAATTATTCGGTGGGTGGGCTAAGCTAAAATTATTACTACGAAATCAAATTTTTAATCTTATGTTGCCTACATAAAGTTATATAATAGTGAAAACTTGAATGTAGTAATTTGAAGCAAGAATTTTATGCTATGTTTTCTAGGTTTCTAGCCTTCAAAGCTTTCAAGTGAATAAAATAAGAAACCATTTGTGGTATGAAAGTTTTAATTTATTACTATTAAATATAATATTGGTTAAAGTGATGAGTTTATTTAACATCTATTAGCTCTTATTTTTCTTAAAAACAGTCTTACTAATAAAAAAAATTCATTTGTTAAGTGGAATATGACAATTAAAAATTATAAACTAACTCAAAAAATTAATATTTTTAAGCTTAAAGAACCAAACTCTCCCTAAACTATAGCCAAGGGGAGCCTTGTACTTGGCTCCGCCCTTGCTCGTTAGGGCTAAACTTACCATTCAACGCCCTGAGCACACTGTTGGGACTCAAGCATCCGCCTGTACGCATATCCATTTTCGAACAGAAAATAAATAATGAATTAATGTAATCAATCTTATTCACACACCTAACCAGAAGTACTACAAAATAGTGAGATGTGTCACCCGAAATATACTCAAGAAAGTACATGGGAAATTTTTGAGGAGGAAACTAATGGCACTGGACCCTATAAAACAAGGCGGGGAAAAAAGCCAAAAAACCAAATTGATCATCGACTGTGTTTTCGTACATAAATTGTGGAGGATGAATTAAGTAAGGTCCACAAGCAATAAAAAGGGCATGTGCTCATCAAGTTAGAAATTTGGATCCTTCTAAATAGTCGCATTTCAAATCATTGATTCATGTCGCATTCAAATTGTCACCGCATTTGATTTTCCATCGGAATTAACTTCACATAATGAGTGTTATCAACTTCTTTCGACTGTTCAACCCTTTATTCGATCAGAGACGTTAGAAATTCTAATGTTTGATTGTTGATGTATATAAATTTTAATGTCTGACTATCCAAATCAGATTACTTAGACGATCTTATGCATAAAATAACAACCGTCTATTTTGACTCGAACCAACCTCACGTTGGTCATATACCTAGTCAAGTGTGTTGTCATATACGGCTAACGGACACAAGAGCTTCTCCTTTATTATTCGATCATTTCGTTATAATTTTGGCACCTTTCACATACAAAAGGGGTGAGAATTGTAGAGTTTCAAAGGGTGTCATTTAGCCCTTCTTCTATCTTGTAAAAACCTCCTAACTTGGATCAAATTAAAACTCACATTTCGATTTTTTACAGCAGAAAAACAAACATTCACAAATGATGAGCTCAACTAAAGTTAATCCGAAAGATTCAGCACAAATATGTGTGACATATTATTGATTTTTCTGTTTTGTTCTTGCATTATTTTTCAACCAGAAAAAAAAAGTGTTGGCCAATGGGAATTATTATATCCCAGCAGGGGCCCAACAATATACATAATGGATGCATTCGACCAGATTTTCTACCTTCTAATGAAAAAAGGGTTCTGTCGTCAAGCAAATTCAGCAAATATTCAATTCTGCTTCTTCCCAAACTGATTAGTTATTTGGGTTTTCCTTTTTTTTTTTTTTTTTTTTTTAAAAAAAATTATTGTTATTAAATCATGGAGAATTATTGTCAAGCACCAATGTCTTATTTAGTGTGGATGTCTTTGAAGACTTGGGTCCCCAAATCAAATGAAATGTAGGTCAAAAACCAAACGAGTCAAGGATGTTTTTGTTATACATGTACATTAACTAAGGTCGGTTGTATGAATTTTAAAACGTCACTGCGATAAGTCTTCCGTTAGCTCTAAATACTTCATTTTTTTTGAAATCTCTTTTCAAGTCTTCCCAAATTTTCATCTACCCGTTTTACTCTGAACTTCTCTGTCATAATTATATTTTCTAATCAGAGCGTCATAAATTTTTTATATGTAGTGAACTCTAAACCAACATGGGCGCAGCAGGAAATTTTTTAATTTCAATTTCCTCTCTCTTGCTAGATTCTCTAGCAAAAACCATCTGTGGACAAGTTAGTTATATGTCTTTTCACTCCTGCTCTACAATATTTGGGGCATCTTCTTTTTTTTTTTTTTTTGTTTTGTTTTTTTTTTTTTGGGAAACCTCGACGGTACGAGGGTAATTTTATTGAGAACGAAAAAAAAAGGGTTACACCTAGACAGGGGGGGACATAAACCTTACCCCTCAAAAAACAGAGACAATAAAAAAGGAATACACGAAAAAGAAGGGGGGACATAAACCTTACCCTTCTAGAAACAAAAAACGAGAATGAAACAAAGAAAAGAGGGGGGGACATGAAACCTAACCCCTCTAGAACCAAACCTAAAGGTCTAAACCTGCAAAACAAGTCAAACAACACCATAAAGTTAGGAGAAAAAAGAAAGTGAGACAAACCTGGATGCCGACATGCACATTAATTTGAGAACCGGTAACCAGGTGAGCCAACATAGTCAGAAAACAGAGCAGCACGAGCCGCCATCGGAGGAGAATCATGCCATGTTAAAGATGGAGTAGAGAAGCCCATGTTAGCAAAATTGTCCGCAACAAGATTTCCTTCGCGATATATGTGAGATGCGTAGAAAGTCATTTTCCGAATAAATAAGAGTGTGTTTGAGAGAAAGAGTGTACATCATACAATCTTGTTTATTTATGCAATAGGTAAAATAAGAACACATTTACTCTCTAAACCCTTACGCCTTTAACATATCTTGAATCTTATGAGTTATTCAACTCAAATCAATCATGGACACAATGAGCCCTTGGAGTCTTGGATATCAAAACAGGGTAACAAACAATCCATGGCACCAAACAATCTTGTGAGTTATCCAATTTAATGTAGTCTAGGCTCGTTTTGAATTGCTAATCCTTAAAAATACAAGTGAATCATAGAAAAATACTTGAAGTACTTAATGCAATAAGCACACAACTTGTGCTTCTTGCAGAAAGCACTTAAAGTATTTTTGGAACCTTAAAATAATTTTTCACCAAAAATACTTTTAGTTATTTTAAAAGCACTTCCAAACAAGCATTTGACACCAAATGCGCTATTAGAGTCTTGGACAACAAGGTAAAAATAATGAAATACGATATTAAATAAGTGGTCACCATCTAATTTACTTTAATTATTTGTTCAACACTTCAACTTCATAGAGTAGTGGTTAGGAAGGAAGGTTTAGGCAATAGGGGGGGAAAAAGCAAAAAACAAGTAAATAGTGAGAGATGTTATGGATCTCTCTTTTGATCAAAAAAGTAGAAACAAGCTGTTTATTGCTATAATTGTACACAAAATTATAACCACTTCCCTCATCTCAACAATTTACCAATTGACATTGTTTCCTCTCTTCCTCCCCCCACACACACACACAACCAACTGGCAAATTTGATTCACCCACAAAGAGATAAAATAACAGGGCCAAAAGATAGAGCAAAGGACACATGCAGTCTAGGATTTGAATGTGATTTGTTTGGATTTTTTCCTCCCTCCCTCCCTCTCAACTGTGTTTATATAAACAACCACAACCACAATAACATTGACAGAAAAAAGAAAAGAAAAGAAAGGGAGATTGCCAGAGCAGCAGCTAATTGTACTACTGCAAAATACACACTTTCTTCTTTTTTGGAGCCTCAATAACAGCACCCTGTTAGAAATACCGCTCGAAGTTAAGTGTGAAAGTCCGTTTTGGGCCGAGGAGAGTCGAGATGAATATATCACCATCACAATGCAATAGTGGATGTGAATCTGGATGGACAAGTTACTTGGATCAGTCCTCTTATCTTTCTCAAAGTCAGTTCCAAAAACCTGGGGGTTTTGCTGATTATGAAGAGACAAAAGAAGAAGAAGAAGAAGAAGAAGAAGAAGAAGAAGAAGAAGAAGAAGAGGAAGAGGATCTTTCAATGGTTTCTGATGCTTCTTCTGGACCTCCACATTACCACGAATTAGACGAAGACTGCGTGTACGAAAACGGATCTTCTTTTTCGGTTTCGTGGGGTTCCAAATTGGGAAAGAAAAGCAACAAGAAGAGCAAAGGAAATGGCAGCAGAGAGCTCCACCTTGATGACACCGCTAGCTCCCCAGTCCTCAACTACTCCAAGGCAAAAATTTATAGCAACATGTTTGCATAAATGTATATATTTGTTTTTCGGGTTGATGTGTTTACATAAATGTGCTCTTATTTTACAGAAGAAGTTGAGTACTAATTTCTCAAAAGATGAATCTTCAATGCAGAATGTATTGGGTTACTCTGAGGGTTTTTCTGCAACACACAAGAAGGTTCTTTCTTTTGTACTTTTTTCGTAATTTGGGTTTTTTGTTATCTGCTTCTGTTCTCTCAAGAATGTGGTGAAAATTTTGATTTCTTTCAGGGAAAATCTGCATTGCTGCAGCACTTTGGTTTCTTGAAGTCATCCCTAGCCAAAAGTCCAGCTTCACAAAAACCAGGTAAAACCAAAAAACGATAATTTTGCTTACCATTTCAAATATATTTCTTCCGCATTACTCCATTCTTCTTATCTCTCGTTTCTCTCGCATATTTCTCTTATATCTAACTACAAACTAAAAACGAAATTGTTATCAAACAAACACAGATGATTTGCAAGGTGAAAGTTGGGAGTGATACATATAATGAGGACAGGAATGAAGTATCTCATTTCATCTGCTGCAGTTGTGGAGAGAAGAAATCGGGAAACAAACAATGTAAAAGCTAAAACGCAATTAGATTTAGATCCCGTGGGATCTTGTTCCTTGCTTTTTTGCTACCTTTCTTTCCAATAAATTTCATTTTATTTCTTCTTGTCAACGCAGTGGGAAACAACGTAAGGATCATAAAAAAATTATTAGTAAATTATCGCCCTATTGATCTCTCATTTCTCCCACGTATTCATTTTACATGCATTAAGTGCAGCTGCCGCCTAGATCAGACAAAAAAAAAATGCATATTAAGGAACGAAAAATACTTGTTTCCTTCTGTCCTACAAAATGGTACAGTGTAAGTCACTTCAGTACGTGTGTCAGCCGATAATTTATAAAATAAAGAAGAATGACTCGTTAACTCTACATAACCGAACAACATTTCTAAAAGGACGCGATGTTTTAAAACTTAAAATAGTGTATAATATTAAGAATAAGTGACCTATGAAGTGTTTGCTTCTCAATAATCCCATAGTTTTAGGTTAAACAAGGGTGTAGGGAACAAAGCTAATTATAGAAAGAGTTGTGGTCCACTCAAGACCAAAGAGTGAACCTGCACTTTCCATTTATAAACAGATGAGATGAGATGACCATTTGCACCCACACACTATGATTAAGCATTTCAAGCCAAAAAAAATGCCAAAGCCAGAGGAGCAATAATGGTACAACTTTATTCTTCTACTCCAGCTTGCCAGCCTAGCTCACAACAACTTTTAGGTGGGTGATTTTGTAGAGAATCTCTCGTGCGTCCAATGCACAATCTCAGTAACATCTTTTTCGTTTTTTATTGGTAAAAACTAACTGCTAATGGAAGAGAGAAAAAAAAAATTAATAAGAGACAACTATCCGATATCTTGGGTTTACGTTTCTCTCGTAAATTTGGCAATGCAATTTTAAAGCCAACAAAGATTCAAGAAAAAAGATAATTTGTTGATGAAATGGAACCAAAAGGTAAGCTTCATTTGCAGCCCACCACATTGTGATAGCTACCCTCTAAGCATATGATACTCATTAGACAATATTGGTGCAATTATTGAATTTGTTTTGGTAGATTTTTCCCTTGACGATGATTTTGTTGAAAGGTTGCCATCCTCAAATTTAGCAGTCCACATCTTGGGAAAGGACTTTGATCTAATTTTTATTGAAAAATTTAAAAGTCAATACCGCTTCGCTTCCTGTTTAATATGTCATTTTTTCTTTAGTTTTACTTTCTCGATTCTCATTTTCATCCTGAAATGTTAAACGATGATTTGAACTGTTTGTTTTCTAGGTCACCCTAAAGTTCAACTTTTAAAAAATCCACCAAATATGAATTGTCTAATCATCTAAAAAATCCACCAAATATTAATCGGTCATTCTCTCTTTAGTTTTACTTTCTCGATTCTCATTTTCATCCTGAAATATACGATGATTCGAACAGTCTATTTTATAGGTAACCCTTTAAAGGTCAACTTTTAAAAAATCCACCAATAATGAATTATCTAATCATCTAAAAATTATCCATAAATAGGTGAACCATTTTATTCAATTGAAGATGAAACTTAATTGAATGGTTACATGATTTTAATTTGATTGATTTTTCGCATAATTAATTTTAAAGTTGGAACTTGAAAAGCCTACTATTTTGACCGTCGTGCAACATTACAAAAGAAAAAGGAGAACCGAAAATTTCCAACTAAAATGGTCAATCCCTCTTGTTAACAACAAGGTCGATCACCCTTGTTATCATTGTTATCACCATTGGATGAGTTCAAATTTCGACACTAGTGTTCCATCATATTTATTAGCGTTAGATGAGTTTAAATTTTGAGATATGTGAAAGTAAATAGATAGAACTTTCAAAATTTAAACTCATCAAACGATAATAAATATGATGGTAAACATTACCACCAGCGATAAGCGAAAATGCACCCCTCTTAAATTGTTGATGTGCGTATTCTCAAAGTGGCAAAATGCCGCGTTAAATTCCAAAAACTCCAGAAATTCTTGGGTAGGGATGATTGGCATGGATGTCCGACCAGCACCCCTTTACATTGGTACGCGTACTCTCAGGTCCCATCCCCCTTGTTTCGGGTTATTCGAACCGTGGAATTTCTACGGACACCAAACTTTATCAACGCAGGGTGAGACCGGCAAGAAAAAACAGCTCGATGTAATTGACAGTGTAAAACTCAGAACGAGAAGAGCAAACCTCGCAAATTCGTCGGCCGAAAAGCAAAATTTGGCGTAACATCTCATGTCACCGTTCGGTAGCAAGGATAACTTTCCAGTTTCTTCAATAAATGGAACCTACAAATATACATTTTATAGTCTCTGTTGAAAATGCAAAAGATAAGAAATCATACTGCTCCAAAGCCTACAAGGAACCGAAAGGACGTACCCATGAAATGCACAAACCTAAAAGAATCGTAAGACAAACTTCTTTAAACTGGTTAACAAGAACAAAATTTTGAAGAGTAAAATTACACAACATGCTTTAGCCCTTCGTAACCAAAGAGAAAAGAAACGATGGCAACATGTAAAAGAGATCGAATGCCACATTTGATCGCTCTCTCACTTTCTCAAAGGCTAAACCATCCATGACATTATGTCCCGTAAACATGTTTGTGTACGGGTGCAGAGTCCAACGATTTAACCACTTCCATCCACGGTTTGTCTATCATCAACAGAGAACTATTCGAAAGATGACCCAAAAATAAAGCAGGACTTGGGAACCAAATAAAATCAAAATTCTTCATAGCCATAAGTCTACTCTCAGTTTCACTGTCTGTCAATTTACGTTTTAGAATCTTCTTAATCGAATTACTACTTTGCAAATTCATCGATGTCGGATTCTGACTGTTTGGCATGCCACTTTCATCGTCTGGATCAATGGGCTTCCCAAAATCAATCCAGCACATTGCCCTAAAGCATAAGATAACCTCAAAATTAGTTAATATCAAAACCTTGAAATTAGTTATATCATAAAAACTGATATCCCCAAAATCTACTTTAAGCTGCACTACTCATTAAGGAGATCGCAAAAAAAACCATGGGACACGGCTCTAGAATGGGTATGGCATTCCAATGCCATCCCCTCAGACATTACTCCGGCATATGGTACCACCACCTTCATGTCCTAGGGCAGGTCTACCGTTTATTGTAAAATCCTCGCAACGTAAAATCTAATGCCTAAACTGGACTAGGGTTCAACCGAAGATTGTGTTACCTCTGGATACCAACATAACAAGGGATAATCTTTCATTTTTTCACATTAGCAACTTCCAAGGTTTTGAGCTCTATAACATGCGCAAATCACACCTCATTCATACACAAAGAAAAAGGAGCGCACCTGGCACTGTAAACAATAACAGCAGATGAACTTGTGGAGGGAGGGAAAGAGAGCCCAATAACTTCGCCTGGAAATTCTTGGAATTTCTTTGGTAGACAATAAGTATGCTGCCTCGACCAGTTTCCCAGTTCTCTCTCCTCAACATCCAATGCATATACATGATTTGAAGAGGTTGTGATTACAAGCACATTGTTGTTTCGCGGGGAAAAACCACCAGCTGTCACAGATGCACCATTTAGTCTTGAAATGAACCAGTGCTGCCTGTTTTACATGATAAAAAAGAGTTATAATAGAAAATTGGTCCAGGTCCTAGTAAAAAATAAAAGAGAAATTTATTATCAATCATAGGCACTGACCAGAAAAAGAGACACCAAGTATAGTTTCATACCTTTGTATCTCCAGATTAAATACATAAATATCTCCAAAGCAGTTGATGGCAGCCAACCACTGCCCATCACAACTGGTGAACAGTTTTGTTATAGGAGGCTCACTAGGTGGCAATTCTTGATCCTGCAAATCGCGAGAAGGGGTGAACCTGTGCACTAGTTCTTCTCTGCTCACATCCACAACCTACATCATGTGAGGTAAGTCAAGAAATGGAAGCCACATAACATTAAATGAATACGCAGGTTTTGTCCCTATCTAATCAATGTGTTTTACAGGTTAAACCGTCCATCATGTCTCAAATGATCAATCTCTTTACAGTCAAACCCCAGAAAAAAATTCTTTGAAACAATAGATGAAATAGAGCAACAAGAAGAAAACAGCTTACATATATTCTTCTATCATGCCCAGCTATCATCAAGCGAGAAGAATCAGAACTAAAAACCATGGAATGGGCAAATGGTAGTTTCTGTGGAAGCTGTCTTTTATTAACAGTCAGTGCACTTTTGCCAACTTTATTCTTCTTCAGTTCATATAGGCTAGGTTTCACATGGTCAGAATATGCAAAAAGCACCCCCGTATTAGAAATTGTGCTACAAATTATCTTCCGATATGCCTTACTCTTGACTCGAACCAAAAGATCTGTTGAGGCTTGGCCCCATTTGGAGACAGGAGCTATCTTGGAAAAGGTGCCACTTTGTGCACGTACAAGAAGAATATCCACCCAACTAGAAGCTTGAACAAGAAGCAATGACTGTTTGGATGTTCTATTAAGCACCAGTTGAATTGGTAGTCTCTGAGGCGCAGGGCAGATATCATGAGGTTTAAACTGTGTGAACTCCTTAACAGGATATGCGATTAACTTTGTGTCATCACCAGCAGATATAAGCATGGGAACACCCAAATGTGCCCATTTACGATAACTAAACTCATTAATATTATTAGGCGTTATCTTACGACGTTCTTTACGGTGTATTTTTATACCTTCATCTGGCAAGGGATCTGCAAATTAGAGAATGACTCGATTTAAGAATTGGATGAATCTTTTTATGTATGAAAAGGGAAAGATTAAATAACAGCAAAAACAAGGAAAAACAATAAATCATGCATAAGATATGGGCAAACCTTCTCTGCTGATCGGTACAGCCACTGTCAAGGCCCTAACATCGTGTGTATGAGCTTTTACAAGACCAACATAGATCCATTTCTTCAATACCTCAGAAGAAGACTTGTCATCACTAGATCCCACCGTCGCACCAGAGAGCTTATAAAGAATAACCTGACAAAAGTAAATAGTGAACCATTGAGGTTATAGTAGTTGATCAGCAAGTTGGGGACAAGTGAAAATTACTTGATAAAATTATCAAATTCAAAACCATAAAAAAAAATAATAATAAAATAAAATAAAAAAAGTGAATTTCAACAATAAAGAGTTATTAGCATGAATATATACCTATCCTTTCATAAGTGAGTTTGATGTCTCTAACTTACATCCATTTTTATTCAATTAGTTCAAGTTAGAGAAAATAAGAAACTGTTCTTGTTACTACTCATAAGTTAATAACTACCGGCACAGAATTTCACTTCAACGCAATAAGAAATGATTGAACAAAATCCAATTACGGCATTAAAACAGTATAATGGTACTGTATGCAACATAAGATACAGGGTTCAAACAATGCACAACAAAAGACAGAGAAATGAATGCATATGTTGCTACAACTGAAGTGATTTATAATTTCCTCACAATCTGGAAAGACAAATCTTCAAATCTGTGATTCCAAAAACAATTAGCAGAATAACAATGCAGAACTACCAATGATTTTTGTCTCCAAAACATAACCTGTACCTGACCATCAGAACCAGCAGAAAACACCCTATTATGGCTGGGGGCTGCTGCCAGAGCATTTACATCACCTTTGTGGTACGAATGTGCCTGCAATAGAGTTCCATGCTGACTGTCCCAAAACTGAACACTGCCAGTACTGTCTGCACTGACAAGGTTCCCACACCTGGTGTAAAGAAAGAACTCAATTTTCAAAAAGGTAGTTCAGCAGCTAATAAACACCACTAGATGTGACAAACTGAAAAATTAATTTGAAGCTGCAGAAAATAATAAAGATGTGCCTCGTTTTTACCTCAGAGAAAGTAACGACCAAACACAGAGTTCAGGTCCACTTCCCAGACCTCCAAGCCCAACTGTAATCCTATAGATTTCATGGCCCAATTTAGCATCCCAGCATCTTATCATCCTGCCCAACGAAAAAAAAATAATCATCAAATGCATGATAGAAATGACAATAATATAAGTTATAACACATTAATTTATACAAGTTCACAACAAGTTGCTGTCAATGTTCATACATACCCATCACTACTCCCCGAATATATAAATTTAGTATCAGGACTCCATGTCACACTCAAGACACGTCCTGAAATATAGAACATCACACATCAAAATGGAAACTTACGAAGAGAATTAAATATGGAAGAGAAACAAAACTACAAGAACTAGAAGGACGTTGAAGAGTAGATATCTCACCACTGACCCTAGGCAACGATCTAGTGTAAACAAACTCATCTGTTTTAGTAATACTGTATATTCGCACACAACCATCATCACAAGCTAATGCCACAAGCTGGTTCTCAACAACTGATTGTTCATTAATCTCAGCGGAGTCGGAATCATCTTCGCTATCGCTTGTTTCTGGATCACCCCCCTCGGTACTATTAGCTTTTAAACACCCATTTCCAAAAGGGTAGTCCTTCGATTCTATATCACTACTACAAGGTGCAACAGCCATTTGCCAGATCGAGACCCCAATAGAATCCAACACAGTCTGCGAATGAAATTCAATATTTAGTCACAGCATCTGATAATTCATTACAGTAAGGGTTTCGAGAACTAAAAATTAAGAAGAGATATGAAAGTTTTAGTAACTATAAATGTTCATTGACTGTTTGCATAAAATTTGTCTTTCAAGCCAAAAATTGGAAATGCTCAATTTAGCTTCATTACAAACATAAAAGCAATACCTTCTGCGTCAAATGGAAAAGATCCCACTGCGAAACTGAACCATTGATGCTCGAGGAAAACAACCGTCCACAAGGCAATCCTTTCGAGCCAGCACGACACCAAATAAGCGACGATACTCTCGATTCAGGATCGCCATGAATCGTCTAAGCACAAAACAATACAAAACATTGATATTTCAACCTTTAAATTAAGCAAAGCTATCAATTATTGAAGATTATCAATTCAATAGCTATATATATGTATATATAGAAAGAGAGCTAGCGGTTGTAATTGTACCAGCTGACAGTGCCAGCCGACGGAGCCGGGGGAGACGAGCCAAATCTCGAGGGAGCCGTCCTGGCGAGCAGCGGCGACTTGGGAGTCGTCGACGCTGGTGGCTAGGGCAACCAAGGGAGAGGGCTTCCAATCGACGGAGCTGGTCCTGTAAGCTTCAGACATGTTCGTCTGAGACTCTATGTTCTGGAAGCGCCCCTGCAAATGATTAGGGTTAGGGTTAGGGTTAGGGTTTGGTGTGTCTGCGAGTGACTCCGAGAGTGAAGGGAGTGTGATGGAGGTGCGAGGGCATGAGAGAGAGAAGACGAAGAAGGCGGAATGAAGCTAGGTTTTTGTTCGAGGGTTTAAGCGCGGCGCGGGTTGGGTTGAATGATAGGTCTTGTTGTTGGGACGTCTGAACCGGATCGGACCGGTTTAATTGTGGTGTTTGTGTGTATTTATAGGTCAAGTTAGAGGCGAATCAAAAGGCCCATTGCGGATTGGTCCACGCTGTTGAAAACGAGGCCTTTGATGGAATTAAAGCACCGGCCCGCCGCTTTACATATGTGAAGGTATGGAACGCTTCTCTTGATTCCAAATTATCCCTTTACCTTACCTTTTAGAGATTTTTTTTTAAAATGTAACTGGAACACGAATCGGCTTACCATATGTTATAATCAAGTTAAGCAACATTGAATCTCTATTTAGTTATATTAGGACACTGATATATCAACTTATGTTTCAAATATATGAAAACACTGATATATTTGCTCGTATTCCGCATACAAAGAAAAATCTCGATTTACTTTTTAGTAAGAGGGAAAATGGGCTCAAAGTTGTAAGAGATGACGTTGTGGAGTGGGCCAACCGAATGTTTAGCGCTTGATAAATTTTATAGCATGCCTAAAACCATGATTATCCCTAATGATTTAATTCAACTTAGAATGGGTTGCATCAATGGGTTCAATTAAATTTGAGTTTGTTGAGTTGTTGAATGTATTGGAAACTTGAATATTGGAGATTTTTTTTAATTTTTTTTATCAAGAATATTGGAGTTAGGCCAATACATTAATTTTACATTTCGGCATGAGTATACTTGACAAGGAGATTGTGTTTGCTTTGTTCGTATTCGTGTAATATCGTGTATTTTAATAGGTTATGTCTTGTTAAATTTATTATTTTAATGGGTTTTTAATAAGCGATTTAATAATTACCCGACTTGTTAACGAGTTGACTCGGACCATGTTATTCTCGTGTTGAGTTAACGAGTCAAGCAATAAATTATCACGCCTAATATGATCTGACAAACAGGTTGTATTCGTGTCATACTCTATCTCAACGGGTTCTTAATGAATTATTAACGAGTGAATTGATAACGGTTCGATTTATTAACTGGTAGACCGAAAATCTATTATTTTCGTGTAAATTTAACGAAAGGCGTAAAAAATCGTGAAGATGTACATATCATTTTATAACATAGGTTTTTGTTGTCAACTAAAATCAGTAAAAACAAATTGTCTCTTTTTGCAAGATCAATTCCGCTTGCCGATGCGAGAAGGCAGAAACCATTTATTTCAAGCGGGCCACGATCCAGATCCGAAATTCGGCCTAATTCCGGCTACATCGCTTAATTCACACGCTGCACACATACAATGGGCTAAAAGCCCAAAGCGTGAGTCTCGTGGGTCAAAAGCCTTTACGAATTAAGAAACGTAAGAGGCCACAAGCCGAAACGACGACGTTGCTTAAACGCAACGCCTCACTCCAAAATTTCCCCTTCTCATCAGATCTCTCACCCGTTACTCGTACGGTGGCAGATAGCCTGATACAAAACACAGAAACTTGAAGAGGAAGAGGAAGAAAAAGTGCCAAAGGCTCCGACCACGTCCAAGCTCTTCGTCGTCCCTCAATGGAGGACGCTTACGCTCGATCCGTCACCGAGGTAGTTTGTAACTCAGTAATTCAGTAATCCAGTAATTCAGTAATCCAGTAATCCATCGGTTTTACCAGCTTCCAAATTCGAAGTGTGTGTGTTTAGATAAAAAAAAAAAAAAAATCGAATTCTTGAAGTCGAATAATTGAATTCTTTGGAAATTGGAAGCTTCGGTTGCAGCGTTTCCATTGGAATGTGGCGTTTTTCAGTTCCGGTTATGTCATTGATTAATTCACTACTCCATTTTGTTGCCCTTGTATTATTGGTTAGGTGTTGGATTTCTTCGGCGTGGACCCGAAGAAGGGCCTCAATGACTCACAGGTATGGTAAAGTTTGTTGCTTTCGGAGCGAAAGCTGTGAAATTTGTACTGTTTTATTGGCCATTTAGTTGTAATTCGGTTTTGAAGTTAGTTTATCTACTCTAAAGGTTTGAAATGTTATGCTGTTCGCAGGTTGCGCAACATGCAAGACTCTACGGCAAAAATGGTATGTTTTCTCTGCTCCTAGCACGAGTGCGTATGCGATTTCCAATTCGGTTGTTGTGTCCTCCAGACTAGAGTGCTGGATTTGGTATTGTTTGTCTAGTTCTAATGTGGTTTCTCTTTGATTGCATGTTTGGAATATTGTATGCAGTACTTCCGGAAGAGAGAAGTAAGTACACCACTCGTTCCTTTCCCCTTACTCTCTCCTCTTGCATAAGCAAGTTTTTGCGACGTTTCTTTCATTGATTGCACGAGTACATTCTCGTTTATGTCTTCTCAAAATTTCCCTACTCTTTCCAGTACTAAATGAAGTACGAGTTCCACATGGAATTAATTTTTCTCGTCATTGTATAAACTGTTATTTGAATGTGTTTTTTAGCGGCCAATGGCTTGTGTACCACCAATAATTTGTTAATACTCCCTAGTTCACAAAGTGTAGAAAACCACAGTTATGAATCTGATCGCTTTAGAAGAGTAGCTGGTTTTGGTGAGTTGGTGAGTTTTGTGAGAATGAAGAATTTAGGGAGTCTAAATACAAAACTTTTTTTACTGGATTCATATTTCAGGAGCATGCTACTGGTTTGATCTAAATTTCTGTTAACACTTTAGTTTTCACAAATCAAGATCATGCATTTTATGCCTGTTATGAATACTATCTATATTCCATATGCAGGGGCTTCATTCTGGAAATTGGTTTTGAAACAGTTTGATGATTTGCTTGTAAAGATATTGATTGTTGCAGGCGCTTGTCTCATTTATTCTGGCTTTGATTAATGGAGATACGGGCTTAACAGCATTTTTGGAGCCTTCGGTAAGATATGATAATTTTCTGCTTTGTTAAACTGATTGCTTATTACTATCATTATTTTTCGAAGTATGAGTTGAGTTCATCTTTTAGGAGTAATCTATTAGCCAAAGAAAAAAAAAGAAGAGAGAGTATGCATTTTCTTCCTTAATACGATTTATGTTTCCTTAAAAAATAAAGAGGGAAAGATGCTATGCATGTTAGACTGTCAGTTTAGACTGACCAGAAAAGAAGAAAAAGTTTAGTTATCGATGCCTTGTCTTGGTGTTTTCTTTTTCCTCCTACTTTTACTTTCAATGTCTAGATGTGATCCTTATTCCTTAGTGTTTGATTTGCACTCAGCTATTCTCTCTTCTAGTACTAATTTTTTCCACCTATAAGTCCTTAATGCATGTCCTTTTTTTGAAGTATTGAAACATGCATAGTTTCGAAATTTGTTGAGCACTTGAAACTTTACAAGTTAAGGCTTTGAATGTTGTGATATTTGATAACTGTTTTTTATGTTTGTTGTTGATTAAGCACGTGGGATACAACTCAGTCTTAATAAAGATTTTTTTGTATGAAATTAATGGGGCACAGGTTATTCTCATGATATTGGCTGCAAATGCTGCAGTAGGAGTGATTACAGAAACCAATGCTGAAAAGGCTCTTGAGGTAAATTTTACATCTATAGTATTTCAGAACTTGCATAAATACCAGAAAACATCTTGAAAGACTACCATCTCAAGTGGATCTTTTCTTTCATGCGGAAACCAAGCTCCTTTTTCTAAACTCATTCTACTAAAACTTCAAATTGTGTTCAATTTGTTGATTGACTGTTAGAACTTAAGTTGATCTATTTATCATTGCCCTTTCCCAAGTACCCATTTCTACCTTTTCCTATGCATGAGCTCTTTTCCATGTTGTAGAAGATGAATGCATGAATCCCTAGGTAACCTTCTTTTTGTTCTGTGATGTAGGACAGAGTAGGGCAGCAGAAATTAGATTGTATAGCGGAAGCGAAAACACATAAAACTTAAATTAAAACAACGATCAAGGATAACTGGAATCACTCCAGTGGCCTCTCGCTCGTTCTTGGCCTCGCACCAAAAATAGCTCACACCAAAAATTGGAATTTGGAATCACTCCAAATAAACTTTTGTTGCAGGAAATTTAACTCAAACTTTTATTCATAAACTCATCTGTCCTCTATGAGGTTTCTTAGTTCCCTATTTTCTTCATCGCGTGACCTGAGCAGTACCTTAAATCTAATACAAATAGGAAAATAAACTTATAGGAAAGAAATCCTAATCCAAAATACAATAGGAAATTAACCAAATCCTTTTAGAAATGGGAAACTCTAATTAAACTAGGAAAATAAGAATAAATTTCTGCTCCAAAAGGATTAATCCAGTCCTAATGGAAATTGGATTGTCTTCTTTCTCCTTTTTATCTCTTCCAGCAATAAACCCTAAAACTTGGCGTTCATGTCCTCATCATTCTGAAAATTCATTCATTAGTCCTTAACTTCAGCTTGTTCTGATTCCTTATTTTTACCCTTGACATTGTAGGAGCTACGTGCATACCAAGCTGATATCGCGACTGTGCTGCGGAATGGTAAAAAATTATTTTATGAAGTGACTTGACCATGCTAAATGCTGTTTGCACTTTGATGTTATGATTTCATGTTTCTAAGTCCTCTTTTGTATTGTAAGCATTTCTTTCTAGAGCTTAAAATGTGAAAATCAGATCATAAGAAGTGTAAGGTAGTACACGCTTTTGTTATGAGGGTGCTGGTGGAGATCTCATCAGTTTGGAAAAGACACTTGATAGCTAGTATTTATTATTGTTGGTTCTTTTGGGATGCTTTGCTTTTGTAATTACTCGTGACTCCTTTGCTGGATCTTGGGGATAAATTGAGAAATTGATGGAACATTGTTAATCACGCTTGAAAAAGGAAGATAATTGCTACCTATGTACAACTTAAGCTTTTGGGAGTAGTGGGTGACCAAAATCTCATGAGCATCATATCAAATTGCTTGATGCATTGCTTGTACTGTACTGACAATTGTGTCATCCTTTACCACTCAAAGTTGACGTAAAAGTAACTCCTTGCAGGTTGCTTTTCCATACTTCCAGCAACAGAGCTTGTTCCAGGTGATGTTGTAGAAGTGGCTGGTAAGTTGCTTTGAGTATGCAGAATTGGTTTACTACTGTGGTTACTCGTGGATACTGAATTTATTTATTTATTTTTTTGGATTCTGAATTTTTTTCTGTTGGGCAAAACGTATAGTGGGAGGCAAAATTCCAGCTGATATGAGAATGATTGAGATGCTAAGTAATCAATTACGTGTTGATCAGGCAATTCTTACAGGTACATCTGCTTTATGTACTGAATATAGTAAACCAAAACAGTACTTGTTATTATCGTTGATGGATATCTGTCATTATTGTCTTTGTAAGTTGCATGAATCTTCACTGTCAAAGTATTATGATTTAGCACATGCTAGATCAATGTATATGAGAACTTCTGTTTGATGATGGCAGGTGAGAGTTGCTCTGTCGAAAAAGAGCTTGAATCCACTACCTGCAACAAATGCTGTATATCAAGACAAGACAAGTATTCTTTTCTCGGTAAAATTTTTGTGTTTGTTGAAGCTAATATGCTGGATCCAATTTCTCTATTTTATATACCTTAAGGGAATGTGTTGACCAAGTTTTCTATTTCTTTATGTCGTACTATTGTTCTGTTTTGGATGGAGTTTCTTGAAAGGGTATCCGTTACAAAGCAATGATTATCTTCCTGCGTATCTTGATTGCCAGGGTACAGTAGTCGTGGCTGGTAGGGCTAGAGCTGTCGTAGTAGGAGTTGGAACACACACTGCTATGGGCGGCATACACGATTCAATGTTACGAACAGAAGATGTAAGCACTCTAAATTCAGATTGTTCTCAGTAGTTTATCTCTATGTGCTCTTGCCCTGTCAGTGGCATGGAATCTTGCTTTAAATTTTGAAATTTCTTTCTAGCACTGAATTTAGCAAAACTTTGAAATTTTGAAATTGCTTTATCTCGATGAACTGTGGTTCTGCTTATCTATATGTTTCTCTCTTCCTACTTGAAACATCAGTAGCGAAATAATGGAAGGAGTCACGACATAGAGCATAGTGCTCAAACATCTTTGCTCCACATAGACCATTTTTCTAGTTCACCATTATGATTGACACAGCGCTTTATGAAATTACGTCCCTTCTTCACTGCTCCTTTTTTTCTTCTGAAGCTCAGACAGGAAAGAAAATTGAAAGAAAGATCCTTTGTTGAATTTATAGTTTGTATATAGATGACCAGAGCTTTCAATTATTCAATTATATGGCTGTTTGCAGGAAGCTACGCCATTGAAAAAGAAGCTGGATGAATTTGGTACTTTCTTGGCCAAGGTAATTCTCCAAGTTTTTGTTTGGTCATTACTCTCTAGTATTGCTTTATTATGCATTTCTTAACTTTCATTGCTTTCTCAGGTTATTGCTGGCATATGTGTACTGGTATGGATTGTAAATATTGGTCACTTTCGTGACCCTGCTCATGGTGGGTTCTTGCGTGGTGCAATTCATTACTTCAAGGTATTTTCTTAGTAAATTTATTGATCATTACTTACAATGAAAATTCTTTTGGGTTTTTCAATTTCTTTTTAATTTTTATTCATCACATTTCTGTTTCAAGGCCTTATTTACTGGTTCTTACTCATCTTTCCTGATTTAATGTTTACGAACCATTCTTTTGTGTCCACTAAGATTGCAGTCGCACTTGCAGTTGCAGCAATCCCAGAAGGACTTCCAGCTGTCGTTACAACGTGAGTGCTTGAACTTTTACTTGTGTATAGAAATGACAAAGACGTTATACTGCAATCTCTGACGCTTTTCTTTATCATGGTCTTTCTTCGAATTTTTTTCTAGTTGTTTGGCTCTTGGAACAAAACGAATGGCTCGATTGAATGCCATTGTAAGGTCTTTGCCATCTGTTGAGACTTTAGGCTGCACTACAGTAATCTGCAGTGACAAAACTGGAACCCTGACAACCAATATGATGTCTGTCTCGAAGGTGATTATCTCATGACCTTGCCATAGTAAACAGTTGAATAGGACTTTCCTGATCTTTTTGGTTTACTAAATTGCTGTAAATAGCCAGGAACATAACTTGTCACTTCATAAATTTATTGGCATGCCAGATAAAGACAAGTAATTTATGAGTTATGTAACATTCGACTGCATGAAGTTTCAATCTGTCAGATGTTTATTGTCATGTGAAATTGTATTTGTTGATTTTACAAGTCATCACTCCAATCAAAAGATTACTTTGCTCTCCAGGTTTCAATATTACAATAGCCTGGCTACCTGATTTGATACAACTTGTTTACCTGATTTAAAATCTTTTGAGTGTTAATTTCAAACTTGATTCGCTTCCTATAATTGGTGCTTGGCGTAATTATGTTTCTTTCAAATGATTATTCACCCATTTCTATTCTTATCTCTCCAGGTTTGTGTGCTTCATACTGTACAGCATGCACCTGTTATTTCCGAATACAGTGTCAGTGGGACAACATATGCACCGGAAGGCATTATTATTGACAGTACTGGGCATCAGGTAGGTTACTTTTGCAAATTGATAAGCGGCTGAAAGTATAAAAAAAAAAAAAAAAGAACCTTGATGCTACATATAAACATGTGACCTGATTGAGCATTGTTTCATATTCTAGTGTAAATGATTTGCTTGCAAGTGTATGTATATTATGTATGTGTGTAATGTGTATATCTTATATAACGACAAACTCCAGGATTATATCATGGCCAACCCCCTACCTGGCATAAGTTTTTTAATGCTTCATTCAGGTTCCTTTATAGTTCTGCACTGATTTGAAGTGTTATCTATCTTTCAGCTTGAACTTCCAGCTCAGACGCCTTGTCTTCTTCACATAGCAATGTGTTCAGCACTATGCAATGAGTCTATCCTGCAATATAATCCTGATAAGGGCAACTATGAAAAAATTGGCGAGTCAACTGAAGTAGCCCTCCGTGTTCTTGCAGAGAAGGTTCATTTATGTACTTATACTCTTTTCTAAAGTCTGAAGATTTGCTAATAACTGAAGTTTTCGATTCTTATTTTCTTCCCCTTCTTTCTCTATTTTGTTGGTCATGCAGTTATTCAAGGTATGCACTTTTATGTTCTTAACCTAATTTCTTTCACTGACAGATTGGTCTTCCTGGCTTTGATTCTATGCCTTCTTCTCTGAATATGCTGAGCAAGCATGAACGTGCATCTTACTGTAATCACTACTGGGAGGACCATTTTAAAAAGGTTTGTTTTCTGATCCCTCCACCCTCACATCACGCCCCAAATATAGAAAGAGATTAAATTGTTAAACCAATAGATCAAGAGAAACATATAGCTTATTAGTAGGTATATTGTATGGCTTCCAAAAATTCAGTATTTTAGTTTTTAGTCTGAAGCTTTTATATAATTTATTTTTCTACTTTATATTATAGTTTTATGATATGAAATATGTACCATCTTCTTATATGTTTCTACAAAAAATAAACCTGCTGAAGAATTATGATGTTTTATGCTTTTTTACCTCCTTACCAAACAACTCGGACTAATTTGTTATTCTACTTGTTAGTTTGTCTTCTTGTGTGCTTCTGCATATTTTTATTTGATTCTCATGTTGTCTGCTACAACTACTTGACTGTGTCTTGACTTCTGGCTGCAAAATCATCGGTTGGTGTTTATGCTTATGCATCTATGTTTTTGTTCTTCAAGTTTTATATCATAAGCAGTAACAGTGGAACTATCTACTTGAAAAAGACAAAAAGAAATGCTCTGGCAAAGAAATTCTAATTCTAACTTGCCATTTTTGTTGCAGTAATTTTTTGGTTTTGCTTATTGGTTTAATATATTACTTGCAGATTTCTGTTGCAGATTTTACTCGTGATCGGAAGATGATGAGTGTCCTTTGCAGCCGAAACCAGTTGCAAATTATGTTTTCAAAAGGTGCTCCGGAGAGTATTATTTCTAGATGCACAAGTATTCTGTGCAATGATGATGGTTCCGCTATACCACTAACCACTAGTATTCGAGCTGAGCTGGAATCAAGGTTCCATAGGTTAGGAATATTGTCTTCATCGTTATACTCTCTCTCTCTCTCTCTCTCTCTCTCTAGGCTTACTTGCTTATCATTGTAATATATATTTTTTGGTCAGTTTTGCAGGGAAGGAAACACTAAGATGCTTGGCCCTGGCCTTTAAGCGGATGCCCATGGGTCTACAGAGTCTCACCCATAATGATGAGAATGATCTAACATTCATTGGGTTGGTATGCTTTCTTTTCAAAATAGAAAGTCAAGTTTGTTTGGTTGCTGTGCCAAATATGTGATTTTGCAAGACATGAACTTTGTCTCTTCATGTCCATTAGCTCAATTATTTACGTTGTATACATTTTCCTTGCTTTGTTTCTTTTGAAGGTTGGAATGCTTGATCCACCAAGAGAAGAAGTGAGAAACGCGATGCTTTCATGCATGACTGCTGGCATACGCGTTATAGTTGTAACTGGGGATAACAAGGTAGGTCTGTCCTTTTATGCATGGATGTAGGACACATATGGTTAGAACGCTCCGGCTGATTTTGGCATGATTTCAGTCAACAGCTGAATCACTTTGCCGCAAGATAGGGGCTTTTGATCACTTAGAAGATCTTGCTGGATACTCCTACACTGCGACTGAGTTTGAAGAATTACCAGCATTGCAGAAAACTCTGGCATTGCAACGCATGGCACTATTCACCAGGTATACTGGTTGCATCCACGCTGTATGTTCATTTTCTGTGGAAGATTAGATATTTACCATTTGTTCCATCATTTTTAATCAGTTTTTTAAACAAATTTTCTCTTTCTATTTCTTGAGTAATTGTTCATTTTTTTTTGTTCCTCCTTTGATTTGTTAGGGTTGAACCTTCTCATAAAAGGATGCTGGTTGAAGCCTTGCGACACCAAAACGAAGTGGTACACCCTCTATAGCTTTATCTCTGGATGCTGAATCATTATATAGATGCAATAGCTTCATTTTAGCCTAGGAATGATGTTTTGCTCCCTCAAAATTTGCAAACAAAGAAACTTTTACATTTGTTTAGACCTTTTCATGCTTAGTCATCTTATTATCCTACTTTTTCATGCTTACTGCCATACTCTTCTTTACTTTCCTGAAACTTTAGTGTGCTTGTTAGGTGGCAATGACTGGTGATGGTGTTAACGATGCACCTGCACTTAAAAAGGCAGATATTGGAATTGCCATGGGTTCAGGAACAGCTGTTGCCAAGGTAGAGCGGGATACATACTGTTTTCACTCATGTCACTGTGAAACCAACTTCTATACTTGTAGTCCCTAGAGCTATTCTTGGTTTCATTATCAGTTTGTAGTATTACTTTACTCTTCTCACCGCTGCTATTTCTGTCTTTATCAGAGTGCTTCGGATATGGTTTTGGCCGACGACAATTTCGCTACTATTGTTGCGGTGTGCCTCTCTTTCTCCATTTTCTTTTTCATATTATTTTCGCAAGTATTCTATTTTTACTACTTGTCAGCAATGAGGACTTTCACCTTACATTCAAAAGTATTTCTCTGCCATTCAACTTAATTACTGGTTAATTCTTGGCAGGCTGTTGCAGAGGGAAGGGCTATATACAATAACACGAAGCAATTCATCAGATATATGATCTCTTCAAATATTGGTGAAGTAGTTTGTATATTTGTGGCAGCTGTACTTGGCATACCTGATACTCTAGCCCCTGTAAGTCCTTTTATGTACGAATTGTGATATTTCATTTTCCAACCCTTTCTATTTGAGAACTGTAATGTCTTCTGCGTCTTTTATTTTCATGTCCTTAATACTTTATGAAAACTTTTTCCAGGTCCAGCTGCTCTGGGTCAACTTAGTTACTGATGGATTGCCTGCCACTGCTATTGGTTTTAATAAGCAAGATTCTGATGTGATGAAGGTTAAACCTCGGAAGGTATTGCATAAATTAAATCTGCTATCAGTACTCTGGTTTTTTCTTTCTCTTCCTCCTTTTATCCGTCTTTAACACTAGTTACCTAAAAGTGGCTGAATGAGAAATGGTATTGAGTTGTTGTTGTTCTTTTTTTTCTTTTTTTTTTTCCTTTCTTTTTTTCCGTTGGGGAGATCAATAATAATATCAAGGACAAATTAGGACTTTTATTTTGTTTCATTAGGTCATATGTATGTTTCATCCATTAATGTTATTATCTTAATACCATAAAACTAGTCCTTCAGTTGTTGAGAGAAGTTCTAGTTTTCGCATAATGTCACTCTTTAACTTTTATCTGTGTGTAGGTCAATGAAGCAGTTGTTTCTGGATGGCTGTTTTTTCGTTATTTGGTAATCGGAGGTATGCATAAATCATATTAGATATGGCTCCCAGTGAACTTGATGCCACATTCGCATGTACTGGTTTGGTTTACCTAGTAGCTATAATTAAAAGCTATAAAGCCCTGCAGTGCATCTCTTTTACATTATTTTTTCTATATGAAGCAATGTTAAGCCTTACAATAGTCAGCAATTTAATCTCTTTCATAAGCTTATATTTGAACAAATGAATTGGTATCACTTATATAACGGCCTTTTGGTCCCTACTGGTTACACTCCTTTCCATTATGAATCAGTAGAGAAAATCAGTTCTGAGTCTTCTGACAATTAGTAAAAAAAATTTAGGCATAACACGAAGCCATTTACTGTATACAACATGATTGATCCTATTTGTTAGGATTTTTTTGTGGCGTGAATTTAAGTTTACGTTACTGTAGATGTGTTTGTTTATTTTCTCCATGCAAATCAAATGAAGGTGTATGAATTGCAGCTTATGTTGGGGTTGCCACGGTTGCGGGATTTATATGGTGGTTTGTTTACTCTGATAGTGGTCCTCAACTGCCATATTCTGAATTGGTAAGATCATACAGGCTCTGAAATTCTGCAGTTTCTAAAGTCATTGTCCGGTTGTTTACTGGTTTCTACAGTTTGTATGACATACATTTAATTACTACCTACATAGAAATGTCTGTACACTAGACTATCCTCCTGTTATGTATAAACTGGGGTCTCACTTTTTTAGTTTTTTCATTCCAGATGAATTTTGACTCATGCTCAACGAGGGAGACAACTTATCCATGCAGTATATTTGATGATCGCCATCCATCAACTGTATCCATGACTGTGCTTGTGGTGGTTGAAATGTTCAACGCCTTGAATAATCTCAGCGAAAATCAGTCTCTTGTGTAAGCATATACGTAGATATTAACGTTACAATTTACTTCTAATGATTAAGTTATTTCATTTTTACATTTTGGTTGGAGACTAGACTGGCGTTAGCACTGACTTTCTCTCGTTTCCAGTGTTATCCCTCCATGGAGTAACTTGTGGCTTGCTGGTTCAATTATTCTAACGATGATCCTTCACGTACTAATATTATACGTCCATCCGCTCTCTGTTCTTTTCTCCGTAAGTAGTCTTCATCCTTCTCTTGTTAGACAGTTTCTTGTATCGTTTTTTTGTAAACGAACATTACTGATGGTCCCCGTAATATTTTGTGCTGTAGGTTACGCCATTATCTTGGGCTGACTGGACTGTTGTGCTATACCTTTCATTTCCCGTATGCAATTTACCTTTCAGAGTGTCCTATGTTTTGATTCCCTCTTCCGACTACTGCTCATTGTCAATGCTCATTCAAGCTTTCATTCGTGATCTGATTTTAGGTTATTATCATCGATGAAGTGCTAAAGTTCTTCTCAAGAAGTTCCACTGGTAAATCATCCTTGTTTTTTGAAGTCGTCTCATTTTTATTTCGGCGCAGTGTGTTTATCTCCCCTGTCTATAACATGTATGAATAATGTTGGCTTGGGTTATATTCGAGTAACAATATTGCTGTCTCATAGATTTTGATGGCCGTTGCTCCTGTTGTAGGCATGCGATGGTTCAATTTCCGGTGGAGGAGACCTGATTTACTGCCAAAAAGGGAATCGCGTGACAAATAGAAACGGAGTTTATGTGATCTGAATTCCTCGAGACACCGAGACTGGGAAGAAGCCTATGTTTGTGTCATCCTTCAACACAAAGGGAAGAACTGCGCAGTCCCGATGGCTACTCACTTATGTACATACTTCCTCGACAGAGTGAAAAACGTTGAGAAGTCTGAAAAATGTCCCAGAAACGACGTGTCACTACAGATAGCAAAGATGTCCCATTAGTCATTTGGGTCTTGTATCCATTAACTTTCACAAACATGTTTCCTTATACGACCATATTATGGACCATTTGTGTTCAATGTTAATGTCGTTTTCTCATACAAGCAATAATTTATTTTCATCTAAATTCCATAGCGTTTATAGTGTCAAATTTGACCTATTATTTTATTTTTCGTTTACCTGTATTTTACACTATAAAGTTTGTGGGCAAGAATTTTTTAGCTTAGATTTGTTTGGGGTACAAGTGGAAATAAAATTGTTACATTTTAAGCACAGTAAATATTTAGTTTTAAGTGAAAACAATGTCCACGCCGCGTATAATAGAAGAAGGTAACTAGCATTTCTCATTTGAAAAATAGAAAAATTATCTATACAGTTAATATTTTCTTAAAATCTGGACCATAAGCCTCTTAAATACGGATTGAGATTCTCTGCAGATCTCACTGTTAATTCCGATTGCATGTAAATTTTCTTCTCGATTTATAGGGGGTCCTCGTATAACCACTTTGTATACATGATTAAACATTCTTCAGGCTTGTACTCAGGAGCTGTGTGCCCCGCCCCCTGCACATGCAAAATTATAATCAAACTAGAAAGCCAAAATTAAAACGGACTCAAGTTGAATCAAATCTTCCTTTGAAATTCAGAAAATTGGATCGAAAACTATTTCTTGCCTTCACGGTAGCATAGGTCATCCCGTTTGAATAAGTCCTCGTATACCTACATCGTATAACCCCAAGGCAAAAGTTGATTAGCAAACTCAAACCCAATCGAAACCTAAAACTAAGATGTCCCAAGTTCGATTCTCTCTCCATCAATATCGCTAGTATCAGAAATATATATGTACCCCGCGACTTGGCCTTTGACAAACCATGGTCTCCAGTCATTAACAATGGAATAATTTAAAGATCTAATCCATGCTTGTGTAGCCATGAAGGGCACCAGCATATCATGGTCTCCGCTGAAATAATCAACAAAATCAAAGAAATTAAAGTTAAAAAATATTTAAACATTATATAAACGCAGAGTTAATGCATGGAAAATATATATGGAGATGTTAATTAAATTTAAATTCCTCATCACCTGTATATTAGAGAGCGATAATAGCCTTGAGCACTAAGCTTTGCATGAAACTGAATGCTGGTGTGAATGTCATACTCGTAAGGTATATCGTAGCTGCATCTCTGCCATCTCCCTATACTTCCCTGCACTGCGTAATTTCAAAATATCTCTTTTTCGATTTTTTTTTCATTAAACAAATGAGTTAAAAAAAATAAAAAAATAAAAAATAAAAAAACTATACAACATCGACATCTTTCCAGTGCAACTCTATCACTCGATCCTCATAGGGAAACGACACTATTTTTTAGTAAATTTTATCGTTTACTTAAAGTAATAAAGGGTCCATTAACCCTCTCTTCTCCCAACCATCTTATAAATTTGAGTTTCCAGTCCTATACATATATGATTTTATATTTTTACAAAACCTATAACATTATCAATGTAAATGCACAATTAAATGAGCCCTAAAGAGCGGGAATGCACGCTAAGCACACAATAGCATGAGTTGGCCAAATGAGGATAGTCCTACATCTGTCACCACTTAGTTGTGCACCCGGTAAGCTAACTTTTTAGTTCTGCCCCTGATTGATCTCAATATATATTTTACCAATTTAAATCTTGTTTAGTATTTCATCTCGATCGTATATACACATACCTTCCGTATGTGAAGGGCTTCACGGACGTACTGATCATTCGTCCAATATTCAGAAAGCAAATATCCGTAACTCTGCATGCACAGAAACACTTAATTGTGAATTTGTGATCTCCATTAGCTACTAGTAATGTCTGGTCGACCAACTTTTTGCGCAAAATCTAGAGCTTGTATTCAAGAAATGTTCCTTATCAACAACTATTAGGTCAAGAAAATTAGTAGAAACAAGTTCGCAGTTCCGTTCCAAAATATGCGCCGAATTAATTTGTGAAATGCACTGCAGTACATGAAAAACATGAGATCAAAACTAGGAAGCAAGACCGTTAAGAAAGATTAATTTTCGGGTAATTGCACCACACAGTATGATAAGCCTGCTTATGTTTCGAACACAGTGCGTTTCTGGGGTCTATGGTTTGATATTCTCCTCCGCAACTTCTTTCCAAGGACTGCATTATATGAATTTTAGACTAATTAATTATTAAAAAGTACTTTTAATAGGTTGATTAATTGGTGATTAAATATGAGATCAAATTAGTACGTACCTCAAATAGGTCATCAGGAATAAGTCCCATCCCATGAGCAAATGTGATTTGTGAGTTGAGTTCGCCTTGTGGCACTGTTACTGGGTTCCCTAGTATGTAACCCTGAAAAAATGAGCATGGATCACAACTTAGAAGTTAGAACTACACTACTACTGCTACAACTACCGATTCGATTTTTCCGTTGTAATTATTTCACTGACATGGATTGGGACACAAGCTTCCAACACAAAATAGACAGTTAACACGAATATACAAGTATATATAGTTATAAACCTGCAGATTTATGGCGGGTCTGACTCCTTCTTGATTGCCTGCAGTACGTACCAACTATCAAGTTAGCTATATCAAACTAACTGCAGATATATATACACACACTGTCACACACACACACACAAATACTAATTAGCAATTATTTGCATACCATCTGAGATTAACTGAGCAAGAACAGGAACAGGAATGCCGGAATATGAATCGCCGCCAACAAAGAAAGGATTGGACATGAACTCTGGGTGATCAAGAAGCCACTACAAAGTGCAATTGAACAACATTTCATAACAAAAGGAAAACGGAGAACTAAAATTAATTGAACTTATTACAACTACTCCTTTATACCAAAGAGCTACTATAATTAACGGCAAGTGGCAACCATGTTTGTTTTCTTTTCGCCACAGACGATTTAATAACTCTCTAAGTTGATACGAAAATGTTGCTGCTTAAGTACTCTTAGGTGGGAATCATGACACAGAAGTATTTAAAATGATGTTTAAGACCCCAATTAAGTTTGTATTAATATTTCTTATTACCTTCATTAAGAATTGGAGGCCATGCCCAACTTGTTCCGAATCACTTGGCTGAGAAGCAAACGAACTTCTTGCATAGGAAAATCCAGTCCCCACCGGGGAACCTACGAAAACTATGCTAGATACCTGCCATTCGAGATCAAAATGCCATTCAAAGAACAAAGGTTTAATTCCATGTTTAATTTCGGTCATGTAAAACAAGTAAAAGAGTTTTCTTGTTTATATTCGTAAGATGATGATGTTAATATTATCACCTTTGTCCATGCGTATGGATTTAAGGTTAATGTAGGCAAACTCCCATTGTACAGCTCAATGTTAAAATTTAATGGACCTACAAAATGCAGAAAGAAAAGATCAATGATTGATGTGAGAGTAACAAAGTACAACTAAAGAGGTCTTATGCTCATAAGCACTTGTACTAAAAACGTCTGTATTAAAATTCAAGTTCATTTATCATGCATAAGCACTTTTAACTAGCGATTTTGGTTATCTTATAACGGTTTTGAGCCATTCCTAAAGCGCTTCCGAACAGACCAAATAAACCTTTAAGGAAAGAGGACTAGCTAGTTGTTAACTTATTAATTATTGTTAATAATTTATATGGATTATCTCATTCTCTTAACTTTGGCCTAATGAGCAATAATGTTGATTGGCTGTGTTAATTAACAGTTTACGTACCTATTTCATACAAAAGGGCAGTGAGGGTAGAACAACCAGGACCACCAGTTAGCCAAAGCATTAGAGCAGTGGCGGAGCCAGAAATTCATGCTAGGAGGGGCCTTTAAACTAATGAAAGAAATTAGAAAAAAATTTAGTACTATCATGGAAAATTTGAATCAAACAAGAGTGATGGAGCTTTAAAATTTGTATGAAAAAATTAGTGTTGAGAGATGTCATAGTAAATAGAACCTGTGTTGACATCTAACGCAACATTGATAATAACGTTATAATTAGCTCAAACTATTATTACGATATATTTCTTTTAATATTATTGAATCTTCCTCTCGAATATATATACCTTGTTTTATATGAACTAACAAAAAATAAGCTATTATTACGATATTTTTCTTTTAATATTACTGAATCTTCCTCTCGAATATATATACATTGTTTTATATGAACTAACAAAAAAATAATTGGTTTAAAAGAAATCAGAATGTTGGCAGAAGGGTAGTTATATATGGTAATTGGTAAAAAAATATGAAAAGGTAGCTTTCCGTCAGCAGGCGTCGACCTCAGGACCTAATGAAACCTCTAAAACCTGATATACCAACACACCACATGCACATTCTTGCAAAATTCACTACACAATCGATATAAATTTAATTCCAGGATGGGCCCTGGACTACCCTAGTCTCCATGTGGCTCCGCCACTGCATTAGAGGAGCCTCTTCAGGCTTCCTTTCTGTCTTGACAAAGTAGTAGAAGAGCTGCACCTCCTCTTCTTCCCCCACTCCCACGTACCTAACAATCGACATAAACGTAAAGTTATACGCGAACGCGCTTACTTGAATTTGGAGATACTAAACACACAATAAATCGTATACCAACCACAATTTAAAACTCGTTTATTGTCTGTTTAGCGTTCTTCTAACTTTGCAATTTATTAAAACTTTGTAACCAGTTGTATAATCACTTAACACAGAGTGAGATTTGTACCCGGTTTCGAGTTCAAAAGGAAGAGGTCCCTGGAATCCAGGAAGAAATTTAACCAACTGTGAGTTAGAGACTGGAAGCATCTGTGAGCAAACATTTGAAAGAGGTAGGAGTAGAAGTAGAAGTAGAAGCAGCTGCAGACCACGGCAAGGAGAAGAAAGTTCTGCCATGCGATCAGTGGCGAAGCCAGGATTTCTCGGGGGGAGGCACGAACTTAAAAGAGTGCAAGGTTAAAGAAAAAGCTCTCTCCACCGAAACGGTTGCAACCGGTAACACCAAAGCCAATGTAAGAAGCTTATACACTAACATATAGCTTTCACACCTCCCGGTCTTCACTAACTCTTTTGCAAGATCACTAATTCCTCTCAATGATGAAAACTCACTATGCATTTTCATATCATGAATGTAATTGTCAAGTTGAATTGGAAGATTCATGAGGTCCATACGATCAAAATCTTGAGGATAAAGATGGGCTAAACGAATTGCTTCACGATAATTAGGTGGATAATCAAGCATTCGACGTCTATGTGCAGGGTCTGCAGGAAGATTAGCCAATATTTCATCCAACTCAGTGGCCTCACTTTGTTGTGACCTACTCGGAATATTCGAAATAAGACTTCTTGGAATATTTGAAGGAGGAGGAGGACTACTCGAAATATTTGAAGGAGAAGGACTACCCGAAATGTTTGAAGGAGGATTTAAGCATTGTTTCTTATAGTATCGTTCCATTATGTAACTGTAAAATGGAAAGAAAAAAAATTCTTAGACTCTTAATCCTAGAGTAAACTATACTAATATGCATAATAACTAATCCAACCAACAATTCAATTAATCAATACCAATTAGCATACAAATTATTCAATAAATAAAAATTCAATTCAACTAATCATATGAATAATTTATACATTATGTAATAATTCAATTAATTAATCAATAATCAAGAATTTTAAATTTAATTTTCACCCTAAAAATTAATTTCATAGTATCATATCAATAATCAACAACCAATAACCAACTTAGTGCATTAGCATTACCATATTAATATGATTCTATTTCTATACCAAATTACCAATTAAATAAAATTCGTATTAAATATTTATTTAGGGTTAGGTAGAGATTATAAATTTACCTTTGAATTGAAGTTTGAAGGTTAGCGGCTCAGTGGCTGGAGTCGCCACTGTCTGTGAGAGAGTGAGAGGAACGGCTGGGCTGGAGCCTGGAGAGGAAACGACTTTGGTTGGCTAAGCTTCTGTTCTTCCTGCGTGCTGTGCTGGGATTTGGGTAGCAGCTTTGCTGCTCTCTGTGTTGCAATTGGCTTTGAGAAAGGCAGGGTTAAAGAGTCAGTGGTCCAACAGGGGACATGCGGTCCCCCCCACCATATATATATATATTTTTTTTTTCAAACAGACGACGAAACGACGCCGTTTCGTATAGATTTTTAATTTTTTTTTTACCAGGACCAATACGACGTCGTTTTGGCCTGGATTTAAAAAAAAATTAAAAGTTCGATCTGCTGCTGTGTAGCATAAGACTTCTGCAAAAAGAAGAACAGACGGAGCGAGCGGAGCTGCGGGGAGGGAAGAGGCTGAACCGGCGATGGGGGTGTGCTTTCCGGCGAGGGGAGTGGCGGCCGCCACTTCTCGCCCTCACGTGGCTTCGCCACTGGTGGCTGGAGTCACCACTGTCTGTGAGAGAGTGAGAGGAACGGCTGGGCTGGAGCCTAGAGAGGAAACGGCTTTGGTTGGCTAAGCTTTTGTTCTTCCTGCGTGCTGTGCTGGGATTTGGGGAGCAGCTTTGCTGCTCTCTATGCTGCAATTGGCTTTGAGAAAGGTAGGGTTAAAGAGTCAGTGGTCCAACGGGGGACACGCGGTCCCCCCTACCATATATATATTTTTTTTCAAACAGACGACGAAACGACACCGTTTCGTATAGATTTTTAATTTTTTTTTTACCAGAACCAAAACGACGTCGTTTTGGCCTGGATTTAAAAAAAAAATTAAAAGTTCGATCTGTTGCTATGCAACAGAAGACTTCTGCAGAAAGAAGAACAGACGGAGCGAGCAGAGCTACGGGGAGGGGAGGGGCTGAACCGGTGCTGGGGGTGTCTTTTCCCGCACCACTCCTCGCCCTCACGTGGCTTCGCCACTGCATGCGACGTGACATCATTAACCGGTACTAATCCTAGTTCTGTGTGTGTGTATATATTCTCTGTGTCTGCATATGTTGGCGTGAGTCAACCATTTAGTTTAGGAATGTAATCCTATAATTTATTTCTTGTATAATTGGGATTCTTATTTCCTGTTATGTGGGATATTGTAAAACTATATATTTACCTCCTAGAGAGAAGAATAAACATACAGTTCAAACCCTAAACACTTTTATCTTGGTATCAGAGCAGGTTTCGGCCTGTCTCTTCCCCAACCCTAGACTCAATTATTACCAGCGTGAAAAAAAATCTTGCTCACTGCCCACCCGACTGCAGAAAGCCAAGAGTTCTTCGACTTGCTGCGAAAACCACAGACCAAAAACAATTACCAACCAAAAACAATTACCTACTTTCAAAGGTTGAAAGTCTCGAGGCAAGGGACTTTCACAAGAATCTTGAATTAGGATCAAACAGGAAAGGAAAAAAACAATCACAGAAGCCACAACCTATGGATGCATCCGCTAGTATGCTTACCAACACATGCGAACAGGGAATGGTTGCAGCGTCTGGAAGCAGGCCTGACCAGTTAGGGGCCCAACACAGAAAAGAACTTGCTGCAGCATCTGGAAGCGGGCCTGCCAAGTCAGAAGCCCGACACTCCTATGGAAAAGCAGCAACAGAGTATGCAGCCGGTCCAAACGGCATGGGCTCAACCTGCCCACTAACGGAAAACGGTCAGAAAGTGGACCCAGATAGTATGGGCCAACAGTTTTCTTTAATGAATTTGATTTCGTCCCAAGAAGAACCCGATGATCCAAGTAAAATTGGCACTGCATTCACAGCATCCGCTAACCGAGATTCTGGCTGGATAATTAACTCTGGGGCTACAGACCATATGACATATGATGAATCCTTATTTCACTACTTGACCGTGCCACCCAAGGAGAATGTTATCACAGCAAACGGTGAAATTGCTCCAGTTACAGGAGCGGGTTCCATCGCCCTTACTCCATCCCTATCTTTGCATAACACTCTTCTTGTTCCTTCACTATCAAATCATTTACTTTCTGTTGGTCAAGTCACGGAACAATTAGATTGTGTTGTACTCATGTTTCCCACTTTTTGCCTACTACAGGATATCCAAACACGGGCGATCATTGGGAGTGGTACTAAGAGGAGAGGGTTATATTATGTGGATGATGTGGTACCGAGCCGAGTCAACCAAGTAAGCAGTGGTCACAACAACAAGGTTAAGACAATCTGGTTATGGCATCGTCGACTAGGACATGCATCTTTTGGTTATTTAAGAAAATTACTTTCGTCTTTATTTAATGGCGTTTCAGACTCTGATTTTCAGTGTAAGGATTGCATTCTTGCAAAAAGTCATCGTACTTCTTACCACTTGAGTCTCAATAAAAGATCAGTGCCCTTTGAGTTAATTCACTCCGATGTCTGGGGTCCTTCACCAATTGCAACGCGCCACGGTATTCGGTGGTTTGTTACCTTTGTAGATGATTGCACCAGAATGACTTGGCTCTATACCATGAAACAGAAGAGTGACGTTGGGCAAATTTTCCAACAGTTTTATCGGATGATTGGAAATCAATTTTCTCTTCCTATCAAAGTCCTAAGATCCGATAATGGTGGAGAATATCTTAATTCTGAATTATCACAATTTTTTGCAGAGCACGGCATACTTCATGAGACTACTTGTCCTCAAACTCCTCAACAAAATGGTGTGGCAGAACGTAAGAACAGACATATCTTGGAAACTACACGGGCACTTCTAATTGGGGCTCATGCTCCTCATGCCTATTGGGCGGATGCAGTTACGTATTCCGTTTATCTTCTTAATCGAATGCCTTCTCGAGTTCACAACTTCCGAACTCCCATGGAAGTCTTGACGGATTATGTCACTCTACCATCTTCTCTTCAATTATCACCTCGCATTTTTGGATGTGTGGCTTATGTGCATCTTCACAAGAATCAACGGAGTAAATTGGATCCGTGTGCTGTTCGTTGTGTATTTCTGGGGTTTAATAGCCAACAAAAGGGATATCGATGTTACCATCCACCTACTAAGCATTTCTATGTCACCATGGATGTCACGTTTTTCGAAACTGAGATGTTTTTTATCTCTGATCAAACCCACTGTACTCTTCAGGGGGAGTTGAATAGTAAATACGAAGACTACAGTTGGTTTGATGTTCCACATGATCGAGACAGTTGGCATGGTTCCAATAGTACAAGTGAGACCGAGACTGAAGACTTGGGCGGTATGAGCAACCCACCTAACCGTGCCTTACCAGAAGGGCTCGACACATCAATTCAAGGCCCAACAGTTGGCCACGACATAGCAGTTCAAAGCCCGATAGTGGAAAGCCCAGTGGATCTTGACCATGAAACCCCTGACCGAGAGATAGCTCATGCATCGTCGAATAGTAGGCCTACACCATTTTTAGTCGAAGGTAATGGGTCCGCGAGTGTTACTGAGACTGTACAAACAGAAAATAACCCTCATTCTCCTCCACTAGTACACGCTCATGTCCCCGCGGATATCCAAGAGGTACGTTCTCATACTCCAGATATTGTTGAAAATTCATATATTTTACCTCCTAGGCAAAACCGTGGGAAACCACCTGACAGGTTTTCTCCGGAAGGAAAAGTGAGATATGCAATTGCACAGTATGTGTCCACCCATCGACTATCACCCAAGTACCAAGCCATGGTGAATCAAATGGCTGGGATTAAAATTCCAACAAAAGTGGAAGAAGCTTTGCGAGACCCCGTTGGGTAGAAGCCATGGGAGTAGAAATGGAAGCCTTACAAAGAAATGGAACGTGGAATGTAGTGTCACTACCACAAGGGAAGAGACCAGTGGGATGTAAATGGGTGTTCACCATAAAGCACAAGGTGGATGGGTCCATTGACAGATACAAGGCAAGATTGGTAGCTAAAGGGTACACACAGACATTTGGAGTTGATTACCAAGAAACTTTCGCTCCGGTCGCAAAAATGAACATTATTCGAGTCCTTTTATCTTTAGCAGCTAACCTGGACTGGCCTTTGAAACAGTTTGATGTGAAGAATGCTTTCTTACATGGAGATCTGGAAGAAGAAGTATACATGGATCTTCCACCAGGATATGAAACACCGAATGAAGCAGGGAAAGTATGTAGACTTCGAAAGGCTCTCTACGGACTCAAACAATCACCCAGAGCATGGTTTGGAAGGTTCACTGAAGCAATGAAAAAGTACGGCTATAGACAGGGAAATGCGGACCACACCCTGTTCATCAAACGCATGGGAGGTAAGGTTACTTTGTTAATTATCTATGTGGATGATATGGTAGTTACTGGTGATGACACAGAGGAGATAAAAAGGCTGCAGGGGTCATCAGAATTTGAGATGAAGGATCTAGGAGGCTTGAAATACTTCTTAGGCATTGAAGTTGCTCGTTCTCGTGATGGGATTTACTTGTCTCAGCGGAAGTATGTTCTTGATCTTCTCTCAGAAACTGGAATGTTGGCTTGTAAACCAGTTGAAACTCCCATTATGCAGAATCATCACCTGGCGATATACCAGGATCAAGTTCCTGCCAATAAAGAAAGATATCAGAGATTGGTAGGACGATTGATTTACTTATCACTTACACGTCCGGATATTGCGTATGCAGTTAGTGTTGTAAGTCAGTTCATGCATGCTCCTAGTGAGGATCACATGGCAGCAGTGATACGTATACTGAGTTATCTGAAAGGTGCACCGGGTAGAGGATTAATCTTCAGGAAGCATGGACATATGGAGGTAAAAGGGTATACTGATGCTCATTGGGCAGGAAACATTACTGATCGTCGCTCCACATCAGGCTACTTCACATTCGTAGCAGGAAATCTGGTAACTTGGAGAAGCAAGAAGCAAAATGTAGTGGCTAGATCCACGGCCGAGGCAGAGTACAGAGGAATGGCACATGGAATTTGTGAATTGTTATGGCTCAGGATTCTTCTCACTGAGATTGGGTTCAAGCCTCAGGGAGCCATGTTATTATACTGCGACAATCAAGCTGCAAGAGAAATAGCCAATAATCCCATTCAGCATGATCGTACAAAGCATGTGGAGGTAGATAGACACTTCATCAAAGAGAAGTTAGATGTCAAATTGATTGATATTCCATACGTGAGGTCTGAAGAACAATTAGCAGATGTGTTAACTCATGCGGTTTCAGCAAGGGTGTTTCAAGACTCACTTGACAAGTTGGGCTTAGGAGATATCTATGCACCAACTTGAGGGGGAGTGTTGGCGTGAGTCAACCATTTAGTTTAGGAATGTAATCCTATAATTTATTTCTTGTATAATTGGGATTCTTATTTCCTGTTATGTGGGATATTGTACAACTATATATTTACCTTCTAGAGAGAAGAATAAACATACAATTCAAACCCTAAACACTTTTATCTGCATATATATACACTATATATATAAAGTGTTGTACTTTGAACGTGCGGTGTTACGGTGACTCGGTGAATACAGCGGCCTAAAGCGCATGAGTTTGGGATAAGACGACGACAGGTGAGAAATGGAAGCCCCGTGGCTTTTGGTAGTAATTGAAGCCACGACAAATTGGTTAATTGATTACAAACAAGAAAAATTAACCCTTGTATTTTAGGAAATATGCAGGCATAAAACTTGTAAATTATATATCCCGAAAATCGGTGAGAAAAATAGAGAAGATCCTTCGACACGTGAAATCGCATTCCCTCCACTTCTTTCCTACTCCCCCTCTCCCTCCTCGCCTTATTTGCCAAACCCTCCTCGATCGCATCTTCAACTCCACCTACGGTCCTACCCCTTCACCAACTTTTAAGTGACTCCAATGGTTTAAGCCAGAAATTATTCGGTGGGTGGATTAAGCTAAAATTATTACTACGAAATCAAATTTTTAATCTTATGTTGCCTAAATAAAGTTATATAATAACAAAAACTTGAATGTAGTAATTTGAAGCAAGAATTTTATGTTATGTTTTCTAGGTTTCTAGCCTTCAAAGTTTTCAAGTGAATAAAATAAGAAACCATCTGTGGTATGGAAGTTTTAATTTATTACAATTAAATACAATATTGGTTAAAGTGATGAGTTTATTTAACATCTATCAGCTCTTATTGTTCTTAAAAAATAGCCTTACTAATAAAAAAAATTCATTTGTTAAGTGGTATATGAAAATTGAAAAATCATAAACTAACCCAAAAATTAATATTTTTAAGCTTAAAAGAACCAAACTCTCCATATGCTATAGCCTAGGGGAGCCTTGTACTTGGCTCCGCCCTGTGACTCATCTTCACCCGTTAAATTCTCTCAACGCTCTTCCAGCCGTTACCTTTAGTATGTCATACATTGATGTAGTTTATATAACCCGTACCTTCATCGACTCTCTCTAGGCATACACAAATCATGAATCATGATCAGACATTGTACAAGAATCAACCACCACTTCATTTTCAGGCGAGGGAGAAACCAGTGTATCAGCAACCATTTACATCGCTACAGCCTCATCATTTCTCGTCCTCGACTTTCAATTTCTGCCGTTACAGTAAAGAATCTCGGTTAAGATGGACCTTGATGGCCAATTTCAGTTACAATATTGTCACCTGAAATTATTCAGAGCTGATGAAACATAAAAAAACAACATTCACCTTTGTAGCTCGTCCAAACATGTTTGTGTAGAGCTTTGCATCCCTCTTGTCGCTTTCAACTTGAAGTCGTTTCAAGTTCTTCTCAATCAGCTTGACCTCCCTGGAAAATTGAAAAAGAATACTAATCGTATAATGCTCCACGGAGTACATGTCGCTTCAAACAAATGTACATTGGGAATACGGGATTACAAAGATCAGTTTTTCAGTTACCTGTTATGAGGATCAACCTCAAGAGCTTTCTTGATGTCTAATTCGGCCAAGACCAAATCTGCAATTTCCATATACGCTTGTGCCCGTCTGTACAAGGCTTTTACATTGTAGCACTCGATATCTAGTACCTGTACAAGATCGAATTCAGAAAATATGACGAGTAGAACAGTAGTCTTGCTAGAAGAAGCTGAGACTTTGTCATCATGTTTTTCTTTCTGTGTACAGCTTACCTTTGAACATAGCTTGATCGCTTCCTGAAAATCATTTAGTTTTAGGCTACATGCTGCACCGTTCAACCAACATAACATTCGCAGTGCTCTTGCTAGCTTCAACTCATCATCCCCAAAGTTTCCATCTTCACTAACATAATCAGCAGCCTGAGAGGAGGAAAGCAGCAAATAAATATGAATTCAGTTCAAATAGAACCAAACTACGGTTAGTTTGGGAATAAAAATTCGCATTCCGTTACCTTATCATATTTTTTCCCTGCTTGTTGATGCTTTCCCTTTTTAAAGAGAAGGTTGCCTTCCTCTTTCTTCTTTCTTGCTGCCTCAAGTCTCTCTTGATTACTCATTTCCCATGGTGCTTTTTCCTTTTCATTAAAGAAAATTAGAGAGTAATAATTGAGAAAGCAATGGTTGCGAAAGAAATTAAGAAAATATGTGCCTTCTAGCTTATGCTGTATATATCATGAGTAAGGACACCAAATTACCAAATTATGTTTTTAGGAAGTTTAGGAAATATGAATATCTTAGAAAATTGTCATTGCAAATTCCACAAGTTCATCAAAATGGTCATTACCCTGATAAAATCTAACATTTCAACTTCAAAGAAGACATTCGAACATGGTGGTACAACAGCCAGGTCCCGCCTTACTTCAACGCTTCCAAATCCAAAATCAGAATGTATAGTCAGTATTGCGAGCTCTCCCTTTTTCATTGTTGCAACTGCTCGGTCTAAACCAGCAATCACTTGTTCTACAGATAGTAAGATGCAGATATTATCCACAACTACTTTTGAGCTTTCTTCTTGTGATTATCTCTTGTGATTATCAGGCAAAAAGATGCAAATAACAGAAAAAAGAGATGCAATGGAGTAACTGACCTTCATCTGTGATAAACTCCAAAGGCTGCTCTCCATCTACTCCCTTTTTGTCAAAGACAGTGCCGTCTTCAAGCCGAGCTATATAGCTAACTGCAACAGTTGGACATTGTATAGCAGTTTTAAGTTAACTGTGATTGTCATAGGTTAATTATATGTTTCAAATGCAAGGAATTACAAGCCTAGCTATACACTTATGTCGTGATTCCAGTAATATTGCTATAAACCTGGGCATCTCAATAAACTTACCAGTAACACTTGCACCTTCATTAGCAGTCCATGCACCTTCCCCTTCTTTCAAGATCTTCTTTAGTACCTTGGCATCACCTGTAACGTCAATAACAGGCTTGAAAGACACCAACTCCGTGTCAATATTGAGCACAGAACTTGGAGGGATAGAAGTAAACCCCTCGTTCGCATCCCTCCCGTCCTCCCCAAAGGCATCTACAATTATTTAAAATATTTCATGGTTAAAAGGTTCAATTTTTTCCTCTCTAAAATAGCAGTGTGATAATAAGAATACAAAGACATACACCGAGGTTGAACAATTAATTTGGCCTTCTCTCCCCTTTTCATTGTCTTGATTGCTTTCGGCAATGCTGGACAAAAATGACCTGAAACACACGCAGATAACAGAGTTATTCAATTATCACATTTCGGCACATCTCAAACAGAGTTGCCTTTCCACATTGAAACCACACAAAACTTACCATCTTTCACATAGAATTCAATTCCTTCTTCTGGCGTTTCTGCAACAACAGTGCCATCAGCCAACACCGCACTATACTTGACTGCATTAGCAACAAAAGTTCCAACAAAAACATTAAAATTGAGGTTTGCAGTAATTACATGCTTACATAATGAGGAATCAGATTACCAAGAACTTCATCCAGATCACTAGGCAGTTCGTTCCTCTCTCCTTTCTCCACAATCTTCTTAACAATCCCACCATCTCTGCTCAAATCCACCACCCTAATCCACGAAACGAGCTCAACTTCAAATCGAATAGCAGCATTGTCATAGCCCAACTCAGCAGGTAATGTGAATAATGCAATCTCTCCCTTTTTCATAGTCACGACTGCATAATCCAAACCCTTCACCACTCGGCCCTCACCGAGCTTAATAGTGAGAGGATCGTCTCCATCTCTAGTGGACTCGATCTTCGTCCCATCAAGCAAAGTCCCAACATAGTGCACTAAATCCAAATTTCCACAATCAGTTTTCTCCAAAATATTATTAATTGAGATAAGAAATGTCTAAGGGCGGCCTGTTTGAAGTCTAAAAGCAATTTTAGATGATCAAAAGCACGTATAACAATGTTTAGAGCCTGTTTGGCACTGCTTCTTGAATGGTTAAAGGTGCTTTTTGGTAACAAATTGTGCTTCTGACCAGCCAGAAAAACTTAAGAAGCGCCTCCAACTGCTTCTTCAGGATTCAGGAAGCACTTGAATTTTTAATGAAAATTTCAACATGTAGAAAAGGATTACCAAACAAGCCCTTAGCAGAAAATGCAATACTTCTCGATTGTACAAGCAGCCGGTATGGGTTTTATCAAATTTCAACATGCTTTTATCACAAGTGCTTTTAGCAAAAGCGTAACTGGAGAAACACTTACCAGTGGCTTCGTCGCCGAACTCAGGGGATTCGTAGCCATGGCCGCTCTTGAGGAGCTTCTTCTTGATGCCGGAGCTACCGAGCTCTCTCTCTTCGCCGACTTCGAGAGGCGGTGCCGATTCGATCACCTCGCCGGGTTCCTCGTCGAGGTCGTTCTCAACGCCCGACAGGTTTGTGCCTTTCTCAACCTCCATGGTAAAATCTGGACTCCGAACGACGGTAGCACGGGAAATTGTGAGTCGGAGTAGTGTGGCTCGGCGGTGGGGCTGTTATGTGGCGGCACGGGAACAGTCGTTGATTTGATTTCGTGGCAAATGGAAACGACACATGTAAGGGCGTTTTAGTAAATTTAGGCTAGGGTGATTTTGGACGGACAAATCTGACTCAAAAACGACACGAATACGAAATAACAAAATTTAGATTGTCAACGATGGTATTTGTCATTATGAACGTGAACGTGTCTCGGTTACGTGAAATAACTCTATAACTTCTTTGTTTGAGAACTATTGCGTTTTCAATTTTTTAAAAAAAATGATAAAAAGAACACTGAAACATACTCGTCTGATAACTGCTCTATCTTTTATTTTCGGCTTTTAAATTTCAAATTTTTCCAAACGCAATGAAAAATTGAAATTGAAAATTATATAACTACGCATATCATGAGATTTGATAAAATTACAATAGTATAAAGATTATTCATTTAAATTCACGTTAAAACGACAAGTTTAACTCTTTTTTCAAATGACAAGTTTAACTATTTTAGTTGATGTGGACATGTAATTTATTTTATATGTGACAAGTAAACTAATTAATCATATGTTATGTTCAGATTAACCTAATTAACAACCATAAACTAACTTTAATCGTATTTGTGTGGAATTCGAGAAGAGATAAAGCCGACCAGTATACCGAATTGCCACCTCAAAAGCCATGAGCCCAAAACTGGAGTTAAGTCCAAAAAAACTGCGATGCGATGCTCATAACAATATATTCTGGTGGGCCACAAGCCCACAGAAATTTTGTGAAGATACAAGAAAGCTCCAGAGCATTAAATAAAATATTGGTTTTATCAAAAGCCTTAAATGATATGTATGACTTTGTGAAAATATCAATTGCCATTGGCTTCCATTTCTTCGTCGCATTAGACCACAGGAATGTGTCGGATAGTTTGAAATTTGAATATAATAATTGTATGTCTATACCATCATGTATTTGGGATAACTACTACTCGATTACGTAAGAATTTTAACGAAAAGTTCTTGATACTGTTTATTTTAACGAAAAATTATATTTTTACACTAAAAAGTCAATCCTGATATTATTCATTTTACCTTTTATTTTGTTTTTATCGTTAAAACTCAAAATTTTCAAGTCATTTTCATTAGTTTTCTTCTGTTACATTATTGTTAAAATATAAATTTATCAATCACGTATATTATAATACATCCCCCATGATAGCTAACTGTATATCTTGATTGAATTTTACGGTACAGAAAATAACTTACATCATCTCTTTCAAATTTTGATGCTCATAAGTTCATAACAATATATTCTGATGGGCCAAAAGGCCACAGAAATTTTGTGAAGCTACGTGACGATATAAATGAAGTGGACAACACAAGAAAGCTGAGCATTAAATAAAATTTTGGTTTTATCAAAAGCTTTAAATGATATGTATGACTTTGTGAAAATATCAATTGTCATTGGCTTCCATTTCTTCGTCGCATTAGACCACACGCATGTGTCGGATAGTTTGAAATTTGAATATAATAATTGTATGTCTATACTATCATGTATGTGCTGTAACTATTGCTCAATTACATGAGAATTTTAACGAAAATTTTTTGGTACTGTCTACTTTAACGAAAAATCATATTTTTACATTAAAAAGTCAATCCTGATATTATTTACTTTACTTTTTATTTTGTTTTTATCGTTAAAACTCAAAATTTTCAAGTCATTTTCATTAGTTTTCTTCTGTTACATTATTGTTAAAATATAAATTTATCAATCACGTATATTATAATACATCCTCCATGATAGCTAACTGTATATCTTGATTGAATTTTACGGTACAGAAAATTACTTCATCTCTTTCAAATTGGTCTTTTTTTAAAAAAAAATTTACATTGTATGAATTTGAAATTGGACGTAAACAAAATGTAATTCTACTTTTTTTTCTTTGCAACCAGAACAACTAAAACACCTAATTAAGCAATAACCCCAGTTTTCCTTTTTCTCATAATTTTGCTTGTATTTGCAGCAAATCAGATTTAACAATCCTCAAAAAGGTCTTATGCATATATCCTTACTTCCATTGAAAGAGAGATTCGCGAGTTCAAATCTCACATGAACAAAAAGGAAAGCAAAATGCATATATACAAAACATGACAGCGCTTCTAAATTGAATCAAAACCACAAAAGAATTGTACGTCCTCTTGTAATTTGTTGGCTTCACTGTACAACTAAATATCAGCAGGTCTTGAATTCGACTGACGCCTGATTGGATGCGTTCGATCAACAATCAAAACGCAAAAGTACTTTTCTTTCTAACAGCATAGTCAAAATCCTCAGGCGCATCCTCATCAATCCTCCCCATGGCCACGGTGCACTTTGGCAAAACAGCCCGATTATACGATCCGATTTTCGATCCCATATCGGATCGCATAGTCGTGGTTGTAGCCGATCGCTTCATGTGCTCTTGCATGATCATGTTCACGTCCATCCTTTCCTCGTAGTTCCTTGCTGACGCAGCCCTAATAAGCTCTGAATAATCATCATCTTCCCTTGACCTAGAAGAAGTTGTCTTAACGCTGTAGCTCTTGGGCAGGCCTCGACCGCAATTACCACTAAATCCTCCAGGGGTACCGCCGTAGCTCAATCTGCCGCCCACGTCCGTGATGCTACCGACGTAACAGTTCTTGGCCTTGCTCAGAGCTCTGATGGGCACCGTGATGATTTTCATGAACATGTTCTGGTTATTCACCTTGGTCTTCCTCATGTTGTGCACAAATTACGTGACACCAAAACTACTGTAGGTTATTCGTTCGAGGACCCGAAATTTTCCGCTGCGAAAATCAGGTTTATGAGGTTTATGGAGAAAAATATGAGAAAAAGGAGGAGGGGAAGGAGGGGGAGGAGGAGGGTGTGATATGAGGAAATATGGATTTTATATAAAATGGCTTTGTAGAGGGGTGAGCTAGAAAGTTGAAACTTGAGCAGCTTATGAACAAGAAGAAGGTGGTGGGTTTCGACTTTTCAAAACCCACGAGATTGGGGAATTAAATAAAATTCAAAATAAAGAAATTTATAGATAAGAACAAAGAGCTGGTGTGGGTGAGTTCAATTTGCTGAAAAGATCAAGTAGGCCAAAATTGAAAAAGAAGGTTTAAGTTTATTACTTTTCCACATTTGACTTCTTAATTATTCATTTTTTATCTTACGTTTGTGCTTGGTGAATATATAATTTTTAAACATTTTTTTTCCCTCTATGAACAAGTTTTATTTATTTAATTAATTAAATAAAAATAAATAAAATCAGGAGATAGTAGCTTAGTGGTCAATTTTAAAACCAACTAGACCCTTATTTCTTGCAAAATAAGTTTTATTATTCTTTCATGTCAATTCTGTGTGTAAATGATAATCAACTTGATAAAAAATTAATTCAGTCAAATTCAATTCTAGTAGTGTTCTCGGCAGCAATGCCGTGCAGACATTTGACTCTGTCACAGTATGAACTGGTTCTCTATTACATTACGTGATTATACGACTTAGTAAAAAGTCACTTTGTATTATACTGGATAATATCTATGCATGAAATATTCAACATAAAGGCAAAACATAGACCGCCCCGCCAACATATTCATTCAATATGCGGGCGCTTATAGTATGTATTTTATCGTTATCATATTATATACATATGAATTAATACATCACGTAATTATATTTGGACTGACTATAATACTTACCGGTACTGATTGTAATCAAGTCTATAAGCTTCAAGATAGGATTAGGGTCTGTATATCCATAGAAGCGTTACGCACAAGGGCTGTTTCCAAAGACTGGCCAGCTAGCCAACATATTTATCTCTATATAAAGGGAGAAGACAGATTTAATGAAACATTACTAATGCTAACAAAACCCTTCCCTTCTTGCAACTTTCAAAACTAACAATTTTTTTAAAATAAGATCAAAGTAAAAAATAAATTTTGAAATAAAAAAATGAAAAGAAACAAACCCCATTCCACGTAAAGATTAATGACCTTTTTAATGAATTTATTTTACATAAAATTTTGAAAATTAAGGTTTAAAAATAAAAATTAAATATCCAAAATAAGTAAATAAAATATATAAAAAAATCCAATTTACTGGCGCCCATTGTTTGTAGGTACTCGTTCATGTATTGTGTGTTTCTGAAAAAAAAAACCTGCTTGCTATATTGCAAGCAAGCAGTAGTCACATTTGTAATTAGCATACGCACCAAAGTTTGACTTTTAAAAGATCATGAGTTTGTATGTTATAACGTGGCAAGTTTCCTAAATACTTGAGAAAATTATTAGGTAATTAGAAGAATTTAAGGCCCAAAATTTCTCAATTCGTACCAAATATCGCAGGAAAGTACAATATCTCTGGCTCAAATAAGATTGAGGTATAACTCCACTCGAAAGTCAAAAATCACTGCCTAAACATAAACTTCAACTATAAAGCACACTGTTTTTTAGTTCAATGTATAAGCACATTGTATTGATACGTCACAACGCACCATATGCTGTTAGCTTTATGTGTTATATATAATAAAAATTGATAACTTGATTGATATGTTATGAGTTTAATGTATAATATTAACGAACAGATACACATGTTATATTATTAATAAATAAGTGACACTATTTGGCAGTATGACCCTCATACTAAAAAGTTTACTTCTGGGGTGATCGACGAAAATTTCTTTATAATGAGTTATTCTATCTTAGTTGAAAATCATAGCTTAGTCTCAATATGAAAAAATAAAATCAATGAAATTAACAAAGAAAACTTTATTCATACGTTAAGCATTGCTAACGCTTAGATTGGTAAGGTTAACATTAGTGGTTTTTAGGGGGCTTTAGGATGTGGATACCAAGGGGTTTTGGGTTTAGGGCCTCATATCTAGTAAGAAATTAGTAGTAATGTAATTTTTTTTTTTTTTGGTCAAACGATAAATTTGTTATATTAAATGTTAGATTAAGGAGTTGACGGCGTTCGAACTCACGCTGCGGTATAAGGGCAACACTCATCTCTACCACTGTAGTAGAAGGTTACTGTGGTAGAAATTAGTAGTAATGTTGACACATAGATATATAGTGGTACGTCCATAATCGGCGATGTCCATTGTAGTATTGTTGAATACTTGCATAGAGTTACAGATGTTATATGAAAGAGAAAAGGAAAGAGGTCTGGTGGAGGAGGTCTGGTGCAGGTCTCACTACTCCAAAGCCTCTGGTGGATCGTTTAATGATAGAGAACAATACTACTGAAGTTTATGGTTGTCTGATGAACTCTCCTTTCCAGGTTTTCCTTCTTCTCTTATGTAGAAGTCGGCAAGTGTGCTTACGACTGCCCTTCGATTAGGTCATGATGTCATCCTCTGCTTTCACGTAAGATTTGGAGCCCTTCATCTGTCTATTGCTCTCTTCTCTTCGTGACACCTTGGATATAGTAGTCAGTAGCGGTTTAAAGGCGGTGACTGGGCTCGGTCTCGGTTTGCTTCTGCTCAGTAGCACACGTTAAATGTGATGGCAAGTGTGAGTTTTCCCTCCAAGCCTGTCATGGCCGTAGGTTTGGGCTTTTCATCTGTCTTGGGTCCATTTGTTGGATGTGAGTTTTTGTCCATACAAATGATATTTCAAATTAATGAATCTACTTCGACTATAGTTTTTTAATTCCATATACAAATGATATTTTGAATTAGTTTAAACTCGGAAAAAACTAGTTTGAACTAGTATGCCTAATTTTACAAGTAATAGTAAAAGAGAGAAAAATCATCTAAAATTTTAGTGCAAGAAAAATTGAACTTAAGACCTTCAATCTGACTTTATGTAATGAAAAATGATTTTCACACACTTTTTTTTAACGCTTTGCACGCCCCTCTTTGTTATTAGCCATTAGATTGAAAAATAAAATAAAACTAATAGCTAAAATTCAGCGTGAGATTAAAAATAGTGATGTATCATACCCCACTATAAGTCTCTTCATCTATGCTCCCAAACAAGAGAATATGTAGTTTCCAGAAGAAAAAAGCAAGAAGAATATGCATGCATTACGTATCTCATTCTCAACCACAAACTTGTAGCAGAGCAAGATATTTGCACATTATCTATAACCCAAGGTTTCGAACAAGATGACGGCCAAATCCAAAACATCAGATCAGAGAACCAAATCATGAAACAACCACTAGGATTGAAACTGTTCCTGCTGTTCTCATCAATGGTTGTGATGCCGTACAAGTGTCAGGCAGGAACAACCGACCTCCACCCACTGGTCCTAATACCTGGGAATGGCGGCAACCAGCTGGAAGCCCGGTTAACCAACGAGTACAAGCCCTCCGGTCTGTTATGCAACCGTTGGTACCCGTTTCAGAAGAAGAAGGACGGCTGGTTCAGGCTGTGGTTCGACCCGACCGTCCTCATTGCTCCGTTCACTAGCTGTTTTGCTCAGCGGATGACGCTTTATTACGACGCAGTTTCGGATGATTACCACAATGCCCCTGGGGTCCAGACTAGGGTCCCTCACTTTGGTTCCACTGAGTCACTTCTCTACCTTGATCCCCGTCTCAAGTAAGCTATAACTTCGTGTTGTTTCATAACTGGGTGCCCTTCTGCATTTTTTTACAGCAAATGGTTTTAAGAACTGACGAATTTATACTTGTTTGAAGGTTTAGAATCTAAAGTATGATTGATTGGTTACTTAGATTGAAGGTCTGACAATATAACATGTTAGATATAAGGTACTATATTTTAGGAAAATTGCAAGATGATAACACTTAGGTTGTTACGGGTGTGCACAAATAACCCTAGAAAGTTTATTTGTCATAATTTATCGTCCAGACTCAGCTTTAAATGTGAATGTACTTTATCTATAAAAAAAATCCCATTGAAGCATATTATATGTCGTGTAATTGGAAATTTTCGTCATTCCATGACTCATAAACAATTAGAAAATAAGAATAGCGTTTACTAAAGCTTGTGGGAACAACAGGAGCAAAATAAGAATAGTGTTTACTAAAATCATGAAGTTGCGAAAATTTAACTAAAAATGACTCATGTATGCGCTATGCGGTACATTCACACTAAAAATGGTCTTTAAGTGGTAAATTTGGCAAAACATAGTTCTATGGGAGGTGTATACACACCCTTAAGAATCTAGATGTATATATTTATGCAAATTAAAATTAGTTGTGTTTGCACTAATAGTGGCTAGCTATATATATATATAGGCACATCACAGGATACATGGCACCACTAGTGGAATCATTGGAGAAGATTGGATATGTCAATGATGAAACCCTATTCGGAGCTCCATATGATTTTCGATATGGTTTGGCACCAGAAGGCCACCCATGCCAAGTCGGCTCCAAGTTTTTACAAGACCTAACACATTTGGTAGAAAATGCAAGCACTTCCAATGGAGGAAAGCCAGTCATACTTGTGTCACACAGCTTAGGTGGCCTCTTTGCTCTCCAACTCCTCAACCGAAACCCGCCGTCTTGGCGGCAAAAATTCATCAAACACTTCGTTGCGCTCTGCGCGCCGTGGGGTGGCACTGTGGATGAAATGCTCACGTTTGCTTCAGGAAACACACTAGGAGTCCCGTTGGTGGATCCGCTGCTGGTAAGGGGGGAGCAAAGGAGCTCAGAGAGCAACCTTTGGCTGATGCCGAATCCTGAAATATTTGGTCGGAAAAACCTGCTCGTGATCACCCCAAATGCAACATATTCGGCCTACGATGTTCCGCAATTCCTTGACGACATTGGATTTCGAGAAGGTGTTCATCCTTATAAAACTAGGGTTTTGGGTTTAATGGAGGAGCTGGTAGCTCCTGGGGTGCCTATTACTTGTGTTGTTGGAAGTGGTGTGAAGACAGCAGAGACTTTGTTTTATGGAAGCAACGGTTTCGATGAGCAGCCTGAGATTGTTTACGGGGATGGAGATGGGACTGTGAACATGGTGAGCCTGTTGGCACATGAATCTCTGTGGTCCGATACGAAAAATCAAACTCTGAAAACGATCAGAGTTCCGGGAGTGTCTCATACAGCAATGCTCAAAGATGAAGATGCACTTGATGAAATAGTTAGGGAAATTTCTGGTATTAATTCCCAGTTAAGTTTTGTTGAGAATGTAAGCTTTCAATGAATGGATGGTTATGTGGGGATGCTAGCTATTCTTCTATTTCGGATGTCACCGCTCCATCGCCTTCAACTGGCCATGAACATGGAATATTGAAATTGATGGAGTTGGACGACCTGGAGCAATTATTCACAAGGCAAAGAGATTGCTGCAATCATTCAGGCAATAACATTTTTAATGTAAAAACTGAATTTATAACTATTTTACTCAATTCCGTTGACACGAGATAAAAGTATGAATTATTTGTCTATTAAACTAAATTCAATGAATACTGACTGAAGAAACAACTAAATTCAAAGGCTTACAAGTTACAATTGAAGAGCAGTCTGCATTACTAATATCACAAATCTGGCAAAGAAAGTGCGCTACTGTCTTTTAGAGTCTTGCGCGCACGCCAAGATACAGCAGAAGCTGTCTTTGATGTTCCCATCTGTAAATTTGAGGTAAGAAATAAGGTTATTAGTAGATTAAGCAAGTCCTGATATCGGACTACAAACTAGAACAAAACGATAGTGTCGTTCGCAGATTCGCAATTCATTTGCTTAATTATGTCCAAGAAAACAATCTGGAAAAAGAAAAGTAGTATTCTTGTTACAAAAGGAAATTGTAGTTTTTCTAGATTCTACACATGCTTGCAGAAGCCAGAGGAAATCTCACCTTGGTCTCCATAAGCCAGAAATCACGCCACAAGCTTGAATCTTGGTCGTAAGTCTGTAGTGCAGAAAAATACAACTTCCGGGCATTTTCAAGACCAGTTTTATCACCATTTGATGCAAGGTTTGTTTCCAATTCAATGCAGGTCCTATATAGGACTAGCCCAGGGTGTGGTAAACCTGTAAAGCTGAAATTCAACCGATGCAAGCTTAGACGCTTCTTTGTATGCAAACTGCACAATCTAAGATGAAATATAACAATGTAGAGTTATTATGGATGAAATGGTACCGCTTATACATCTCTCTAGCATGTGCAATTCCATCTTTTTGAAGAACAAAATTCACAATAACAGAAGAGAGGGAAAATCCTTTGTCACTGCCACGATATTCAATTAACGATGTAACAGCAACCTCAACCAACATGTCAAAATAATGTTTTTGACTGGCAAAGAATTTAAGGGCCTGCAATATGAGGTAATGTTAAAACTGTTCTCACCAAGACAATTGGTAATTACACGCAGTCATAGTTGGAGTACATCAAATTGAAAGGTATAGATAACATACCATTACCCACAAGGTCTCAGCTTCAGAAATGGACAGTCTTATCAAACCATCTTGTACAAGTTCAAAGATCGATAGCAGCTTATCTTTGCTCGGAGAAATAAGATCCCTTGTCGAGTGCTTCATTTCTATCGATGCCCATAATACCCGTACCTTTGCTGAATTTGGAAATTTTCCAGAACAAAGATTTTGTGCCAGTTTCCGAGCTTCATCCACTCTTCCAAGTCGCAAATAAAATGAGATATGCTCACAGGCAAGTTCCTCATCAGTGCACCCAATTGTATCAGCCTTTTGGTAAAGGCCCAAAAGACGTGAAATATAACTAGCAGATTGACTTTCTAGAAAAGGCTTGTCGTCTCCTATTAGAAGAGCTACAGCACCCATCAGAAACTTTGCATAGTGCTTGAACATTATGGCCGAAGGCAAACCTTGTATAGCATCCTCATAGACCTACCCACAGCATGACATCCATTATATTTGTCAAACAATTATCGATAGGGACATAAGATATATACACACGGAGTCTAATTTAGCATGCATGTAATACCTGAATGGCTTTTCCCATACGAGAAAATGTGATTTCTTCACTCATCTCCTCTGGTGTACTTGCAGGATTGTACTCAAATTTAGCAAGCCAATCCCAATACTCTGGTTCTGTTGAGAAGTCTCTCTTCATGTCACTTAGTACTTCCTCACGCATTTCCCCAGACTCAGCCAAGTTGATAGGTTCCAAGATCTCCAAAAATCTCTTTCTCAGGGTAAAGCTAGAGGGAATAGCATTAACTGCTTCACTGTATATGGTTTTTATCACACCAAAACCTACCTCTTCTAACTTATCAACTTTCTTCCTTGACTTGCTTTCTTCGATATCTGACCCTTCATTATTTTCATCATTTTCTCTTTCTTCATTGAGGGGCATGTATAAATCTTTGTTTTCACTTTTCCATTGTTGCTCATCAGCACTAATCTTATCACGAACCAGACTGGCCTCATCCTCTCCAAGAGCAATCTTCCGAGCCTTTAGTTTATTAAGGAATGTGAGCTCCATCCGGAGATACTCTATCCAAAGATCTTCCGAATTTTTGCAAAATCTCAACCCCTGTAGCATTGTATTACGGGCAGCTTCGACATTTGAGTAGTTGTCGAATTCCCAAGCTGCTTTATAAATCCAAACAGATGGCTGCTTGGAATGAAACCCAATTACCTTATTCAATACCTACAAAATAATCCCAATCTGAAAACAATAAATCTACGGAACCAAGTTTGAATGCAGTAACAATACTGAACTTTGAAGTTAAATTCACACCATAAAACAAGAACCGTTAACGATTACCTCCTTGATCCTGCCATTTCGTCGCTCTTTACAAAAGTCAAGGTAGCGAAACCAAAGTTCAAGATCGCCAGTGAACCTAGTGACGGCAAGCCTATAAATATCAAGAATCCTCCTGACGCCGGCAAAGTCCGAAACCGACTTCCTCTTCCTCTTCTTCTTCTTCGCTTCCTCGTTATCTTCCTGCTCCGGCAACTTTGCCTTTTTCCTCAAGCGCCTTAGTTTGTCAACCTTAGTCTCGTAGTCAATGTAGGCAAGGTAGTCCTCCTTGAGTGGGCTCGGCCGCTTGAGCCGGAATTCAAAATTGCGACGCTGCTTGACAATCTCAGCAAGCTCACGTCTCGTGAATAGTTCCTCCTTCTCCAGGTCGTCCAACTCCGGGAGCATACGCTCCATCCGGTACTGGACCACATCCGCCATTTTTTTCCTACAGCTGACAGAGTCGACTGCCGGAATCCAACTGGGAATATAAATTTCATGTCAATGACATATTGCTGACAAATAACAATATCTCATATCTGCTTTCTCACCATGAAAATTGGTAACAAACAAAGTGGCAGCTTCGTAAAATTGTCGAGCTACATGTCGGTTTATTTTACAAAACCCTAAGTTTAAAAACACAATTTCAATTCCCAGAACTCTTACTGTCTAAGTATAACTAAGTGAGTGGAATACCGGAATCGAACCCAAAACTTACAGTCCCCAAAACTAAGTATAAATTTCAAAAACTTTCAAGTAAATTTGCAATCTTTAGCTTAAACTGGAAAGAATCAGCCGCTCATCAATCACAAAAAAATAAAAAAATAAAAAAATTCAAATTTCTTGGTCAGAGAGAAGAAAATGAATGCAAGAGCTGAGAAAATTACATACGTACCCGTTAGCTGCACAGAGACTGCAATGGAACCGAGTGCTGCTGAGTGCTGAGGTAGAAAATCGATCGAGAAGACACGCCTAGGGATTGAGCTTTTTTTTCTTTTTAATGAAAAATAAAAATGTTTTTTTTTAGGGTTTTAGGGGTTTAAGCGACGTAGGAGAAGTGGGCTAAAGTTGGGCTTCAGTGGGCTTACCATCAAAATAATTTGGTCGATTTTCTCTCTTTTTTTTTTCTATTTTTTTTTTTAGTGTGATAAACGGGGCTAAAGCCCAAAAACAAACTAGATCAGCAAGGCAGTCCGCTACCGTCTTAGGCTATTTGTACACACTAGCGTGCGTGCGAGAGATATTTTTACATCACGGGCGTTACCGTCTTACGCTATTTTTAGATATAATGCATGATGCGGTTTCATTACGACTCATGATATCTCGACACGTCAATATGATATTTCGAAAAAAAAATTTAAGAAAATACATGGAATACTTAAAGTTAAAGAACTTGGCGCAAAATCGAGGATTTATACAGCCCTTTACTTAATGGGATAAAACTTTGTTATTACTGTTGTTTTACGTTACCATTTAAAAACGGTGTTCGATAATCTACATAGTCTATTTTTAAAATCACTCTTTTAAGATTCGTTTCTGAAAAATAAATCAGCCAAATTCTTTTCTGATAAAGAGATAAAGTTTTCTACATTTTTTTTTTGCTCAATATGCAAATAACTTAGCTCTAATTCTACGATGGAATTTAATAATCAACCCAAACCCTGCAAATAACTTAACTTTTAATACTTCAATATATAAATTTTAACTAGTCCAAAGTGGGTGGATCTACCACTATAATTGCATCTTATGAGTTCAACCAACATTTAGATGAATAAAATTCACAAATTTATTTGGTCCATGTACCACAATTCTTTCAAGAAGTGGGGGTCATATCGATGGACTCAATAAACGAAGATAGGTCAAGTGTGGAACAAAAGCGTTGTTTTTTGCTCACCACCCTTTAGTGGCGGTAATGCTTACAATTCTATTTATGTTTGTTCATTACACAGATATCAAAATTTTAACTTATCTAACAATAATAAATAGGTCGATGATCATCAACATCACTTCAGGACCGTGAGCAAAACTTTTAGCGGAATAAAATGCACAAATTATTTGTACAAGTGCACAAGTCATTGATTCAAAAACATGCTAATATTTTGTATTTCCGAATACATATGTAGACAATATAATAATTGACATAAATAAATGAAATTTATATCATGAACTAAGTTTATAATGAACTGTTAATAATCCACTTGCATTTCCTAATACAATAGGATTACAGTTTAGTGATGTCTTTTTTTCTTTTTTTTTAGTATAAGTGCAAGATTTTAAATTTAAATTTTGTGAATGATGAGTTCATTATTAATTTTGTAATATTTCTCTTTACATATAAGTGTAAAGGAATACCGGTTAATTAATTAAAAATAAATAACTTAAGTGTGTGAATTAAGTGATTTTGTAATTATATTTTATTTGAATTAAGTATACGCTAATGGAGCGAGAGAGTGAGTTAAATCTCACAATTAACTAGCCATAATAATATAATTCAAATTCAGTTTTGACGAGAAACGAACCCAAAAATCATTTATAATAAAATAAAATACCAACATTAAATGTCTATTTTGTTGCAGTCCTATTAGAATAGGAATGTAATTGTGTAAATCCTAGTAAATATGGGAATGTATCTTATATTCCTATTAGGAGTAGATTACCTATTAAATATTGTAATCCTAAAGGGTAAGTAATTACCCTTCCCTACTACTATAAATAAAGGCACAATGGGGTGAGATAATACACACCCACAATTACACATCTCTCTCTTCTCTCTCAATCTTGCCGCACCTCTCTCTTTTTTTTTGGCCTCCATAATTGTTTCAGTAAATTATGCATACAACACGTTATCAGCACGCTCTTGACGCTGCGCTAAAGAGAGTTTATTCTTCAATCAGGGGAGTATTACGTTTTGATCATTCTTTGTATGATTAATTTATTATTATTTTAAATTGATCTACATGCTATTGATTCAATTTAATTTTTCTATGTTGAACGTGATACAATGCATTGGAGATGCTATTCCGGCTTTCTGCGAAGGAACTTTTACAAATTCAAAGGCTTTTGTTGTTTTCTGCTACTCAGGTACGCTTTAAATAAAGTAAGATATTTGAAACGACCCATGAAGCATGAAAACATTCCCCATGATGTATGAACCCCCTATGTTTACATTTTCCTTCCAATATATATATTCTCTATGTTCATATATATATTTGTTTCATGCATCACGCAATAATTGCTATGTGGAATTTGTGAGTCAAAGTATAAAAATAAATTAGAAGCAAGTTAGGGTTTTCCTAAAACCCTAAGGGAATTGAAAAAAAAAAAAAAAATGGGAAACCAAGGGATCGGGATTGGGTGCACTGCACCCTCCCTGCGCAGCAAGAAACATCAGGCCTCGCCTGCTTTGTTTCTGGACTTGGGCCTGCAGCCCTCGGCCACACCTGGCCCGCATCCATTTGCCAGCCTTCGGCTGGGCACTGCTCGCACAAACGCCAGCCTTTTTTTGGCTGGGCTCATTCACGCGAGGCCCGCAGCCTCCACACGCCAGCCCACTATCTTGGGCTCCCCCGTGCAATCCCCTCGGTCCATATGGACCCAACCCAGCTTCAGCTGGAAGCCCTTCTTCCCCCGTGACCTGCTGCCATGGTTCCTGGCCCTTTCCCAGGCCCTGCCGTGACCCTTAAGGCACCCCGTGCCTTCCCACACCCCACGGCACAAGCCCAAATTATTTTGGGGCTCCAATTTCGATCCAATAATATTATGCTAATATTATTTTGCTTCTACAATCGACCCTGTATGGTCCCGATTTATTGAATTAATTAAAAGTGACCTGCAGTCCATTAATCTGATAATGAATCCAAAATTCTTGACCTGAAGATCACTTTTGGACATTAACGATTCAATAATTTCTCTTTATACTTTGAACCGTCACATACTTTCGTAGTAACGAAGCTCTCACACTTGAGTTCCCGAAGACAACTCAAATCCACTACACTAAGTTAGTATATTGCATTCTGTGTTTCTTGCAGGAACCTCTCTTTTATGAACTAAATGTTCATAAACTAAATCGAACCTGTAGTTTCGAATTTAGTGCCTTTGAAACCCGAAGTTTTCATAAAACAATACACCCATGAAAACCCGACGATTTTCATGAAAACCATGTCTTAGACATCGAATGTTGATGCATATGGATGTTTTCATTCCCATAGCACCAATCACAATCTTGTTCCCTCCAAATCAGTGGATTGTTGAACTGTCACAAGTTCGATTTTCCTGATTTGGATGTTTCCCATAGAAACCACTTAATGTGGGGCACAAGACGTGAATCTCCCATTGACTATTAAGAAGCTGAGAAACCATTAAAGCCAAACAATGGCATGGAAGAGCTGAATAAGCCTCCGCCATGATCTTCACTCGAAGACTTATGCCCGAAGCATTACAAATGGAAAGACCTCCTGATCGAGGATTCCATGGCTCTTTGGCTCGCTCCTACGGACTGTTTAATCATGACAGACATTGCCTGAAGCACACCATGATTACGTCCATGAATGAGTACAATTCTGAAGTTTATAAATTCGATTGAATTTTGATTGGAGAATACTTTTCTCGTCCTTCCATGTTTCTATAGAAAGCGGAAGTTTACCAAATTCTCGGATCTGATTACTACCACAAACGAGAGAAAGGTATGGACCCAGTTCGGCTGGAGTCTACCATATGGCTCAACCCAGTTCGGTCAAAGCCTACTGAACCCAAGTTTGGGTCTGTCTATCTCATAATCCAATTTTGAGTTTGTTTTTACAAACATATGGTAAAATCAGGGCCTGCCAAGGTGTGGCATCATGCCCGAAGCATGATCCTTGGTACCTAAGACCTAAAAACTTTAAGAATAAGGGATAGTATTCCCAACCTTAACCCTGCAGAATCTATTTCCGTCCCGATGGAATAGATTATTGGTTATGCACCTGTTCGTGCCCCTACCAATATTGTTAAGGAGTACCATTCTAGTAGTCAATATGTGAGACTAATTTTGCTCCACCTAACATCGTTGGAAGTGCAAAATTTTGACATGGATGGCCTTTTGGCCGAATCCACCTAGTAGCTTTGCTTACTTTGTGAACATTTTTCCATGTTCTTGGATTCAAGTTTGGTGTATGTTTTACTTATGGATAATCTTATTGATATTGTCCTCGAATATGAGTTAATTGAATCATGTTTCTTAGTACATGTGACCGATTCAATTAAACACGTGATTAGGTTGGAATGTGGGAAAGTTAGTTGTCTGGATGAATGCGTACTACGCACACTAACTTTACACCTAAATCACATCTCTAACAACGACTTCAGGTCTATCCAACCTGATTAAGAGCAATGGCACGCTCCTCGTTGTATGAATGGTACTGAATCACCATTTAAGGGACCTTAAATTCTCCCTGACGTTGAGTTTTTAAGGATATTCGAGTTGACAATGATCATAAATGAAACCACTGAAGAAAATAGAGTGAAATATCTTTGCACCACCTCCAAAAATGAGCCTGAAGCTTTGATTTGGGGCCAATGGGTTGTCCCCCAACTGGGGCACATGCCATATGTGGCCGGCCTAGGGCTAGGTGATTGAGCAGTTTACTTGCTTTGGCACGACCTTTTGGGACACTTAGGTCGACCAACGATGCTCCGATGCATCTCCTTACCCGAAGTAAGGATATTGTGCCTACAAGCACACTTTGCCAAGCATGCTCATTAGGGAAATTCGATTTTATAAATCATCCCTTGCAAAGATACGAAACGACTCTCTTTTCACAGTGGATTCAAGGGAATATGTGGACTAATCCAACCAAAATGCGGACCATATAAAGACTTATGGTTTTGGTTGATGAATCGACAAACTGGTCACATGTTTGTCCACACACATTACTGCTAAACCCTCTGGCCGATTAAGGGCTCACCACCCTACTTATCCCCTAAGGTCCGGGAGACTGGATAATGTCAGAGAGTTTACATCGACAGTTTTCGATAAAGTATTGCATGTCGTTTTGGGTTTATAATTGAACATCGAATTCCCATGTTCACCCCAAATAGCCTCGCCTAAGTGATCATAAAGCGCAATTTAAATGATCGCCCGAATTTTGGTAAACATACCAAGTTTTCGGTTTCTGCCTAGGGCTATGCAATCCTTGTACGCAGTGATGATTGGTCCGCCTTGAGGCCCATTGCCACCCAACCTATATGACGTTACAGTTGGTTACTGGGTACGAACCTGACGATTTTCGTATTTACGCATTTGGGTGCGCATTCCATGTGCCAAGTTGCGCCGCCGCAACGTACCACCATGGGTCCTCAAAGAAGGATGTGTATCTTTTGTCGATCATGATTCTCCTTCACACTAGCTCTTTTCGAGCCCTTGCACGCGATCTCTTTACCGCTCATTTGCGGGTTGTCACTTTAATGAGACAGTCTTCCCGCCGTTAGGGGGAGATAAGAACGTCAACGTTCCTGTAGAACGGCTCGAATTTGCGTGGACGTTGCCCACTATGTCTCATCTCGATCCCCATACCGCACAAGTGTGATAAGCAAGTGCGATGATTTCTGGATTTCAGAATGTTGCTCCAGACGCATTCCTCTGATCTAGCTAAAGTGACGAGATCATATACCAGCTGCAAACATGCCTGCAAGGATAGACGTACTTAACGGACGTCGAGTCAACATCCCTGGAGGGTGTGCCGCCCCTGTTGGACGGTTTGGACGCCCCTGTCGGACGGTCCGGTACACCGGCGGATAGCCAATCAATCTGTCTTGGCCTGGAGCACGACAGATCATTCGGTTCGTAGGATTCACTTCCCTAGAAGAGGAAGACACGGCACAACATTGAATCTGAACTCGATCGCTGTCTCAAATCATTTCCATCTCATGAGATTAATCCGGATTACTCCCAAGACATGAAGTTCTTGGTCCAGTATACTAGTTTGGGTGAGCTAAATGGAATTGAAATGAGATTATCATCGATGATGTTTTCACTTATATGGTAGCTACCGACATAAATGAAAAGCGACGATATCGAACCGTGTTCCGTTGATTAAGTGACAACGTAGAACTGATTGGACAACTGAAATCACAATCCAGGTCAAATTCCTTACCAAAGTGTGTATTGGACCTGTAGTTCCTACACTGCCCAAGGTAACCCGTTTATGTTACAAGTGGGAAAGGAAGCGTTATGAGATGAATGAAATAGTGCGATATGATGCACGCCTTACGGCGCAAGGTTTCTCTCAAACGTCCTGTGATTGATAGCAGCATTATGAAAAGTGGTTAGTATTTCTCCATGGGGATATAAGATACGGAGATTAACATGTAAGTTCCCGAATAATTACATGGACTGACTCAAATAGTTCCAGAACCACGGAACACCCTCTTAACTCATTTTGAGGCGTTCACTTATGGATTGAAAAATCCGACGGATGTGGTATACCCGTATACGTGATAATTTGATCAGTCAGGGATATGAATTATGCCCTTGCGTGTTAAACTATGAAGTCTTATTCCAAATTGCTAGAGTTACAGTTTATGTCGTTAACACGAATCTCACTAAGACTCTGGAAGAGCATGAGAAAACTGCCTCGCACCTGAAGATGGAATTAGAGATGAAGGATCTTAGGAAAACTCGTTTATGCCTTGACCTGAAGTTGAAGCATTGGTCTGACGGTATTTTGGTCTACCAGTCAAACTACACCCTGAATGTGTCACCTTTGAGTATACCTTTGATCGTCCATACGTTATATGCAAATGAGACTCTAGAAGAGGTTGTGGAATCCGAAATTCCATATCTAAGTTCAACTTTGCGCTTCGTTGTACTTAGCTCATTGTATTTAGACAGGACATCTCCTTCGCTGTTGATCTTGGTAAAGATGCAACACCGCGCCTACACGCAACCACTGAATTGGTATTAAAGACGTTCCCTGAAGGTACTACGAATTTGGGCAAATCAAATCCCAACGCATCTCGAGCGGATCCAACCCCCCTGATCCTCGAAATGATGCTTGCCTTGTTGTTATGCTGACGCAGGTTACTTATCAAACCCGCACAAGGCAAAATCCCCGAATGGTTATGTCTTTACCATTAGGGATATCGCAATATCTTGAAGGTCCACGATATGACCTTAGTTGCGAAATCTTTGAATCATTCCAAGACTCACCTCACTTCACTACGCCACACGTGAGACATGGTTAGGAGTTCTTGTTGAGCATATTCGAAGTACTTGCTGTGTTTTCATCCATCGTTGAGTCCCAACGACGATCCATGAAGACTATGCCATATGTATCAACCCGACCAAGCCATGATACATCAACGAAGCCAACGCCAAGACATATTGCGTCTACATCTACATCAGCAAAGCATCAGGAGATTTGAAGTCATGCAAGCCGATCCCAGACAACCTTGCCGACCTCTACACGACGTCACTGCCGAAGTCAACCTTCCAGAAGTTTGTCCAAGGAATCGGTATGCGCAAATTATCTGAATTGAATCGCTTGTAGTCCTCTTATTTAGAAGTTATGTCTAACTCAGGGGGAGTATCCAGAAGCATACTCACATGATCTTAATGTACTCTTTTTCCTACAATTAGGAGCATTTTTCCCACTGGGTTTTTGCTACCTAACGAGGTTTTAATGAGGCACCCATCCTGGGATGATCATACTCCGTTGAGTTCACTATACTCGTCCAGTTTGACGTTTGTTTAAGACATTATGCATATTTTCTTACTTTTCCCTTAGTCTATGGGTTTTCCCCATTCCTTGGGTTTTACCATAGCGAGGTTTTTGTGAGTTTTTACACATGCATACTTCAAAGTAAATTTGAGACTCGCGATCACCCGTTGTGCCGATGACTTCATCAACTGTACTTGCTTCATCACTGAAGACCTGATGCGCCATTCACTTGAGTATTTACACACTCAAGGGGGAGTGTTGCAGTCCTATTAGAATAGGAATGTGATTGTGTAAATCCTAGTAAATATGGGAATGTATCTTATATTCCTATTAGGAGTAGATTACCTATTAAATGTTGTAATCCTAAAGGGTAAGTAATTACCCTTCCCTACTACTATAAATAAAGGCACAATGGGGTGAGATAATACACACCCACAATTACACATCTCTCTCTTCTCTCTCAATCTTGCCGCACCTCTCTCTTTTTTTTTGGCCTCCATAATTGTTTCAGTAAATTATGCCTACAACATATTTATCATTTTAACTGGGAAGGAAAAATATATATAAATAAAAGCATAGAAGTTCGGGGGAGGACTGGAACCCCGTGGGGCGGGACCCACCAGAGCGTGGCTTTCATAAAGTGGCAGACTGCCAGCTCAGTTTCGTTGACCGATCCTGATTCCTTGTGCGGTCTAAAGATTTGCAATTTACAATTTCGTCCAAAACAAATTAAAACCAAATCAAATTAAAAAGAAAATTTTGTAATTTCATATTTTTGGAGTCCTCTATCGGCAATTTTTGGCTTTCCGGTGTCCAGTTTGATCACTTTCAAGTCCTTTGGGAAGATGGAGAGAGTGCGTATCCTCAAGCACTTGCTTTATCTCGGCCAATCACCTGCTCCCACGTGGCCACGGGAACTGTGCTTCCGAAGACCCAGACACTTTTCTCTGTATTAAGCCACAATTAATTATTAATTAATTATTGTTTGTAACTGTGTTTGTGCAGTATTATTGTTTAAAGGTGGATCAGAGTGAAGACTGTGAAGCAGAGATTTGACCAATAATATTCTTTTTTGTTTTGTTTTTATTTTATTTTTTGTTCTTTCTATTTGTTTTTATTTAATTTTTGGTCTAATATTCTTTTGTTCTTTACAGTACATAATGAACAGTCTTAATGTGGTAGTGAGTTGAGTTCGGGTCCTCGCCGGATCATTTTTGTGAGGATTATGTGAATTCATTGATTGTGTCCACTTATTATATATTGTGCAATCATAAATTATTTTAAATATTTTTATTTAAAAATAAATATAAAAATTACTTGACAAAAATTGATCACACGATTTACGATAAACAAACACGATTCATAAATCCTCAGGATCCGAAGAGAATCCTGTTGGGTGGTGAGTTTGCAAATAAAATCAATGATCAATGGCCGCACACAAAAGTAGCTTCATATTCCAAAATTTCATGTTTAAGTATAAATTTTTCAGTGTGCATAAAATACGGCTCAAAACATTGAGTATCATAATACACTATTACACTTGGTTGAATTTTTTTTTAGCTTCCAACCAATTTTAATATTTTATTTGGTTTACTGAACTGTATTATTAGCACGCTAAAGATCTCCCCAACGACAAAACATTTTCGGTTTTAATCTTCAAACACAAAAAGACTTTGAATAGTTTTATTCCAATCCCTAAACCCTAAATTTTTCATTCTATACATAAATACTACTTGGTCGAAATTAAAGAGGGATATGAATAATAGTTTATGAAACATAACTTAATTTATCAACATTTGCACACCACCAACTTATTTTCTTATTTGTTCTTTCAAATTTGAATAACAACTAACGCAACAACAACTAATTTAAAGAAAAATATAAAATGAAATTCATATGAAAAACATGAACAAGTAAAACCCACTTAATAAATTTGATGAGGCATTTAATATTTCTATAATTTAATAAAACTACTGAAGTTAATACATTGTCTATTATCTTAAAATATTTCTCCAACCATTCCATCCACCCACTACTTTTTCTTAAAATTTTATATGGGTTCCTCCAACAATTGTATGTATATATATTATTTTTTTTTAACAACTAATATTAGTTTAGGCAAGTGCTGGTAATAGGTGGTTGAATCTGACCATGGGAGACATACCTAACATGACTAGATCATAGTTGTGGAGAAGAATAACTTAACTACTACTTAGGATTTTATGGTGTCACGTATTTTAAATTTTTCACATAATATTGTATGATTTATTAGAGATATTGTTATTTTAATGTTTTTGTTTCATACAAGTTATTTTCATAGACAACTTTAAATGCTCTTTTACTTTTATGGTTAGTTTGCAGTTGCTTAATTCTTTTTAAAAGTTGTTCTTTAAACAATTGGGGCATTAATTGTGTTTGGTAAATGAGTTCAAAACAGTAGAAAGCAGAAGTAACTCTGTACATGCTTCTCAAAAAACCTTTTTTTCATTGGAGACAGTAAACAATACCGATTAATGAAACTTTCATATTGACAATCATATTCCCATCTTTCTTTTTTTTTTTGCTAAAAGAATTTTTATCACTATAGCTTAACAAACACTTACTTATTTTTTTTTACAGCTGTTTATTCTCAAACTACAGCATAAACTGCAATCACAAACTAGACTTTAGTAGTTTATCTGTATTTTAGTGGTATTAAAAATAAAAATTATAAAAAAGGTGTATTATGAATTTGTAGTTTATCAGTCAAACACACTTTATATTCCAGTCAAAAGGAGCCTTTATCCTAACTTGCATCGGTTGCATAATTACGTTAAATATCAATAATACCAAAAAATAAAATAAAAATAAAACACAAAATATCGTCAGACATGTCATATTACTGTGACTGAAGCTATGACTGCACGTGTGGTGCACAGTCGCTCAGACCTGAACTTGCCGCCACCGGCTATACCCGGTTGCCCTCACACACAAATCCATAATTTTCATTCAAAAAATTAATAAAAATAAACAATTTTTTTGGGGGTTTTCGTCACCTGCCCCCACAAGAAGACCAGCAGGAGCAGTGGAGGAGACTGTGCGGAAGAAGGTGGCTTTATTTTTTTTCTTTTCTCCCTCCCGTCTTTTTCCTCACTCGCTATCAATGGTATGCTTCTGAGCTTTTTTTTTCTTGTAAATTTCAATTCTTTCTGGGAATTTGATTTATATTTTTAATTTTTGGGTCATTTGGGTTGAGTGGTATGAGTGAGTTTGGTACCTTTTTTTTGCTTTTGATAGCTTTTTCCCTGATCTGGGGGGTTTATTTATGATTTCAAACTTTTTATTGAGCTTGAAGAGGAAGTGAGTGAGTGAGTGAGTAGAGAGAGAGCTTTGGTATTGGAGAAGGAAGATTACTAGTGCTACTAGTTGATGATTTTGCTTGATTTGGTGATGAGAAAATGATGGAGTTTGTGGTAGTGGTGGAGGAGGAGGAGAAGGAAGGTGGGCCTTTTGAGTTTTGACCATAGAAAAAAAAGATCAGATAAAGCAGGAAAAATTGGGAGAGGAGGAGGAAGAAAATAAAAGAGATCCCCTTTGCATTTTGATGGTCTTTGTTGCTTGTATTTGTCAATGAGGAGGTTTAGCCAAAGAGAGTAAAGGAGAGAGAAAAACCCTTCCTTCCTCTCTTTCACTTCCACAACTCTCTAGATTTTCTTTGCCGCACGCTTCTTAATCTCATGATGGGACAGATTGGTCTTCGAGTTGAATCCTTGTTTTCTGGTATTTGTGGGTTTTGGGCGTGTTGAAGTTCAAATCTCAAATACCCAATTGTTGTTTTGTGTGATTTTGTTCTTGGTTTGGGGAAAAAGGGGTTTTGAAATTGCTTATGTACCATCCATCTGGGTGGAAAAGAAGTTGTGGGGAGATGAAGTTTGATGCAGGCAGTGGTGGGCAGGTTCTAGATCTGGAAACCGCGGTGAAAGATGGGATTTTGGGCGGCGGAGGCGGGTTAATTTGCGGTGGCGGAGTCGGTGTGGTGGCGGAGAAGTTGGATCTGAAGAAGATGATTGAGGAGTTGGAGTCCATTGAGATTCCTTCAGTGTTCATCTGCCCGATTTCGTTGGAGCCAATGCAGGATCCGGTGACCCTTTGCACGGGTCAGACCTACGAGAGATCGAACATTCTCAGATGGTTCTCTTTGGGGCACTACACTTGCCCCACAACAATGCAGGAGCTTTGGGATGATTCAGTCACGCCAAATAATACCCTTCACCAGTTGATTTGCAGCTGGTTTTCGCAGAAGTACGTCGCAATGAAGAAGCGGTCGGAGGACGTGCAGGGGAGGGTTCTGGAGATTTTGGAGACATTGAAGAAGGTTAAGGGCCAAGCCAGAGTTCAAGCTCTCAAGGAGCTCAGAACGGTAGTGGCAGCTCATGCGTCCGCTCAGAACACAGTGGTGGACAACGGGGGTGTTGCTTTGATCTCCTCTCTGTTGGGTCCTTTCACTTCACACGCTGTTGGGTCGGAAGCAATTGGGACTCTTGTGAATTTGGAGCTCAGTTCAGAGTCCAGGACGAGTCTGATGCAACCTGCAAAGGTTTCGTTGATGGTTGATATGTTGAACGAGGGATCGATTGAGACGAAGATCAATTGCACGAAATTGATTGAGGTTTTGATGGAGGGCAAGGATTTGGAGGCGGAAAATGTCTCAAGCTTAAGTCTTGTGGTTGGATTGTTGAGATTGGTCAAGGATAAAAGGAACCCTAATGGGGTTTTGCCTGGTCTCAGTTTGCTCAAGACAATTTGTTCTCACGAATCTGTCAGGAACTCGGTTGTGAGCGTTGGGGCAGTTCCTCAATTGATTGAGCTCTTGCCCGGTTTGAATCACGAGTGTTTGGAGATAGCCCTTCATGTTCTAGAAGTTTTGTCAACACTTCCCGAGGGAAGGCAGGCTTTGAAAGATTGTCCCAAGACAATCCCCAGTGTAGTTAGACTGCTGATGAAGGTTTCAGAAAGCTGCACTCAGCTCGCATTATCGATCTTGTGGGCGGTTTGCAAGCTCGCGCCGGACGAATGCGCTTCGCTTGCGGTAGAGGCGGGTTTGGCAGCCAAGCTGCTGCTTGTAATTCAAAGTGGTTGCAATCCTGTATTGAAGCAAAGAGCTGCTGAGCTCTTGAAGTTGTGTAGTCTAAATTACACCGCTACACTATTCATTTCGAAATGTAAGCTTACTAGAACAATACAGTGAAGAAAATAATGGCACTTTGTTGATATACATTCTCTCAATTTTTCTCTGTCCCAATGGATAAAAGGAGCCGCAGAGCTTGTTTGGGATCCAAGAAAATTCAAGACAAAAGGTCATATGGTGTTTCTGAGGTACCCATCTTTCTTGTGTATACTATAACATCTTTGATTTGGATCGATTGTTTCCGCCACCAGAAGAAACATCATAATGTGGGTCGATTTGGGCAATGTATTTCCATTTTCTGGTAAATATGATACGCCGATCCATCCGGGTGCCAGTCGGACCCAAGATTTGCTGATCCTCAGTTGTACCACAAAGCCGACAAGCTAGAAGCGGACGGGCGCTCTCTTGCAGTTTTCGAATTTGTAATTCCACTGTCTATATAAGCTGGCAATTTTGAGCTGAGTTTGCCAATAAGCCTCAGCAAGTTTGAATCCAAATGTAGTTAATCTTTTTGTCTCTCACAGGCAAATTGTTTGTTCTTTTTTTTTTTCTTTCAATTTCCAGAATAGGGCAGTTTTTTTTTTATCGTATGTCTGTAAAGAAGTTGAGTGAAGGTGAAAGCTTCTGCCATGAGCTCTGAACTGTTACTGTAGTTGATGTTGCTTGCCTGCACTGCCTAATTGATTCTCATACTTTTCCCATCATGTGTTTTGAATTTCCATTCACTTATATTCCACCTATTTATGTTTGACACTGTACTGTTCTAAGTTGATGAGTAGTTCAATTCTAAATCCCGTAACGATAGAGATAAACACAAGGATATATACAATCGGGAATATCTAATAATCTTCTCCTTGAATAACTCATGATCTCGTTATAAGAGACGTAGACCCCAAGAGATATACAACCAAAGTAGAAAATTTTTAGTAGAGCAGCTTGAACTTGGTCAGACCTAGGTTGAGACCACACGCAAAGTACCTATACAATGCCGGATATACCCAAATACATAGTCAAAGAATATTCAAAGTAGTACCTAGATCAGGTTGGCGTATCGAAGTTTTTACCACAAGAGAGAGCTACAAATCTTCTTTTCACCTTAGATAACTTGAGATTTGATAGGTGAGAGATGGGTGGGAGGGACAAAGATCTTATCCGGATCTCACTGTTTGGAGCCTAAAGAACAAGTCATTCAAACCGTTCAAATTGATCATAATCCCCATTAATTCATTCCGTTGACTCACCTCATACAAATCAAGAGTTCAGATCTCGTTTTCTCTCGCAGGACGGTCCGAATTCATCATCCTTAGGTTTTGTACTATGAAGTCAGGAGAGGATTCGAATTCGGATGGGAGGGGAGGGGGGATTTTGGGTTTTGCTTGTTTTGTGTGCTATTCATTTGTTGTATGGGAATTGAGTGGCAAGGAAGAGTAAGAGATGACAATGTCTTACTCTGTGGGAAAAGCTGGTACAGCAGAAAAGAACACATAGGAGGTTTCTTGATTCATACTGAGTGGAAAAAGTTAAAACGACAAAGGGGTAAAATAAATTGACTGAGCTTTTAATTACTCATCATTCATATTTCATCATCAATCACCAAACTAATTGCACCATCATAATATTAAAAATAAAAATCCAATGAAATTCAGTGAATAATTAATATAAATTAAGAAATATCAGAGGAAAAATTAGCCAAATATTAATCCCAAAGTCCTATCAGTAATCATTTCGTCTTAAAGATGATATTTGCAAGGCAGGGTCCCAACAGCTAACGTCCCCCATTTTATGGTGAACAATGCTTTGCTAGCAGCGAGTGCTACCAAAACTCAATCACAAATAAATAAACGTATGTTTTCAATTTTAACTATTCAGACACCTGTTCATTTGTGATTGGTTTTTCAACTCTTCTTTCAGTACCGAAGAAAAGTTATGCTTTTTTTTTATTTCCAAAGTTTAAATGTTTTTTTATAGCTGAAGTTTTTGTATTGCTTTAAAAATATTTATAGTGTAGATTCCTAGAAATTTTTAACACTTAAAAAATAAAACTATAATAAAACGGCACTTGAGAATTTTTTTTTACTATGAAATGGAGTTTTGAATAATTAAATTTGGAAAATTTTAAAATAAAAGAAACTGTTTATGATAAGTTAATTATAAGTTTTACGAAGTGTTGTTTAAGGGTTAGTTTGTAATTTACTTGTGTATGAAGCATTTTTGCTCATAAGAGTTTATGCTAAAAGTGAATTCATTATAAACAAGTTCAAATTGTTACTGAAAACTCAAACACATCCTAAAATACACGCTTGAAAGTGTTTCTTGAAGAAGCATTTAGCACCAAAAAACACTGCTAAATTTTCTATCAAACGCAGTCAGAATCCCGTTTAGTTGTAAAACAATGTTTTTGGTCTTTCCAAAAGCAATCTCAAACGGACCTCAAATCGTGCATTACATGCTTTAGAACTTTAGTTTGCTCGCCTGCTCAGAATTAACTTTGTTGAAACTTAGATGTCGAGGGGGGGGGGGGGGGGGGTTCGAAGGGCCCTCACATTTCACTTTTGCTGTCACGAACGGGTGCACATGGACACTTCTTCCTTTTGGGCCCTTTGGTAATGAAAAGAAATTTCTCCAAATTTTGGAGTGGAGTGCAGTGGAGTGGGGAAAAGAGGGTTGAAACCTTGTCTACTTGAAAAGGAGAGACGAAGACAACCCAAAACTCCTTTTGCGACAGTTGCAACATCTAGCATCTTTGAATGGATATACATTAACAATAATGTAGCCAAAAATTAAAAAACACTCGAAATAACGGAAAATAAAAAAAGAATTAAGTATTTAAAATCTTCATTTTTTATTGTTATTTCTGGATCGGTCTCAATATTTTTAAACATTTCAAATAAGTATTTAATCTATTGAAAATATCACATCCGTTAAGCCTTTGTTAAAAATCTGCTAAATTAACTAGTCATTGAAGTATAGCCTCCAACTAACGGTCATCACCACCCCAATCAGGCCATCACCTTTAAACCCAACGCAAAACCACCAACTTCAACCTACAACTCAACCTGCCAACATTAAAAAAGTCATGGAAGTTATTGAAATGGTATGGACTTCTTATGTAACTTTTACTTGGAATGAAACTTGTAACATTTTCATGACTTGGGGGCTTCTCATGCTGTGCTACTGGAACTTAACAAATTTGTTATTTTTGATAAACAAAACATATTTTTCTCATTTTATTTTACTTTTTCAAATAAAGAAAAATAAATGTTACTCAAAGCAACTCATCAATACCTTCATCTTTTCTGTTATTTTGTCAAGCACCCCCGCCCTGTCTGGATCCATCCATTATCTGTTATTTATTTTTTTATATAGCATTATTAACATTAGGTATGTATATGCAAATTCAATTATATCTTTTTATAATCATTAAATTCAGTTGTTATATAGAAGTAGTTTCTTAGCAAGTGGCCCTTTACCACAGTAGTAGAAATGTGTTGAGTTTTTGCATGACGGTGTGGTTCGAACTCCGTTGATAACTAATCTAACATCGAATCTAACAAAATCTATCGTTTGACAAAAAAAAAAATAGAAGTAGTTTCTCAGGGTAGCGTACTATGTGAACTTGTAACACCGGAATCCCTCGTGACAGACAGTGAACTTAAGTCGTATTTGGGTTTTTTAAGTTGGAACTTTTTTATTACATTAAGCCCAAAATCCATTTAATTCATGGGCTTCAACATTGGAAAGTAAAGTTTCATTCACCTTCGGTGCCCATGAATTTTTTTAATATAGTTTCGTCCTAATCATACGACATGTCGTTCTTAGGCACTTTTCGAGCTACCTATGATTGAATAAATCATATCCGGATCTACCTAAATCTTCTCGTGCCGGACAAAATAATTTGGTTGTTTTCACCCGGGAACATGAACACGTGTCGCTATCCCATACGCTCCACGAATATCGACGACGGCAGTTCGAAACACACCGGAACCCTTCCCCGCACTTTCACGTACCTTTTTCGAACGTCCCTTTTTTTTTTTTTTTTTATCAAATCCGTCACTTTTTTCTTCCACTCCAAAAAAAAAAAAAACATGTCATGGCTCGCTCGCTCCCTAGCTGACTCTCTACGGCTCGACGAGGACGGCGACGCCGAGAACGACGTCGTACCCAACGAATCTGCAATCCCAACCACCGCCGACAACGACGTCGTTCGAAGAAGCGAAATTGAATCTTCAGATAAGGAGAACGAAGACGACGACCAGACCCGAGGCGTGAGGGAAGATTTGGACGAATTCAAGCAGACGCTGACCCGCCAATTCTGGGGGGTCGCATCATTCCTCGCTCCGCCGCCGCCCCCACCGCCTCCGCTGTACCCTTCATTGCCATCCAGTAATCGAACGGATCCTCCCGACATTCCCGACATCGGTCGATCCGAACCGCCCGATCAATTGGCGATGGATTTTGATGAAGGTGAAGAGGAGGAGGAGGAATTGGAGGAGGATTGCGCCGTAGGGGTCACTGAGGAGGTGCTGGCGTTCGCGAGGAACATCGCGATGCATCCGGAGACGTGGCTGGACTTTCCTCTCGACGAAGAGGAGGATTTGGGCGGTATGTATTGAAATACGTATACGAAATGTTATACTGTATGTATTTTTCAATGTAGGATTCAGTTCTCATTGGCGAATTTTGGAAATTTGGAAAATTTCGTGCAGTTCAAATGTATATTGCATTATTATCCTTCAAATTGTTGGGTTAATCTTCGAATTTCAATGTGTTTGTTATTGAAGATTCATTTGATTTTGGTAGTACAATGCATAAGGTTGTGGCAGTAGGGTTGCTTATGGTTCGTAGCTTGTCTCGTTGCGGTGATGGATTTTAATTTTATGCACAATGCAGTTGATATTAGTTGCAGAAATTTGAGATAGTGCATTGTAAAATTGCTGGAAGATGAGTTAAATTACATTTGGGGGAAAGGGGGGGGGGAATGGAGGGAATACTTGAACATAGGTTTTTTTTTTTTTTTTTTTTTGATTTTCTTGATCAAGATTGTTGCTTTTTCTAAGTATGCAGTTTTGGGATTGGTGTCTAATTGATACACCTTTCTTATTTTAGATTTTGACATGTCTGATGCCCAGCAAGAGCATGCTACGGTGATTGAACATCTTGCGCCAAGATTAGCTGCTTTGAGATTTGAACTCTGTCCGTGCCATATGAGCGAGAGTTACTTCTGGAAAGTCTATTTTGTTCTTCTGCATTCGAGGCTCAATAAGCAGGATGCCGAGATCTTGTCCACACCCCAAGTAAGCTTCCCTCTTTGTATAATTACTATTAGTGTCTGCCAGTCAATTGATTAAATTCGATTCTGCTTCCAACTTAAACCCTGAGATTTAAAGTTATATTAAAGTGGAATCAATTGACACTATAAGGATTAATTGAACTTAGTAACTACACTTTGTGGCATTGTAAAGTTGGAAATGCTGCTTCATGCCATTCACGATCAGCTTGATTGTATATCACATGGCCTCGTTGTTATTGGATGCTAGTAGCTGCTTGAACTCCTCCATGGGGTTGCCCCGGCATGGATTTTCGTAGTTCTAGATGTTCAACTTCAATAGTCTATTTAGGTTGCAGGTGATATAAAGTTAGGATTTAGGAATTCTAGATGGTTCCAGAAAAATGGCACTATTTATTAGATTAAAACTTTATTTATACTTTGTGTGATTGAACCAAAGTTCATGCTAAACCTGTTAGGTTTCTGAAATTTAATGTGGTATATCATATTGGTCGCAGGTAATGGAAGCCAGAGCAATGTGGATGCAGGAGCTACATTGTCAGACTGCATTAGAAGATGATCAATTTGGAAGAAACCCTTCTTTTTTAAAAGACCGTTCCAATATACTACACGAAGATTGTGCTCCAGTCTCATCCTGTAGTGTTTATTACGAGGACAAGATGCTAAGGACATATCCTTATGAATCAACAATGTCCCCCACGGCTTATGAGACTGAGAAGCACCCAGTTGAGAGTGATGAAATCCCATTTATTGATAAGTCTGTTATTGAAGAAAAGCCCATCATTAAGAGCGTGGACAAGAATCTAACGGTTGGTCCATCCTCAAAGATGCTAGATAATATCTACGAAAATGATGACGATGATGACTGGCCAGAGGAAGATTCTGAATTAGATGGGTATTGTGGAACAGCTATTCACAGCGATCAATGAAGACGACATATCTTTCAGTGATCTAGAGGACGATGATTTCCTTGCATCCACAAAACTCAAGATTGTCTCAAAGGAATAAGAAACCACAAGGAAAGAGAGGTTAACCATCGGCACATGCTCTGCTCGTTGAATAGAAGATGGAGCTTCAAGTCCATGTATGAACTGGTAGTGGCAAGGACACTACCGCTTGTGAAGTACGCTGTCGTATATTCCTGTGCTGGGGCTCTTGTAAATGCTTGCTGACTGTCCTGCTGAATAGTCCCTCTGGTGACGATGCTATTTGTTCTAAATTCTAATACCAAATTGTACATGATATGTTGATTTCTTGTGGTCCAAATCTTTACAGAAAAGTACATGTTTGATTGGTTGTGATAGGATTGTAATTACAGTTGTGTGTGTGTGTGTGTGTGAGAGAGAGAGAGAGAGAGGTTAGAAGTGGTCATTTCATCAATGAAATGTCTTGGAAAGAAAATATACAAACAATTTTGTCTTTCTTGTTATATAGTTTACCATCTCATGAACTTGTATTGTGCTTCTCATTACGAGGCAGCCAAGGGTTTCTCGTAGCGAAAGCTACAGAAGATTAAGACGAGGCTTATCAATGTATCTGGAGCAAATTTCGATCTTTTCTCCTTACGGTAATTAGTTTGTTCGTATGCAATCTGGGGTTTTAACTCATATCGTTGTAATTCACATCGGTTTCTTGTAATCCAAGTTTTAGTTTTATGTCTGGCTAGTCTTCTGGTGTATGAATCAGTGATGGCCTGCTGCTATACTTTATGCAAATGCTGAGATATGTACAGGTTTCTTAGGATGCAAAAACATTTTTACATATTGCTACTAAGTCAATAAACATATCAAGTCCACTTCTTTGATCCAAAATCTCAAAGAATGCTGATGGTCACGAAGCGAGGTTTGAGTACTGTCTGTACAGTTCGCGGCTTTCAGAAGTCAGAATTCAGCATTGCCTGCACCAAAGTGAAATAACATTGTTTTAGAGGAATATATGTGTAAATGCAATTAAATAATCATAGAGATCGAATGGAACAAATGTTTTCTCGGAGAGTCAGAAAGTGATCAACCGCACCTTTCACCCGCATCTTTCCCCATTTATTTCTCAGATCATTCGGAGTTCGATCCTTGTGAAATACATCGCGACCATTTTCCAAAACTTTCTTCCAGCATCGGTACTTTCCGGTGGTTGGAAAAGTGTTCACAAGCTCCTGGAGCATGAGATTACTTTAAGTTAGATTCCGACGCAACTACAAAATAGAAAATTTCCAAGAACTTTTCGAAATTTGATTGGAAATGGAGAGTTTAGCATTTGTAGCGAAACAACAAGATGGTTTATATAATCTGGATGAAATCACACATCCATGATACTACTTCAGTTTAGATGATTAAATACCTTCAACTTTTCTTCTTCTTCTCTTGTCCAGTATAATCTCATACGCCGCCTCGTTCTAGGCAGTGGCAGGTTTGAGCTACATATCAGGAAAAACAGTTGATTAACAATCGATAACTGCATGTAAAAGTTCATAAAATAAACTCAAAATTGATAGCTTAACCCCCAATCACCTCGTTGGTTGATTTCCGAATTCTCTTGTCTTTTGAGCTTTATGTTTAGGCTGTATCTCGCCCAGTAGAGGAGACCGAGTATCTGAAACTTCCGGTTCCATGGAAGGAGACCAAGTATCTGAAGCATCAGATTCCGAGGAATCAGACAGAACGATGGTAAAACTCTTTGGCGCTTTTTCATGGTTTTTATGCATTACAGGAGACTCTGTGTCAGATAGAACAATGGCATTTGAGGGCATCTCCAGAGATTCTGGTCGCATAAGTTCTGCATTCTCAATTTCGTTTTCTTTCTCCGCAAACACCCTTTTCCCAGCTTCATCTTCTTCATTTGTGTCTGAATTTTCTTCGACAGCAGTTTCCTCATCCTGTTGCAACTCAAGCAGTTCAGATACGCACGGGTGTTCTGAATCTCCTCTAATTACTTTATTGGTGCCTTCGCCTCTACAACTGACACTGTCCCCGTCATTGTTCTCATCTTCATCCTCAAACTTCATCCCTTCTTTGATCTCATTGTCTTCCCTTCTTTTATGCACTACAGGAGACTCTGTGTCAGATAGAAAAATGGTATTTGAGGGCACTTCCATTGATTCTGGTTGCATAAGTTCTTTCTCCGCAGACACCCTTTTCCCACCTTCATCTTCTTCATTTTTGCCTGAATTTTCTTCGACAGCAGTTTCCTCATCCTGTTGCAACTCAAGCAGTTCAGATACGCACGGGTGTCCAGAACCTCCTCTAATTATTATTTCATTGATGCCTTCACCTCTACAACTGACACTGTTGCCACCATTGTTCTCATCTTCAACCTCAAACTCCGTCCCTTCTTTGATCTCATTGTCTTCCGCTCCTACAAATTGGTTATGAACTTGAGCATCATCAAATTGACTGTCACAACCATAACCACTTTCATTTCGCGCATTCACGTGTTCATCAACGATACAACCATCAATACAGCCAGAGAAGACTTCCTCAAAAGCCACTGCCTTTCTTCTCAACTTTTCTTCTATCTCACCCAGCCTATTCTCATGAGCAAGAGAATATGAACAGATGGGGCAGTAATATTTACCCTTCTTATAGCATATTAAGTCGGACTCGAAGTTCTGATGAAATACCGAAGGGCAATTACTTGCATTACAAATCAGCAACTGACCACCATTGCCACACAGGAAGCCCAAGAAATCACGATTTTCCAAGGAGACATCAATCTTCCCATTACGGAATGCACTGCTGTCACTTGTCTCCCTATGACAATCCATGAGCTCTTTGGCTTCATCAGAAATAGCCTTCTTCTCATATCTATCTGCAGGATGTTCTACTTTAACATGAAAAACATGTTCACTGATATAGTCATATTCTACAGCAGTTACATCTGGAGGAGCAGCATTTGATGTTCCTGGTTCAAGATGAACGCCACCATCATCTTCGGCTTCATCTTCTTGCCAAGATCCGAGCAACGGAACTATGTTATGTTTTACAGGCTGCAAAACACCAAGAGGGGTCCCGTTTCATCTTCTTGACAACATTTGAACATTATGATTACAGTTAAATGTTCAAGAATCATTTAAATAAAATGAAGTAAATAAAACGCTTGACTAGTTATATTACCTCATTCTTAATTTGTTCCAAAACATCACCAGTAACCTCACGAGGACGAAATAAATCCTCCAAGAACCTCAAAGCCAACAATTGAATGCAAGGGGGAGACACTAATTTGTCTGTAAAATACCGCACGTTTGGAAACTGTTCTTCAAGATTTGCAATGGTGCTGCCCAGTGAGTGAAGTCTAGGAATTTCATTTTTATTAACAGGAACAAGACTTCCTACTTCAAATTCTTTTGGCCGAGAACTGGTATAATGCGTTTCTTTTATCTCTGCTTGCAGGTTACAAAAACTTTCACCTGCATCTTGGTTTTCTAGTCCCTGCCAGGCTACCTCCTTTTGTAATACTATTTCCAAAGCCCGACTTGGTCCCTCCCCAAGTTGCGCCAGCGGGACTTCAAGTTTTAGAATTTCACGGTTTAGTATGAAAGGAGCAAATGATGAGAGCCTCATGGGGTGCCTGATCATTGTATTTCTTGCCCTATCATGGTTTTCTAGTCCGTGCATAGCTACCTCCTTTTGCAATACTATTTCCAAAGCTCGACTTGGTCCCTCCCCAAGTTGCGCCAGCAGGACTTCAAGTCTTAGAATTTCATGGTTTAGCGTAAAAGGAGCAAATGATGAGAGCCTCATGGAGTGCCTGATCATTGTATTTCTTGCCCTATCACCGCCTCCTAGCTCCTCAGCATAAAATGTTGCAGGTAGCACACCGATGCAGAATATTAGTTTCTTTGCATAAGGATGAGGTAATTCCAGTTGGTTTAAAACCTGAATTTGGAAAACAGTAAAAATTTAGGAAAACATAATACAAAATATTCCTATGATATACATTTACAGACATGATAAAATATCAAGCGAGATTTTGTATGGAAGGTTTACCTTCTGAATTCTTAAATCTTCTTCCCTTGACACGGTGCGTACCTCTGTTTCCCGCCTGAGCACTTCCATTTGCAAACGTTTGACTAGTTTCTTGTCCGAAACAACCTAGCGAAGTATTTGAAATAAATATATTAATAGGTTTGTATTCTGAGTATGTAAAAATGCAAACTGAAAAACGTGATGCGCAAAAAAGTAGTACCATGTTAGATTCACCCTTTGCCTGTGTGGAAAGTAAGAGAGAGTTTATTTGAGGAAGAAATAAATCCTCCAAGCACCTGAAAGCTAAATCTTGAATGCAAGGAGGAATCACCAATCTGCTTTTGTAAAGCACTCCTAGTTCTAGAGCTCGACCTGGTTCCTCCGAAAGTTGCTCCGATGAGATTTCAAGTTTTAGAACTTCACTTCTTGGCATGAAAGGAGGAGTTGACGAGTGCCGAATGGAGTGCTTGGTCATTGTATTTGTTGCTCTACCGCAGTCTCCTAGCTCCTTGGCATAAAATGATGTTGGTAGCACACCAGTGTAGGAGAGATGGTTGTCCACAGAGCGATGGGGTAATTCCAATGGATATAAACTCTGAAGTTGGCATAAAACAAGAATTAATGACAAATCTAAAACAAACGCATATACGGGGAACAGCGAGAGGGAGAACTAACATTAGAGTTGGGGATTCACCTGAACCTCAAGTTTATGGCGTAAATCATCCGCCTGAGATCGAGCCAAATTTCTTTCGCTTCTCAAATCCTCCATTTCCAATTCCATCTAGTGAGGATCATATTTTATGAAAAATTAAAAAAAAAAAAATCATATACATTCACACACTCATCAAATAAAATATCAAGCTGACAGATGTTATATGAATGTTTACCTGCTGAATTCTTTCCCTCAACGGATAAAGGGTGTACAGCTCTGCTTCCAGCTTAGCTACTTGCTTTTGCAAGTGTTTCACTAGCTGCTTGTCTGATACAACCTAGCAAAATAATTTTTTCAAAACAAATGGATTAATAGCTTCTGTATTCTAGAAAGGCAAACCGAAAAAAAGGTGATAAGCAGATAAGTGATACCGTGTTCACGCTGGCATCATTTGTTACCTCCTTTGCCTGTGTAGCAAAGAAGAGAGTGTTTCGAGATTGTTCAGCGTGGCTCAGTGCTGGACTCAAGGTACATATGATGGCAGTGCGAGCGTTTCCTCCAAGAGAATGTTGCAATATGCGAGTGAGCTTTGAGTCTCGGTAAGGTATATGACCACTTAATTTTCCAGCACTGATAATCATCAATTCGAAGAGTGAGCAACCAAATTGACTATATATCAGATACATCTATCACGTAATCTCATACTTGAAACTTTGAAATGGTCCTTCTGTCCTACTATATAGATTCTGACCTCAGCTTTCTGATAACGTTAGTAAGTGTCATCAAACTAAGGTTAATATGGCAGCCTTCCCTTAGCCTAATACCGTCTGCGTGCGTCTCTGGAGCTCTTTCGCTTCCAGCTAGGTCTACAAAATTCTGCAGATCATTCAGATTGCAGTTTTTAGCTGTTAACCAAGAATCCAACTCAGGTGAAACTTCTGTTTCTTATTTTAGATTTACCAGGCTTGCAACGAAAGACGTCCTGCAGTCTAAACTTTCACGGACTGTACTTTCAATTGTCTGTACAGAAAGACAATATGTTACAAAGTGTCGGAAGAAGAAAAGTACTTGATTAGAAAACATCAAAGATGTTGTGATGAAGCGAGACTAAGGAACTGACCAGCCTTATTATTTGATGAGACCGTGAACTGTTATCGTTTAGAGCAGTTTCACCAACTTCTCTTTGAGCTGACACAAAAACAAGTTGATTAACTAATTGCTAATGAATTTTTTTTCAGAGAATACGAAGCTAACCAAGTAAAGGGCTCCACTGAATTACCCTCGCAAATTCTGATTAAACTTCTCAGATGCTGATGACTGCTTGCAGCTTCCTCCACCAATTTCTCAACCACGATTCCTTTCTACATTCAAGAAAACATTAGAACTTAAATAAGTAAAAAGAGGATTAATTAGTTCACTGAAGATTATAGTAATTTTAGAAAGGCAATACCTCCGGATCATCTAAAAGCTTTAAATTACCAACAGATTCTGTATTCAGCAAGTCGCGTACATTCTCATTGTATATCTCAAGTCCCGAAATTTTTATCGCAAACTCTCTCTCTGGAGTCTGCAAACAAACAATAGCAACACCAGCTTAGTAAATCAAACTGCAGAAACAACAGCTGAAAACCACAATTCTTGGTGCAAAACAAACCAAGACATTTACCAAGGCATGAACCAATAAACAAAAAAATAAAATAAAGAACTATCAACGAAAGGTTTATCGGAGCTTACATTTGTCATATGGTTGTAGATATCATCCACAGCTTTTTCCATTATTCCTCTCATTGTGTATGTCTTGCCACTGCCACTTTGTCCATAAGCAAATATAGTTGCTGCGAACAAGAGAACGTAAACAATCATTCAATGCGAGTAGAGATTTAGATGGAAAAACATGACATGATTTGAGCGATAATCACTACCGTTAATTCCCATCAGAGAAGACAAGGCAACATTTCTCACTCCTTCCTCATATACTGCTTCGGTTGAACCAGGACCGAAAACTTTATCTACGAAAGAGGAAATCCGTGATCAATAATCTACACAATCAATCATAACAAAAATACAATAAGAATCATCAAAGATAAGGGAACAATTAGATGTTTTTACACACCAAATGTAAACGAGGCGGATTGAGCGGAACGTTCGTGAGGCGGGGATTTATAAACAATGGTGTTATCGCCGAGGCAATCCCACGAAACTTGTTCTTTTGCAAGTTCCTCCCTTTTGCTTAGAGGCCTTAAACACACTAAGACAACAATCTTCTCCTTCTTAGCTCTTGGCGTTCCGGGAGTTCTGGAAGCCATCATCATAATATATGCTTGGCCTTGAGAATTTGCAAAATGCAAACCTACACCGAAAAACCACGAAATGCGCCGGCGAAGCCGAAATCAAAACCAAACAACGTATAAGAAGTTTAGAACACAGAAAAGAAATGGCTCAGAAATCAAAGCAAATCCCAACCCCCATCACCTCTACCGATTTCGCTACAAATTTCTTCAAAAGCATAAAATAAATAAATAAAATCCATCTTTTTTCAAGAAAGAATATATGAAATAACGCAGGCTCACAACAATATCAGGTGAAGATGATGAAGCTTTTGGAACTTTCAGCAGAGGAAAACTGAAAATTAGCTTGAAGCTTGAAGCTTCAACCGGAGGGAGGGGGAAGAGAGAGAGAGAGAGAGTAGCCGTTGAGTCGTGTAAGAGAAGCTTTGAATAAGGGTGGCGGAGAGAGAGAGAGAGAAGGGAATTCGAAAGAGCGCGCAATTCTAATAATAATTTTGAATTTAAAACTATTTGACGTCACTGACACCTTCTAGCATCGTCAGTTGGCAGCTCCTAATAAGTTGCCACGTGGCGTTTCATTGACTTTTAGTTCGGAAAGAGGGAAAAGGAATCATTTTCCTGATCATATCGTAATCGTTCATCGTATATCGTGTAGTTAGAAATTATTTTAAAATTTAAAATATAAATATAAATAGTAACTGACGAAAATTGATCGCACGATATACGATTAACGAAATCACGATCCCTATAATCCCTAGGAAAAAGGATCAGCCGGAAAGAGAACGCTTTGTTAAACCAAGATAAGTTACAATTAATTTCCTCAATTAAGAATATACCTGATAATTTCTTACACGAAATGAAAATAACGAGTTTCGGACCAATAAGATAACTCGTTATCAGGTCACACAATAACAACCCCATAATTACATGTCCTTAACAGGTTTACACGAGAATGACATGCCGGTAACCTGTTTCGACATGATAAGAAAAAAGATATTTTGATGGTTTTAATTTTTTAAACTATTAAAAATACCATAAAATATACTAGATACTGTGTGTAAATATATATTGTTTATTAATTATTATTGTATTTATTATTCTACATAAATTTTAAAATTTTGAGTTTTATTTATTTATTTATTTTATAGTATATTATACGCATAGTGTGAGATTAAAAAAAATTAGAAAGCATATTAAAAATAAAAATATCAAACACATTAAAAAACTATAGTAATTAATTCACAAGCACGCAAAATGTGAAAAATATGCAAATACTCGTAATCGCATCCTCTACGTTTTGAGGATGGGTATATCATCGTTTGAGTTTTTAAAACCATACAAACCCTCATGAATTGTATTTTTAAGGGAGTTCAAAATAAATAAAATTCATAATCATTAATGTTCAAAGATATGCAAAATGAAAAGAGTTGTGTTCCAAGGGTTTTATTGGAAAAAACGTGCAAGCTTCCTTTACCTTTAAATGCAACTTTCTTCATTTTGCATATCTTTGAACATTTATATTTTGTAGTATGCACTAATGTTTTCTCATTAGGCTCTTATTTTGGGTATATAAACTTGAAAGACAAATTTTTTTTTTTGAATGTTTTGAAGTAATATTTATGTGACAATTTGGTATGTATATATTAATTTAGTATATGTTTTACATTTTTTGGATCAAATTAGGTTTTTCATTTTTATTATTTATTGATTTAAAATATATTTTCTTAACGGGTAACGGGTCGGGTCATATTACTTGATCATATTAACGGGTCGATTTCGAGTCCGGTCATATTACCCGTTTATTTTAGCGGATGTTACACGACACGACCCATTAAGCTATCGGGAATGACACGAAAACGGCACGAACACAAAAAACACGACACAAATGCCAAGTCTAATTAAGAACAAAACTTACAACTAAATTTCGTAACCTTTGGTTTTCATTTATTTTTAACGGTCTATTTTTCTTATTTTTCAAATGAATTAATGCTAAGACTCAATTTTATAAACTAAATGACATACAAGTTAACGATTGGATTATTTGATTAACATGCTTATTTTTTATTTGTGACACATTATTTAATTTACAAATTTAGTCTCTCTAGCGTTATTTTTTTTTCTTATTTTTCAAATTGTTACAAATAACTATGGCTCGATTGTTAATAAATTCATAACCTTTAGTTTTCTTTTATGCACTAAGAACACCTCCATAAATACTTAGGTACTTCTAAGTTTTTTTCAAACGTAATCAAATGTGTTTTTAGTTACCATACCATATTTTTAGCTCTTTTAGCAATAGTCTCAAACGTGTTTGATTGAAGCAATTAAGCAATAAGTTTTGATAATTTCATTTAAAACGAAGGGGTAATGAAAAATAAATCTTATGTATATACATGTTGTGTGGTATCTCTAGTCACATGCCTGAGGGTGAAAGATAATTTCATTTAACTGGTAGGGATCGCCTTGGTAGTTAGGGTTTTCCTCTCACAAAGTACGAGAGTATTGCTCAAATTCGTGAGCGGTCCTATAAAGAAACACTTATGACACTAGAACGTATATCTTATCGAGCATGTTAACTTATTGCGTTTCTTGTTCATAATTCCTTATCTAGCATGTTAGCTTATAGTAGTATACATAATTCCTTATAATAGAAAGTGAAAAAAAAAAAAAAAAAAAAAAAAAAAAAAAAACTTGTAAAACAATATTTAATTGTAAGTGTGATTGTGTAAACTAGAAGTAGCATTCATCTAATAAGATCTAGGAGATCTTTCCTATGTGACTGTAGTACATAGAAGTTGATGATTGACTTGTTACTTAAGCGTGGATAAATGTGTTCATTCCTATTAGTGCACATAATTTAATTTGCAAATTTTGCTTCAAATTTAGTATTCCTAGTATTACCCTTCAATGAATCTAAATTCTTTTTTAAATTATTATTGGATGCGCTGTTATCAAAATTTTGACTTTCTCGGCACCTTGACATGTTGTATTGTGATATCCCATTTCAAAATTTATTATTTATGTATTTTATAGTTTGAGGAAAACGATTTTAAGAGCATTTTGATCATATTAAATTTTACTTTGGTTTGTGGATGTGAGTTTAGAATAGTTGGATAAATCTCGATCTCAAGAGTGAGTAGGCGCAAATGGCGTCCAATTTCGAATTAGAACGAAAATATTAGAAGCATTTTAAGTTGAAAAATTAAGAGAGGAGAATATGATTCTAACAATAAAATATAGTAGGAAGGCATAATGAAAAGGAAAATTAGCAGAAGAGAATCCGATTCTATAATAATGACCATGCATTTTAATTGAAGTCATTTCAAGAAAACAATCCCAATTTAAAAAAAAAAACAATTAAAGTAAATAGCACGTATTCATTATTATAGTGCATGCATGAAGGCAGGAAATCTGAATGAGCTAAAATCAAAATGTCCTTTACCATATAAGTTCATATAAATATATATACACACACACACACACACACACAAATAAACTTCATCTTCCGTACAAATTTTATATCTATCTGCCCTCTGGGTGTTAGTCTCTGCTTTCAGGAAAAAAGAGTTAAAAACGATAAAGTGAAAAAAACCATGAGTTACTATGATAATTCCAAGGCTCAGCCAGCCCAAGTTGTTGCTCCCCCTCCTCCTCCTCAAGGTATATATTTGCAGTAAGTTCGATTTAACCATACTTGGTTGAATTTATATATATATATATATATATTAAAAGAGTTTTATGGTTTAATTTGTTATGTTTGTGCTGTGGGTGTTTTTTTCTTTTTAATTGAGATGAATCATATGGGTTGTGTATAGGTTTTGGTGATTATCCTCGACCGGGGTATCCAGCACAAGGGTATCCTCAGCCTCCTCCGCCGGCCTCAAGTAATGTATCAGCCGCCGCCGCCGCCGCAATCAAAATCCAATGTTGGTTGTTTGGAAGCATGGTAATTAGCTCTATATCACATTATACAGTATTTTTAAATATTCAAAAATGTAAATTAGGACAAGATGTCCCAAATTAACTAAGGATTCATAACTTTTATAGATTTTTTAAGGGTTTTAGGAGTGACATTTTGTTCATTATTTTTATGGTTGCAGTTTGGCTGGTCTTTGTTGTTGCTGCTGCATTGAGATGCTTTGCTCATGAAAAGGGTTTAGAAGGCAATGTCAGCCCGTGAAACATGATCAGACGGTTCAAATGATATTTGCTAATGCCAAGACTGTTACATCTACGTTATGTCATTCTGTATTGTATAAGCTGCTCAAGTCAATGGTTTTTTTTGTTTAATTTTTTTTGAGTTTTGTTGTTAGCTTTACAATTTAATATCTGTTTTAGTACTCATATTTCGTATTATTATTTTTTGTCGCACAAGGGAGTTTGAAGAAATTCGTGTTGATCAAATTTGAATAGTCATTTAGAATTCAAGAACAATTTTAATACAAGTTATACACAAAAATTACAAAAAATTTAGATCATCAGAATATATCAAAATTTCACATGAAAATTTCCATCACTTTTGACAAAAAAATAAAAAAATAAAAAATCAATCTCATAAAAAAAATCTCTCATTAAAAAGAAAAAGAATGTGTTCCAAAAATATGGTCAACGGGATATTTTAAATAACGCGGGTATAGTATCCAATCAGTGCATGTGTGGTTTAATTAATTACAATAAAATATTGCCGGCGGGGGCGTCCCGCTTTCTCTCCTCCGTCACTGCAACGCCCGCCGTCTCCTCTCTCTCTCTCTCCTCCCACCAATCGACAATTTCAAAGTCGCAAAGGTTCGTATTCTCATCGCCCTCCTCATTTAATTCCCCCAATTAATATCTGCTCTTTCCAATTCGTTGGGATTTGCAACTCCAGAACCCTAGAAATTCATCGACCCAAAGCAATCGATTTTCAGTACCCAATTCGTTAAATTGTCAGTTCATTTCCCAATAGCACTTTAAAGGCCAAAGCTTTACAGCTTCCCCTTGTTATTCGAGCTCCAATGGAACTTGGGCTCGTCGCGAAGGGCTTGAATTTCTCTCGGAGAAGAAGGCGATGGCTTCTGATACTCGCAGCTCTTGGGGTCTCCGGCTATGGAGCTTATGGGGTTTACAATTTGCCCTCTGTGGCCAGGAAGTGGAAGAGATGCCTGAAGCTCGTTGGAGCCCTAATCTCTATGGCCGAGATTGTCTCCGATTCGGCCGAGACGATCGGGGTTGTTTCCAAGGACTTGAAGGAGTTTCTGCGATCCGATTCGGACGAAATGCCCCAAAGTTTGAAGCAGATTTCGAAGATTGCTAGGTCGGAAGAGTTCTCCATGTCACTGAGTAGGGTTACAGAGGCTATGACGGTTGGGATGATTCGAGGGTGTAGATTGGAGATGAAGAATGAGAGTGAATCGGAGAAGGGTATGGGGAATTCGAGCTTTTCAGATAGGGTTTTGGAGAAGGTTTTCTCTACAGCTGGAACCGGGTTTGTTTCGGTTGTGGTTGGAAGCTTTGCTAAGAATTTGGTTCTGGGATTTTACTCCGATGAGCAATTGGGTGAGAATTCAAGTGTATCGAAATCAAGTTCATCGGATGTGCCTAGATGGGTTAATGTGATTTGCAGTGACAGAAGTAAGGATCTCATAGCAAATTGCATTCAGGTTTTTGTAAGCACTGCTGTTGCCGTTTACCTTGACAAAACGAAGGATGTCAACGTTTATGAAGAAATGTTTGATGGGTTGACCAATCCCAAGCATCAGAACAAAGTGAGGGATGTTCTGGTTTCTGTTTGTAATGGTGCTGTGGAAACAGTTGTGAGGACATCTCACCAAGTTTTGACGAGTTCCAGTGCGAGTTCAAGCTCGAATTCGCATGCATGTCCAATTGTTGATCAGAGTGAAGGTCCAAGTGGAACTACGGATGAGTGCTTGCAGCGAGAGGTATCTCCAAAGCAGGGGATGGTGGGGAGTTCGTCGGATGTTATTCATAGTAGTGGGTGGGTTAGGAAGGTTTCGTCTACATTGGCTGTGCCGAGCAATAGGAAGTTTGTTCTGGATGTGACGGGGAGGGTGACGTTTGAGACGGTGCGATCTCTCGTGGAGTTTATGTTGTGGACGCTATTAGATGGCTTGAAAAGAAGCCTTAGTGCACTTCATGGGGAGGTTGCAGACAGGGGATTGCAAGTCATCAGATACTTCAGTGGGAAGTCTTCGGTTATAGTTACTGTATGTCTTGCTTTGCATTTATACGTCCTGGGTGGTTCAAGAGTTCTCTTGACTGCTTAATTTGATGGGATTATCCCTCCCTTGTAAGGAGCTCTTATCAGTCAGATACGTCTCCCATTTGAGGAAGGTTATGTGTGTATAACTTTGTTACTTAATTCAAATGGGGAAAAGGAGGTTCATGATTCATTGTGAGGCATGCTTTAAATTCAGGAACTTTTATTCCTTTTTTGTTCTTTAATTATTAAATTTATAATCCTTGAGTGAATGCAACTATTTATAATCCTTGAGTGAATGCAACTATACATATCTGAATTTTGGTGGGATCTTGAGGTTTAGAACATCCCTACTTTCGATCTAGAGGAATCATGCTTTGGGTTGTTAAAGTTAAATCGAAATAGGCCATTAATGACTCTACTGTTTAAACATTTATGATATCTACCTTGTTCTTGATTTGTTCAGGTAGAAAAAACTTAAACCAGAATAATTTCAATATGGAAGTAGCGATTAGTGGCACATTGATCTTGTTGCCGCATTTGGAAGAGTTTGCTGCACCATTCTGATTTTGGTCTCATTAAGCTATGGTGATAAAAACCTGTACCAGCAGATTCTGGTTTTCTCTGACTGCTTTGGTTCATGTTTGTTAGTTGTGAACTGTTCTCCGAGAGCGGAGGCAACTTTCGAAGGAGGTTACCATTTCTGATGCCTTCTTTTGTCAGCTGAGATAATTCGTTCTTTTGTATTCTGGTTAGGCTGTCTAGCAGTTGCAATTAAACGTTGTAATAAGAAGTTTGTAGATGCAATTTAAGATATCCAGGGGCCGGGGGGAATTTGATTTATCCTATGTGTGCACTGAAGGTTTCTGTAGTAACTATCACTCGCGTTTTGTTAGTTAGTACCCGCTGAATTGTAATGCAGTGGCCATTCATTACATTGTGCTAGCTGTTCATCTGTTTAAATCTGGAAATTGAGGGAGTTGGTGGCCCTGGGTATCACTATGTATGCTCTAGCGATTATTTCCAACATGTTTTTACTTAAGAACTCGGTACTATAGCTGTACCTAATTTAGCGTTTTCGGGAAAAAAAGGATGCACGATGACGCTGTCTTAGGGACGGGGACTTGATTTAGTGTCTCCGGCGAAAGTGAGTTATCGGAATTGGATGAATGAGGCAGTCATCAGTCTGTTGCCAAAAGAGGAAGGGCGGAGTTGTTTGAAAACCAGTAATGATTCTTTGCCCTTAATGGCATATAAATGCAATTTTTAGCGCAATTGGACTGTGCCATCCAATTGAAAATTCATATTTCATTTGGTAAGTGGATCAAACACTCCCACCATTGCAAAAGTTTGGTGCTAATGATGCTTACTATTCCATTGATTCGTCAAATTAGTCGTCATAAGAGAGATAATTAAAGGCATAACTATATACAACTGGTGACACTCTAGATCTCTCGAAATCTAAACACCGACGAGAAGATTACGGATCGATTACGGACTTATCATCTTTGTGAGGTCAGACAAGATGCATGCACACGTACAAAGATGGAATTCTGATGTCAACTGGTGGGTTGTTAAAATTGCATTTCGTAATCTGGAATTCCCAAAAGCAGTCGCAGCAAAAGCTTGTTTTAGGTTTGGACTTCCAGAGGATAATGACACATCAATTCTTTATTCAACACAGCCGACGTGTTTGACACTCTGCTAATATTGTGTTTCCAACTTTTAATCACCACAATTTAATCATGGGTTATGAATACGGGGGTTAGCAGTTGCTTTCATTGACGATAGTTGACCAAATATGTGGTGCATGATTGCGAGCAGTGTTCTACAAGAAAATGATTTATACACTTCACTTTTTTTCGATTTTTTTTTGTTGAATTGAATAAATCAGAAGAGAATCAATGGACGGATACAATAAGAAGATCACAAAATGAGAAAACGAAAGTGTGAACGGGTACCTACAGTAGTATCATATATTGACTTATCCACACAAAGCTGCCTTAGTTTTCCATCGGCATCCTTTACAGATGAGGACAGCAAATATTTTATTGTGTTAAATTAGATAGAGAATGGATATTTGCACATTAGTGCTGCACTTATATTTTTTCTATAAATTCTTTTACAACAAAATATTACAGAACTCTTTTTTTAGAGTGTCAAAAAATAACTCTAACAACATATTATATCAACGCAAACCATGGAGATAACTAAGAAATCCTGCACCAAAGTCCACACTGTTCATACCAGAAGCTAATGACTTGTCGTGGGTTTTTACTTTTATTAGCAAAATGGCAACAAATTTCTTGTTGCCAAACACATAATTTGTTCATTTTTGTTACTATTATTGACAATAGCGTACGTGGGCAGTAGAGTATTAAGTGAGCCAAATTACACATAGAACAAGTTATCGAACTATCACATATGATATAATGAGTTACGCTCTCATAGCGATTTGTAGAACTCTTAACTCTCATATGCCCAGCAGATGTGTCATCCAAATTTGATTAGAAAAATTTAAAAGTACGAGAGGGGTACATGAAGTTAAACCCTATGAAAAAGACAAGAAATATTATAAAGACAAACTAATTAATCCTAATTAAATCCATTGTCTTTCGAAAACAAAGATTGAGTTTACCAAATAAGCTTGTATGATATTATTTAGTATAATATATGGATGCTTTATTATTGCATGGCTTTTTAAAAAGACAAAACAAAGAGAGATAATTTTAATTGGTTGCACGAGTTCAAGGCTTGTGCTTCTGTGTATATATGTAATCCACATGAGCCGCCAATGTCCTCCTCATCAGGCACTCCTCCTCCTCTACTCCTTCGCAGCTCCCGCCTTCCTCCGCTGCACCTGCAACGATCTCCGCGTCTATGTCCTGTTCACATATTTTAATTCACAAATTACAACATAAACAAAACAAAACAATATTAAGATACAAAACTTAATGAAAGAATAGTAGATTTAGTAAATTTAGAATGCGTTTGATTACCATTACACTTTTTAGTTTTTAGAAAACCACAATCTTTTCGAAAAGGTGAAACGAAAACAAAATGAAATCGTTATTAGAGGATGCCTGAAATTAAAACAATTAAAACAACTTACTTGGTGTTGGGTTTTGAGAGCGTTGTTGGTGAAAGCAGCAGGGACTGGACGAGCAGCGAAGGCTGTGAGTTGAAAACTGAGGAGCAGAGCTATGGTGAAGAAGGTGATAATATATTTAGCCATTTTTTCTTCTTTCTTTTTTGTTTTGAGTTTCGGTGGAGAAGGGGAATACAAAGTGTGAAAGGAAGTGAAAACTGAGTGGAGATTTATAGTGGGGGGTTTTGTTAGGTCGTTTTGCATGTCCAATTGGACCAATTGGATACTGACTCGTTGACGGGTTTACATGGTTGGAGCAGAGCCAATAGTGCCAACTGACAATTGGCTCTACCTAAATTTAAAAATCTATCCAATTCTCTTCCCAATTTCACCTCAAAATTTGTTACCCTAAACTGTTGTAACTGAAAAAGAGAACAATTTATGAAAATTTTGTAGGTGATTTGAATTGTATTTTTTACTTTTAAAGTGATTATTTTTTTTAGTTTTGTTGTGATAAAATTGTTTTTTTTTTTTAATTTTTTTTATCGTGATGTTTGGCAAGACTTTGGATTTGGTTTCTTATTCTGGTTAATTTTATAAAAGTTACAATATATATTAGGATTTTATTTCCTGTTCATTTGTATTAGGTTTATGATTTTCTGATTATACAAGTTTATGAATATTTTGGAACCAGTATGGTTTCTTTCTATGTTTTATTATTTAAATTCATGTTTAAATTATTGGTAAAATCAACTAGGTGAGTCGAACGTCAGAATTCTTGGTGTTAAGAATTGAATAACCCTTGGATTAAAGTGATAATGCGTTATGCTCACGTTCAAACTACAGTGTCCGTGGATTCTTCCCAAACCAGGGACTTAGCTATAGGAACAAAACACAAGGCAGTCCCCTCCACCACTCTAAATTTGGACATGCAGATTGCAGAAAATATGTCAAAATTCTGATGATCTTTCTGCATCTCCGGAAAGAAACAAAATTACAAACAAGAATCTTCCATAAAGAGGCATTATATGTGTTGAAATTGTCACCAAAGTGTCGTGACAGATTTGCCGTTCTGATGTTTGATCAATCAAAAGAGTGGGGATATTTCAGCGTCACATCTATATTTGGTCACTTCCTCAAACCACAATGCTTGAGTTGAGACCATAAAACCAAGATTTTTATGTACTTTGGGAATGATTGGTTAGGAAAGTATTGGTCACATCGCTTAACAAACAACTTGGCACATTGCAGTGTAAAAAATGGACTTAAATTCTAAAAACTGTATGAAATGAAACTTTCAGGCTAGCTAGCCCAAGAGTATTCAAAATTGAGCCTTCATGGAGGAAGAGAAGTGAATTGTATTTAATTACTTGTTTAATTATACAATTACACATGTTTCTTTTGTTTATTAAAGTGATTAGGTATTGAGAGAGATCGGCGCATAATTGTATACAATCGGTGACATTCAAAAATATTTCATTGGAGTCAACTAAATTATTTAATAACGACATGATAAAAGCGACATACACATGATTGTATTGAGAAATATAAACATGATTGTGTATAACCGATGACATAAAAAATCTCTCTTTAGACCATGCAAGACTGTCTAGTGACACCTGTTATTCATGCACACATACATCAATTTCTAGCCTAGAAAGTGAAAACATTGATTTTGGAGTACTGGGTCTTGTTTTTCTGGTAATATTGAAGCAAGGTATAAAATATCGATATTATCGGCGAAATATCGCCGATAATATCGTTTTTTTGCAATAGTGATATTTTGACAGTGTTTCACTTGATTATCGTAAATATATCGCGATATTATCAATATTATCGATAATATCGCTCTCTCTCCGTCGTCGCAGCTGCCAAGATCTGCGCCTCTCTCTGCAATCCACGCTCAGACCCATCAAAATGAGCAATCCCTTTTCTCCGGAGGTGGCCGGAATATGGGTTGGGTGTCCTTGGGGTCATCGGGGTTCCTCTGTGCGACGCCGTGCTTCCCAGAGACGGAGGAGAGGGAGGGAGAGTTCAGGAGGGTGGTGGAGATGCTGCACTGGCATCCGGGTGGACGAATTTGGGTGTGCCTGGGTGTGGGTGCGATCGGGGAAATGGAGTGAGAGAACGAGAGTTCGAGAGAGATAGAGTTGAGAACTGAGAGAGAGTGAGGGGTCTGAGAGAGACTCGGGAAAAGAGAGAGAGAGAGAGAGAGAGAGGGTGAGGGTTAGTGGGCTGCCACGTGGCAGCGTGACGGAGAGTGAGAATCAAGATGGAGGGTCCAGATTAGATTAGGATAAAGAACTCAATTGCACAATTTATATAATTTCACAGGATTGGAGTTCTGCTTTCAACGGACCCGTGTCCAGAACCTCATAACTGGCTTCACTCATGTATCTTACCATGCAATGTATAAAGTGTAAAATATTGTATTAATTCATTATATATAAATGATTATGGTGTGTTTAAACTTCTTTCATTAATTACTACATATTTTCTACACTCACAATGTTTGCCAGCTCACTATATAATCAACTTAAATCAGTTAAATCCATCATGCAATGCATTTCCTTCCAAATTTTTGTGATAAACTAATAGATAATTGACTAAATAAAATCCTGCAAAGTTTCATTAAAAATTTCCAAGTTTTTCTTACAATTTCCGTGATTTTTATTCAATTTTTATCAATATCGATAATATCCCGATATTTCCATCGAAATTTCCATGTTTTTAGACTACCGATATTTCCGATATCATCGATATTTTAGACTTTGCTCTTGATCTCTCTAGCATGCGCGCGCATGCACATACGTACCCAACACATACCACGAAAGTTAACTTTTTTAGGGTTTGGTTTATAATAAAACAAATCTTCCTATGACAGAGAAATCAAAATTTTAACTCAAATTTGTAAATCAAATGATGTATCAACAATACGAAATAGACACGTTAATCAACGCTTAAATAATAATTCAATCATCAACAACCATATAATTTAGTTTGCAAATTTAATTTAAAATATTTAATCTCACTATATTTCCTTTAAAAAAATGTCTTTGAGACTTTGATCGATCTCTTTCTATCAAATAACTAGCTTTAGGTAGCTTGCTAGCTAGTAATGGCAATGATGAAACGCACTCGACGCTCATCATTATCTTCCTCCATTCTTTAACATATTCGTGGCCTCATCCTTATATTCCTATCTATTATATATATCGAGATTTTCATTACTAATTTACACTAAAATATGCTTAATTTGTTTTTTTTTAACATTTTCAAGCACAGTGGAGAATGGGAATGCCCCTAGTTATAAATTATTTTTTCAATCAAATGTCATGTGGCAAGTGCCTATCAAACCATGTAACAAATCTTCGTTGAACGTATAAAATCTCTAAAAATATTTTTTGATTACAAGAGATATGTGCTAAATTCACAAATATCCATACTCGCAATTTACAAAACTACCCTTCGCACGTACACACACATACTGAATAAGTTTTGCACACATAGGAACCAACGTCTCATCCCAATCGCTACACATAATATTATTCAATGCGTCTTTGATAGTCTCTTCGAGCATAGCTACTATTCCTAAAAGAGAATTGGGTTTTAGGCATTGGGCATGGTAGGTTGCGAGGACGTCTTCTTTCGCTCTGTCTTCTTGGATCTTTCACAGGGATAAAGTCTTTTTTTTTTTTATGAAATGAATTGTTATTGATACTCTAAAAAATTTATTTTGCATTTCAAACTTTCTATAATTAGAAAGAAAAATACACTTGTGAGAAATGTAGAATAAGATTTTTTGAGTGCTAATAACAGTTCCCTTTATGAACTCAAGTACTAATTAACGTTCTATATGTCAAATTGTTTTTCCCTTCTTGGTCTACAATACTCGAATTTCAATTCTTTAAAATGTCATAAATTCGAATTCACTGTCCCCTTTATTGATGATCCAAGAAAAAGGTATTAGACAATCTACTCACCTTATTTTTTTCTCCTTAATTAGTACTAGTAGCCATTTAGCTTGTAACTAACTAATACTTTTGGTGTTTAACTTATTAATGAAGGAAGATCACATCATATATACGCTTGGTATGATGCATTCATAGATTAATCATAAATCATAATTGATGTTTAAGTCTTATTAATTTTTGTATTTTTGCACTAGTCGTAGACGGCCCAACAGGGCAGAAAGGACAGTAATGCGAACCAAATTGCAATATCACATCCGTAATTTTGTAATTCTTGGAGGGCATATATTGGAATTTCAACATGTAATCATTCACAAGCCTAATAAAGGTCCCTGGAGAAAATGCTTAAAGCCTAGAGCTTTCTCAACATATCTCTCACGATGTGGCTGGCTACCAAAACTTCATTCCATTTCCAACTCCATGGCCACCACATGCTCCAGCTTCTTCAGTTTCCGGTCAAGTAGTTCTTCCGTCGGGCCCAAACTCCGGTCCTCGTCGAGCGGCTCATCACACGGCTGTAGCAAGGTTGATGGGGTGGCTATGTGGCTCATGCACAGTGTCAGTTATGCTTTCTTTGCGTCTTTAGAAAGGTGCTCTTGCATCCGTATCATCACTCAAGAAGATGGCGATGATTGTAACGACCTGCCGTTGATTTTGAATGATGGGAATTTCCGGCATGAGGTTGTTGATCACTCCACCACCAACCGGAGAAGAACAGGCAAAGGAAAGAAGGGTACGTACTAGTATAGTACTGGACTAGCACCACGTCGACCGATTGAGAACTAAGTTGTACGTTAATTTATATATGTAACAAGCAAATGAAATGTTCTCTATCTCTTCCCTTTTGATAAGCGAAATCAGTTTTTGTGGTTTCTTTAATTTGCAGTTGGGAAAGTTTGCTGGTTATGGTTTTGGATTAAGGACTGGAAATTAATGATGATAATCATATGTTAATTAATTACTGGTTTTGAATGAATATCTGCATATATGTGATCAAATTTTGGATTGTTAGTCTTTTACTTAGTCCTGCTGCTGCCAAGATTCAAGCCTGCAGGAACCTTGAAATTATCGTTTTAATTCATTTTAAATGACTTTAAGGATTTCCTAATTATGATTAAAATTCATGCCAGAATGGAATGTAGAAGAAAAGCAAAGCAGCAAAAGCCACTTTAACTGTATATTCAAAGATTATATCTTTTTCTCCATGATTTTGCAATATGCTGTCATTTCATATAATTATCATCACGTTTCATTGCCCAAAGTTTAGTTTACCTTTTTAGCTTTCTTTTCCCCTCCACCATATACAATCAAGACCAGGGAATCCAAAGCATGGGAGATCTATAACCATCTTTGAAATTTTTTACTCTACCTCGGAATATCTTATACATGAAAATTTTAATCGTTAAAATTTTAGTTAAGGATTTAATAAACTAAGATATAATCTAATGTATAATATACCTTTTCCTTAAAAACCTATTTCTCTATAGCTATCTTACCCTTGTTCTCTTAAGCCACATTTTTTTTATCTTCCCAAATGAATCTCAAATCCATAGCCTTTGCTTCAGTTTCTTTCCCCCTCTTCTAGTAACCAACATGCTTTTGCTTTCGATTGAGAAGTATAATCTGAAACTTATATTAACCACCTACTGTGAGAGCGATTTATCGCTTATTAAGTGGGAAGTCTGCAAAATCGTTTCCTTGAGTTCGGTTTGGATCTTCGTACCGCCTCCTCCTATTGTGCTGTTTACATGGTTGTTGGTTTCAGTTTGGCCACACTGGTGTTGCTATGTAATGTTGGCTGTCGTTGTCTGCTCTGGCCTCTTTTAACTGGAAACTTACTTATCCAATTATTACCAATCCAAATTTTTGAGCTCTTAAGTTTCTCTCTAAGTAACATTTTCTTCTATTAATGAAGTTTATGTCGAAAAAAACAAAGACAATGACCCAATTGCTTTCTTACGGTGAAAGGTCACGTCTAACAACATCATTAGTGTCGCTAATTGGTTTTCTAAGTGCCAAGTTGATAATCTACAGTCCATTTTACTCTTCTTTTTTGGTGGCACCATCTAAACACTATAGCTAAAAAGAGAATTTTTATGTTTAGGTCGCTTGAGCTGTATAGATTCTAAGGTATCACGGATTGTAAATTTTTTATATAACTATCAAATCTATTCGTTTACATATAAATTTTCGAGTGCCACGAATTTTAAATTTTTCGTATAACTATCAAATCTTTTTACTTAAGCCAGATATATTCGTACCCCAAACAAAGATCAGGTCACTAAATTACATAAACACTCAAAAAAAATCTTTTCGAATCAGACACTCTATATTTCCGCCCTAATTTGCAAGTAGACAATACAACCAAAATGATTTCGGCTGCGCATGAGTTGTCTGCTTTCGACTTTTTCCCATGGAAAGTGTTTCAAACAGCGGCACCCTCCGGTCAAAAAACATAAGCACTTAATTTGAATATGTACGGATGGTTTCGTTTTGTCGGGGTAGGTGTCTCAAATCTGGCAAATTATAAGGTTTGATTGATGAGCTGAAGAGGTCGTTGTGCGGCAACACATAAGCTGAGCCCATGAATCGGAATTAGTAACGGATCTTATATGAGCTTTTAAGTGTGCGAGAGAATGTCATATGTCCAGGCTTCCAGAAAGAATGGATAATCATGACTCGTCACTAATTGTTTTATTTTTTAAAAGAAAAAGAGAAGGTCATATACGACTGACATAAGAACTTGCGTGCGAATTGAGAGGACTCGTAAAAGGTTTAAGCGATAGAATTATGATATTTTTATCTTTTGAGAGATAAAATTATGAATTTAAGTACGAGGAATACAATATATGGTTATAATAACAAGAAAACTATAAAGTGAGAAGGTAGAAATGGTGAGACAAAAAATATTTTTACAGTGCTCTCACTTTAATAGGTAAGAACAATGAACAATTACCCAAACAAAAATGATATTTTACATGTTTTAAATGAATTCAAACCCACGTTTTGGGTGGTTAATTATTCTTCCTTGTTTTTGAATTTTTTTAATAATAAAAAAACATGTAATTAAATCTAAAGAATACAAATTATTTTTTAAATTAAAAAAAAAAAAACTAATTGTTAGATGCGTGACAGGAAGCTAGTAACAAGAAAACCATGGCACAAATATTATCAGTTTTGGGTCACTAAACCCTGAGAAAAAAAAAGTCTCTGCTGGATTGGAACTTTCTGGCCCAAAGTTAATCAGTCGATTTCCAAACAAGCAGACCCAAAATAAATGTAGGGAAAAATTGTAAATTAAAAACTAAAACGCCGTTGCCGGGGATCGAACCCGGGTCACCCGCGTGACAGGCGGGAATACTTACCACTATACTACAACGACCGGTTGTTAGTAGCCTACGTCACATGATATATAATTTAAACTACGGGAAACTTGAAATGATGTCGCGGGTCGTCCCTGTCAGACTGACTGGTGGAAAATTTACAGAGAGCGGCAGCAGATCAGCGAGTGAACTCACCATAACTCGCGACCATCATAACCACTACCTCCTACCCTCCTTCCACCAATTTCTTCAATCATCCCTCAGAAAATCAAAACAATACTACCAATCGAAATGCTCGGTCATGGAGAAGAAACCCCCTCCAGGTAAACCCACGTCTTCAATTTTGCTATTTTCTGTTTGTTTCTCGGGAAAATTGGCTGCGTAAATTTTTGTACTTTTTCTTCTGGGTAGATTTGAATTGCTGAGTATGGTGAAGAAGCACTCGAGCTTGTTGGGGAAAACAGTGATAGTCGCGGACGAGGACGACACTTCCGATGTCGAATTGGACCACAGATTCTGGCACGATATGTTGGATTTGTACTTCGTAGGCGGTAAAGATTCCAGAGGACGTCAGGACGATGATCTCGTCTTCTTCGTCAGAAAATTGGTACCTTTTTATTTATATGTTTCTATTTTTTGCTTAAATTATAAAAAAAAAATAAAATTATAGCTTCATTTGTTTGAATTAATGCATTTTTTGGGGGCAGAGCTATTATGGGTATGGATTTAATGACGGCAAGGAAGGTGTTTCTCCGTACTTTGTACGCAGGTGGGCACATAAGGTAAAAAATGGGCTTCGAAATTGCCTTTTTCGGGTTTTTGTTTTGTCGAAATTTTAAGAGATTCTTGATGTAATGTAGCTCATAAGTGTGTTTACTTTTATCAAACAGTTGGACGACTTGATTGGGGAAAGTAATGTGGATGTGGATTGGAGGCGTTCGTTTTACTTGAACTTGATTGCTCACACTTCATTTACTGTAACAGTGGCTATTTGCAGGTAACTTGCGCTCGTCTTCCGTGTGCATAATGTTTCGGTTCTTTAAGCTTCACACATCGCTTTTTCTTTTTTATCAAGCGCGTTTCCGTGTTGTTAGTTAAGTATTGGAGGTAGAGTTGATACAGTTCAAATGTGTTTGAATCTAGTGATCAGGATTGTTCATTTGTCACAGCACTGTCTTGTTATGTTTTATGTGAATCGGAGTTTCTCTGGGTCAAATTTTCATTACCCTGGTTCAGTTATCCCGAAAAAAGGGACCAACGATTTTACTTATGTTCTGTAGATTTCTAGTTGAATATTCTTATATGCGTTTAATATTTTACCGGAGCTTTGCAAGCAATGATAGAAGTTAAATTACATGTTGGTTTTCAGTCATGAGGACCTTCGGAATCATCAAGCTGAGCAAGGTATACCATTGTCTCCAATATATAAGGTACGCACAACCTAAAATTTTTGTGTTGAAGCATGTCTTACAATCTTCTTTTTTTCTGTATTTTATTACTGGAAAAATTGCAATACAGTCTGCCTACTGTGCATATCTCTGGTTGAAGTCTATGTTTTCCATACGGCTTGTGGCACCTCTGCAGGTTGTAAAAACTGTGTATGCATCTCCGAGCCGTGTCAATTTTCAGTTGGACTCGAAAAAGGCAAGTTTGGGTACTTTCTGATAAACGTGATATCACTGGATTATGTCATTGCTTTCACTGAATTCTAACACCATCGATGACATTTATCTAGGAAGTGGAGACAACACCTGCTTATCCAGATATTTGTTTTGCAATCGATGACTTTGACTCCACTTTTGATGCCGTGGTAAAAGACCTATTGTGTGATGAGATCATTTACAAACGACCTTCCATTGTTATTTTCCTAATGTTCTTGCCACAACAGTTAAATGTGTAATCATGCTTTTTATCGTCACCTTTCTGTTATTAGTCAGTATGAAGAACCTGCTTGCTTTGTGAGACATGATTTTCGCTTTTTTTTTCTTTTCAATTCACATCTTTCGGACTTAACCAACTTTTTGTGCTAGTCTTTCAGTTTGCTTCCTGGCATATCTACAATTTACAATGCCGTAAGAAATGATTTTATGTTTTTCCAGGTCTTGACTGAAACAGACCATTGCTACTGCGTAATTCTCAATGCACACGATGGAGCAGCATTTCCTAGGGTAAAGGAGTCTGACGAATGCAGTTCTGGTGATAGTTCCTCTTTGAGGATTGAGACAAATTCTGCAAAGACGAAAAATACTAAGGTTTCTTTCTAAATCTCTGTTTCACATGCCAGAACTACTATTAGAGATGAGGTATAAGTGAATGTCTCACGCATGTTGTTACTTCAAGGAATACTCTGTAAACACTCTGATTTTCTGGTGTTGTGATTGCAGCTGACTCTTTTTTCAGGATTCGTCAGCTATCAAATGGTCCGAGATGCATATGATGGTAAGATTTCCTAGAGCTAATAACTTTATGTTGCTGTTTGCTTTTGGTTTTCAGTGAAAATCCCTTGAAATGGATTTATATTTGTTCATTGTACCATTAGATACAGTTTCCATTTTCCCTTCAACGGATGGATGGCTTTGTATGTTTTCTGGTTTAAGTTGGATGGAGTATAAAGTGTCTTTCACTGGTTATACATGCAGTACATGCAGAGTTTTTGAAATGTGTTGACTTTAGATGTGATGTGCAAAAGTATTGCTCATTTGGATAAACTCGCTAAATTCACGTTGTTTCATTTAGACCTAATTTTTTATCGACTTTCATTTGTAAATCCGTTTGATTCAAAATTAGTCCATTCGGACCGTATATAGTTTGAAAAATGCATTTAATATTTCTGGCAACGCCATTTATTTATCTCTCAGCAGCCTACAAGGGAATTTGATTGCATCATATCGGTTTAGTCACTCATCTCTGTCTCTCTTTCACAGCCGGCAAGTCACCATTTGGGAATCTGCTTGGTCATTCCCCTGGCAAAACAGACAAACTATACATGAAAGGTCCCGGAGGACGTGGGGAAGTTGAAGTAGCTGTTTCCGGTGTTGCAGGTAAGGAGTTTTTACTCTATAATTTAGTGACGGTATAAAGTTTTCTACTTAATTTTTCGTTTGATGTTCTAGAGGAAATGTTGCTCTGAAGCGTAAAACTATTATGACCTCGGGTGGATGTGTACTCTTTCTCAATTTTGTCCATTCACAATAGTTTAGATGGAGATTGATTATCATGTGGCCCGCACTTAATTACAAATTTGAAGGGTCTAAAGAAAATTATTCCTGACAAATTAGGATGAGTTGCTGAGCTAATTTTCTTCTCTATGCTAGTAGGAAATTCATATGAATATGATTTACCATTATCTTTCTTGCAAAGTTCGTCTAGCTTCATGTGAGGTTGTTGCTCCTGCATGCTTTTGTGACGAAGGTGCTATTATCAAATAATTGATCCTATGATGTAAAGGTTTGTGTCAAATACTGAAAGTAGATGTTATGTTATCAGATCAAAGCCAACAAGATCTGGGTCCTTTTTCACCTGTTATATCCAAGACGGGATTCGGGATTGGCTCCATTGTTCGCAAAGCAGCTTCTGTTGCATCTGTGGCTGCGAAGAATGCCTATGCAGCTGCTTCTTCTACCCATAGTTTTGATGATGAGATGGTACCTCTCAAATGTTGCTTAATGTCCATTTCATTACCCTGGGAACAGATTGCACATGATCTTCTCTTTAAGGTGAGTTTGTTGTACCCGGTTCCTACAGAATACTTTTGGTTAATTGTAACTTGTGGAATTAAGTTTTAAAACAAAACTAAAAAAACCTGCTGTTGATCACTCCTTCCACACTTCGAAGAGTACTAAAATTTAGTTCTCTCGTTTGTGAAACGCAGGGTACTCCTCCAGTGACATTGTAAGCATCATTTATACTTCTCACTGGCAACGAATATCATAGACGAGTCTATACACTGGCAACAGGGAAACATGAGACAAGCAGAGATGTTCCATCGACTGCTATAAACGTAAAGATTGTAATTCAATTGTACATGGAGTCTCATCTCGCTGTTCGTGTACACATCTGGTGGTGCCGGCTAAGGGCCGTATGTAAATTGTATTGTAAAACATTTCTTTTCTTCTTTACAAAACAAAGCAGCATCTTCACTATCAATGTACTTTTCCAGGTTCAGTGAACAATAAGCTCCAGCTATATAATATTTATTGGAGAGTGGAAGCACTTTTTATTCACAATTTCGTTAATGGCTAGAGTTTGATTTGTGATCATGAGCTAGTCTGGTCCTAGCACCATAGGGGATTTCGACTTTGTAGCTTTTAAGGTTCTATTCTTTTATGCCGGTTTAGATTAGGGATTTTAATGTAGCCGCCATCCGGTTCTAAATACTGCAATATTCTTCGGCAATAACATACGCGTTTTGAACAATGGCGGATCCATAAATCTATCTTCCCGGTGAGATCAAACTCATGCGCCACTTTGTCCAGTTGCCCCTAGCTCCCGACACTTTTAGACAATGGCGGATGCATACGTTTTTCTTCCAAGGCAAAATGAAGCTCACACGCCACTTTGTCTAATCAAGGCACTTCCTCAGCCTCTCGAGACATTTTGCTCTCATGACAGTATACTCACAAGCAACATCAAAGGAACATTCGACAGTTTATGCACTGGCCCTATTGTTGATCCGTTAGTGCTCTTTCGTATCATCTCAAAACGTATTAGGATAGCCAAAATGGGGGTTTATAATGTATTGTTTTCATGGGGCAATATATACACTGGTCCTATAAAATGTTATCCAAAGAGACTTGTAAGATAAGCCTTTGAAGCTAGCCAAAATGGTGAGTGGATAGAGAAATGAAATTAGCTAGCCTGGGCTGGTTTGGTATTGCTGTGCTTTTAAAAAAAAACTACTTCTGCTGTGATATGAGAATAAGCAGTTGTGAAATAAAGTAACAGAGTGTTTGGTAAACTTTTTTGTAAAAGTGCTTTTGAAAGAAAAAAAACAATATTATAGTGTTTGGTAAACTTTTATGTAAAACAGATGTGAAAAAAAACCGGTTTTTTAAAGCTGGGTTTTGCAGCTTTGTGTTTTTGGCTTTTTTTTCACCCAAAACTGTAAAAAAAAACTGAAGCTGAATGTTTACCAAACACAAAAAAACTGCCAGTTTTTTTTCAGAATCACTTCAGTACCAAATCAGGCCTAACTAGGTCAGGTTCGATTCCTTCCAATGTAACCGAAAAAGGGATATATTAAATAGAGCGGTTTCATCTCTTTAGCTTTCTCATCAATCTGGTTAACTTTATACCATATTATATACGAAATACATGACAATCAAAAGAAAGACAAACCAGACCAGAATTTTATATTAAACACTGTTAAAAAAAAATAGAGGGAATCGATTAGGTTTCAAAACTGTGCAGTAGCACAGCACATGAACCCTACTTTGGATTTACCAAATTTGATGCGGTACACTAAAAGGGAGACAAAAACCTGATCAGTAATTAAGCTTTAATAATTAATATTTCATTAGATTGTATTTTTACAGGTTAATTAAAGCTTCAAACGCAGAAGAGAACGTGTGCATGTTAGCATCCACTTATATTTTGGTCTGGATTTACTAATGAGAGCCAAACCCCTTTCCAAAACGTCCAACTGAGAAAACGTCCAAGAATGCTAACTAAGAAAACTGCCTTGATTCCTTTGCACGAAATCTTAATTTGTATGTGGGTATTTTATTCGAAACGCCATGTTCTAGGAACAAAAGAATAATGTGACAAACGAGGTATGCTTTTCTGGTACAGGTGGTAATATTAATGGAGAATGAGGAATTTGAACACAGAACTTGTTATTAGCTACTGGAGCTCAACGCTTTTCAAACGAAATATTCTCAAAAGGCTTACTAATGCATCTCACATGGGCATTATATATGGTGAGCTGGGGATTATATATATGCATTAGTTATTATCTCGATATGACGTTAAAGAACGGTCTTGTTGAGAAAACCTATCTCTATACTCAATTTAATTTTCTTTCTTTGATCACAATAGATTGATTTTAGATGTAGAATCACCATTTGAAGCGTAAACATTAGGATTCTAGTCTTAGGTTGATTAATCACTTCAGGAGCAAAATCTGACGCTTGCTACCTAAAAGCAAGCTCACAAAAGCAGCTTATATACCCTAGATGGTCGATTTTGTGACTGTCTAAAAATGAGATCAAATTAAATTAAAGAAAAAAAATATACAATAAATGTGAACGTTCATCTTTTAAGCGTATAAGATTCGGTTTACATATACGTTTATCATGAATTCGACCGAAAATCTTGATTTTTACAACATAATATCAATCTTGGATAATTGGACTGTATATTTTTCAGAAATTTTCCAAACACAGGTATGTATATTGATTATTGAGAGAATCAGATCATCACCTTCTCAACTGCGTATTCCATACGTCTTTTGCGTAATTTGTCGGCTAAACTTTCAGATAATCTGTTGTATATACATTTTTGTTTGATTCTTCGTGATTAAGCTAAGCTAATCTTGTGTTGGAGCCCACAATCTCTCTCTCCTTAACAAAGCAGAAACCCTACCACCACACATCACCATTACCATTCCCCCTTTACCCAAAAGTTGTGCTCGTAATGGCACTACGCCAACCCAAAATAACATTTAAAATATTTTATAAACCAAAAATAAAAAGAAACCCTAGTCCTTTGTTCAACACATACTTTTCTTGGACAAAATTACCCTCACTCCTCCAAAACTTTTGTATAGGGTGGACCCCATGTGTCTCTTTTCCTTCGACTATAAATACTCAGCCCCTCCTCTTCGTTCCTTCCCTTTTCTCCTCCTTCCCTCCCTCCCCTTCACTCAAATGATGATGAGTTCTTCAGCCATGTTCTTCAACCATGAACCGGCCCACATGGGCCACTTCGAGTGCCCGGTTCAAGAAACCGAGCTCACAACAGCCGAGATTCAAGAGCTACTGTATTTGCTTCAAGCAGGGAACTCGACCTCCCCAAGCTCAGAGGGGTCAAACCGGGAGGTCTACACAGTTGACGAGAGAAAGCGTAGGCGGACGATGTCAAATCGTGAGTCAGCCCGGAGGTCCAGGTGGAGAAAAAAGAGGCATTTCGAGGACATGACGAACGAGGTGGAACGGTTGAAAATAGAGAACCTGGAGATGAAGAACCGGTTGGGGGTGGTTGCTCAAAAGTGTCACGTAACATGGAGAGAAAATGACCGCTTGACATCCGAGTCCTTAGCTCTACGTGCGAGACTTTCGGATTTATGCAGGATTTTGATTGCCATGCAGATGCAGTACTCACAATAATTATTAAAGTAACAAAATGATGATCATGAATAAGCTCTAATGAAGATTAATTAGAGCAAGGTTAAAGAGTGGTATGGTTTTGTGGGGTACATTAGGCTGCATGCATGCCCAGAGTGTCACTGAAAATGATAGTTGAATAATCTTTTAGGTTTTGCTTTTACTTTTGGGTTCCCGCTGTCGATCGGGGAAAACTTTCTTTTTAGTAGCTTTGTACGTATTGAGGAGTAGCACGTAACCGTGCATGTCTACATGTGAAAGAGATGCATGAAATGAATGCATGTAAGTTTTTTTCTGTCAATATTTATAGGCATTTTAGCTTCATCACCATGCATGCTCGATCACGCTTGTGGCTTCGGTTATATATTTGTATTGAGGAATATTTATGTAGTGAACTTGAGGCTCTTGTTTTTGCCTTTTTTTTTAAAAGGATTGATAGCAGGTAGCTCTGCATGTTTGTTTCAAGTTGTTGGTCTATGTAAAGATTCGGTTTTTGGTCTTGCATGTTGAAGAACTCCTTTTTTCTTTCTTTATGTTCGTAATTTAAATCATCTAATGTCCTCTGTTAAATTTGAAGCTAGCTAGCTAGCTAAGCTATAGTTTGGTTATTTCACATCAAAGAAATAAGGAATTTCAACTTTTTATTATGTAACAGAATATGTTGATTCACGTGTGAAGTCCAATGATCATACGTGCTTCATGTTACTAAGAGCACTTCCACCGGAGAGGGAATAGCCCGGCACCCAGTCAAAAAACCAGGCTGGGACCCTGTCAACCTACTCTAGCCCACGGGATTGCCTGGCACCCAGCCCAAGCTGGTCTCTAGGCCAGCCCAAAATTGACAGACCTTGGGACCGGTCTGTATGACGCCTTGCTGACGTCAGAGAGGGAAGGAGCCACGGAGAGAGAAGGCAAATGGCCTGAAAGTGATGGCCCGAGTTCGTCGGAAAATCTGAAAAAAAATGCACCGACAAGCGACAACATGTTAGCATCAACGCAAAGGTTTCCAAAAATGGCAACACAACAGGATTTAAGCCCTCGGGCCATCACTCCGACGAGTTCAAGGTCCAATGTTCGTCGGAAAATCTAAAAAAAAAAGCACCGACTCGTCGGAGTTATCCGTTTGCCTCTGTAGGAATCACATGCAGGGAATTAAGCCCTCGAATTAACCACAAAAATTGCAACACAATAGGATTTAAAGCTTAAGAACATAATACAGTGATAGAAACATCACCTGGGTAGCTCAAGCTTTCGGCTTCAATGGCAGAACCTTGCACCAAGCACCAATGCGGCATGCAACGCTATGGTTGGGTTCCTTGAGCTCCAGGGATTTCAAAAATAATTTTTTGTGTTTGATTTGTTGAAGGGTTTGAAGAGGAAGAAGAAGGAGAGCTCACGGGAGTGAGCTGGAAAAGAGAGAGATGGAGAGAAAATAGATACAGAGAAAGAGGAAGAGAGGAAGAGAGAAAGAGAGAGAGGAGAGAGAGAGAGAGAGAGAGAGAGAGAGAGAGAGAGAGAAAGAAAAGAGAGAGAACCGGTGGAAAAAAAGTGAAAGTGATGGAGATATTTTCATTATTTTAACTGAAAATTTAACTTTTCCCCTCCAAACTCATTTTTTCTAGCCTCTAGCCCATCATATAATATTTATCCGAATAAAACCCAATGATTAGGATCCAACTAAGCAACTTACCAAATTAAGTTTGTGTGTCCGTTTTTATATTTTTTGGATCCCTAATATACCCCATCTAAGCTAGTATGGAAAGTTCTTGTAATTTTGTTTTAATTGATCACATGCATTGAATTTGGCAAGGTCTAGTAGCCATGAAATATGGTTCTAGATGGAGGAATTAATTTGGAATTTTTTTTAATTTTGACAGTAAGTTTCAATTTGAATATACCTAATTTAGTGTTTATTTTCAACAATATCTATTGTTTAATTTTTTTACCTACATTATAATTACATGAAAATAGTTTACCTACTATGAAAATTAATTTTTTGAAAACAATATCTATTGTTTAATTTTATGAAAATAATTTACCTACTGTATAATTACATGAAAAAATTTACCTACTATGAAAATTAATTTTTTGAAAACAATATTTATTGTTTAATTTTATGAAAATAATTTACCTATTGTATAATTACATGAAAATTAATGTGCCTACTTTTTAAATTTGTAACAAAATTAATTTACCTACTTCTTTTTATGGTATTAGTATACATAAATGTAGAATATTTGTCCGTATATATTTGATCTAATTAGGTTTTGGATTGGAGAAGTTCACACAAAACTAAAAATATATTAAACAAATTAAATGTCTAAAAGAAACGTATAAGAGATTTGGTGGCATGATTTTGTAAATAAACACAAATTCGTGGACATCTTTTATCCAACATGACATCATATTTAAAATTTGGGTTTTATTTAGAAGTTATAATATATGTGGGTTTTTGTCTAGAGTTTAAGAGTTGCAAGGGCTTAAATCTAAATAACCCTTTATTTAATCATATTTTAATAAAATGGACTAGGCAATTTTTTTTTAGGGGTGGAGATGTTTTGGTCTATTACTGTTCATTAGGGTCTATTACTGTTTATTTGAGTGGATAAATGTGCTGGGTGCTAGAATCCAGTCTTAGAGGTGGAATTGCTCTAAATTCGTGTTGTCCACCTATTTGAAACGCCAACTTTTTTCACAAATTTGCTGGAAATGAGATTAATAATTATTCATGGTACGTCTTGTCATGAACAACCCTAAAAAAACCACCACCTAAAGAGAGTTGGACCCATAACAAATGATGATTAACTACGTACTCTAGCTGTCTTCCAATCTAATGAGCAATTTGTCAAAAGTTGGCATCTAGATTATGCACCATAGGACACATGGACTTGCCAAATGGAATGCTACAAATAAAGGGGGAAAAAAGAAGAAGCACCAACTCATGAATAACATTTGTATGGTCATTATCAAGCTACGTTCAACAATATATGGGTCTCTTCTGCCATTAGATTAGGGCTGAATACTATAGCTCAAATCCATCAATCTCACACGTAACCCTAATATATGAGGGATACACTTGTAATTAAGAGACTATTTGGTTCCTTATCAACTGTTATACTTAGGAGTGCAAGTTAGATAGAAAATACCGATTTCGAGCCAAATATTTGTAACTTTGATGCATCAAAATCAAATCAAAAGTTTGGAAAAAAGAACTTGGATTCTATGTGGTATGTATCTTGAATTCCATAATATATATATAATTATCTATTGTATTATACTGGAATATACCTTATAATTCCGACCCATTATAACCAACTATCATGTACACACATGTAAGGTCCAAGCCCTAATATATTAAATTATGTTATTAGTACTATGTTTGGGTGCAATATTTTTCTTTTAGGGTGATTAAGAATGAATAATTAAACTCTGATCTTATTCTTTACAGCTAAGCTAGGTCGAGCATTTTAGATGTAATACTAGGTTTGGACTAGAACCAACCACCACATCTAATCTAATTAGGATTCAATCTTCTCCAAATAATTATAATTATTATAGTCTCTTGGTACATATCTATTGTGTATGGTATTTTTATGTATATATGTGTGCTATATATGTTAGGCTCGCCAACTGTAGAGAGATGTCCATTCGAAGGAAAAGCAGTGCAACGCTGTACGTTATTTGGAAAAATCGGAGGAGGAATAGTATGGAAGATTCTCAAATCTCCAAACACATGCATTTCTATCCATATATTATGGATTTGGATCCTCTCCTGAACAAAGGAGACGGATCCTCTTGATCCACTAACACGGATCGTTGTATTTTGATTCAACGGCTACAATTATTATAACTTTTAAAGGAGCCTCTTGTTTGTAGCTGTTTGATCAAAATCCAACGGCCCGTGTTAGTGGGTCAGAAGAATATGTCTTCTTTGCTCAGGAAAGGATCCAAATCCATATATTATATCTCACATTTTGCTTTTCTTTAGTTAGCGCATGATGACTTACTACTTTAACTTTTTCCCATTACTTGTTGGCAAAGCGGCAACTACGTACCTCAGCTGCCTAATTGATGCGATCGACATGCTGATGTTTCTGTGGTTAGCTTTGTTTTGCAAACAAAATGCTCCGACTTTTCTAGCCCGCCAGTGGATATCCGTTAAACGTTAGCGGACATCTATTAAACGTTAACTAGTTAATAATTTAAGATAGTGCTATTTAGTTTTCTAGATTTGCATTGTTGATCTTCAAATGTTAATTGGTTCAAATTATGATAAATATTGTGAAGTGAACCTGTACAAGTGGTAATCACCGCATTGAGTTATTAGCTGATTATCGCATGCATGAGTGTGCAATTCACATATTCCATAAAAAACATAAATATCATTCAGAGAAAGAAAATACATTAATAGTTCCAACCTAATATGGAATTCCGAAGCCATTCGAAATGGGAAATGTAGTCAAGAGAGTTAGGTAGCTACCCAGGAAATAGCCGTATACATTTTTGGTTGATGGATAAAGAAAAGGTGCATGGACAAAATATTCGTCTGCCTTATAAGGCAAGCAATTAATCTTGAATGCATGGGGCTCTTTCAATCCAGATGCGGGCAGTGGGTTTGAAACTTTGGATTTGTAGCCCCCATCAGATCACCAAAGCATATATCATTCCGGAGATAAAATAAAAAAGCAAAATAAAGAAAAGGAAAAAGAAACCCCCTAGCTAGGTCGACCGATTTGATTATTCAACTACAGAAAAGCAAAGGAGATAATTAACACTCTCTGATGCACGTTTAGTTGACCATTAATCACGACTTGGATACGTTAGTCCTTCAAACTCCGGAAAATGGTGGAAGAGCACAGTAGAATCCTTCAAACTCAGGGAAATGGTGGAAGAGCACTGTATCTACTGTCTCTGTTGTGTCTCTTCCTGGATACTTTCTTGACACTGTTCTTAGTTGTTAACAACTTAATTAACACATGCATAAGTTGTTGGTAATAATTAAAATAAAAGTACTGAGAAAAGTTGGTGAAAGTAAATTTCTTTTCAACTTGTTATGCAAAGTACGCGTCGTGCATGGATATATTTTGGATTTGTCGGTCATGGTTTGGATAATCATGTAAATCTCACACCTGAAAAAGGAAACTAGATTATATCCCATATATGTTCAATCTCTTTTTCCTTCTTCCTTCTTTCTTCTTTCTTCTGTTTTGCAGTCAAGTCTTACAATTTCTTATTTCTTTTAGTATATGGCAAAGAAGTGTTTATGACGGTGGGCAAAAAAAAGGACACATTTATGCAGACTTATCCAAGGTTACAACACTTTAGATAGATTAAATAGAGTAATACTAAGTAAATCAACTTTTTAAATCAAATTTGCTAGTCATATAATGCATTAGCATCACCAATAGAAAATAAGTACGTCAATCAACACTTAAATAATAATTTAATCATCAACAACTATGTTATATGATTTACAAAATTTGATTTAAAAAATTGGTCTCCGCAACATTACTTGATTAATTAAGAGTGAAATGATGTGCAAATGATGGTTGATAATATTTATTTTTCGAGTTGAGATTTTTAGTACTTCTTCGCCTAATATCACTTGTATGATAAGTAAGGGGAAAAAAATGCTGCTAATTTGTGCCATCTTAACTTTCATTCCATCTTTCCTTTCAATCTTAGAAAGATAAAGTAGACATAATCTTTCATTTCAATCTTCCTTCCATAGATATAATATAATTTTAGCTGTCCTGTTTTTTTAAAAAAAAGGTTTTGAATATACCAATATTCAAGCTTGCTCTTATCGGGACGAACATAAAATTGACTTATTTTAAAACTTGGACAAGTCAAACACGAGCTAAACCCAATGCAAATTCGAGTTATTTCAAATTGATTTAGAGCTCGTTTGAATATGCTTTTAAAATGACTGAAAATTTTTTTTGTGAAAATATTTTTGGAAACCTTAGTAAAAATGCTAATAAATCCTAGAAAAACACTTATAGTGCTTCCAGAAAGAAGCACATAACTTGTGCTTCTTGTATAAAACACTTAAATACTTTTGAAACCTAAAAATATTTAATCTAAAAATGTTTTCAGTCATTTAAAAAACACAATCAAACTAGCCCTTAAATACTTGGGTATAGAATAGAGTGGTCACTAACAAAAAGAGGGAGACCCACAAAAGGCCAACCTTTGGGCATAATTCTTTTTATTGGACTTGGGCTTCAAACTAGAGAGAGGAAAGTGTAGAACAATGGCGGAAACAAGAAGGAAACAAAAAGAGGGAGACCCACAAAAGGCCAACCTCTTTTTTTCCCTTTTTTTAATATTTTTATATATATATATTTTTATAAATTTTAATTTTTTAAAATTTTTTAATATTTATGTGGGCCCTTATGACACGTGACGTCTAGTCATTATTCACGTGAGCGCCACGTCACCACTTAACGGCTAATTTAACAGCAAACTTAATAGATGTATGAAACTGTCCCAAAATTAAGACTTGAGGTATGACTCTAGGATGAAAAAAACTTCATGTACCAAATGTTGAAAACCATGAAACTTCATGGTAGTAAACTAAGATTAACCCTAAAAAGAATTTCAATATAAAGGTTATTTTTTTTGGGTTTTTATCATAAATGGTCCCTGACATTGATCAAACGCATCATTTTGGTCTCTGACATTGAAAATCAATAGAAATGGTCCCTGACATTGATCAAACACATCACAAATAGTCCTTCTGTTAAAAACTCTTTGGGCAATTTTCAAAGCTTCGTAACTTAATCGTTTCTTAACCAAATTCGACCCATAATATATCAAAATGAAGATAGGAAAGTGTAGAACAAGATTATACCTATTTGGAAGCCCAATAGTTGCCGGAGATGGCTGGAAAATAGCTCAAATGTGATTGGTCCGAGGAAAAACTGGAAAACTCGCCGAAAAGTGGGTAAACTTTAAACGTTCATAACTTCTTCAATACTCAACGAAATTGAGTGATTCAAAAATGAAAATCATACTTATCGACGAGACAAAGAGAATGGTACCTTTATTGACTACTAATTCATCATGGTTTGGCCAGCAAACGGCTCGAAATTGGATAACCATTTTTGAGCTAGTCAATTTCGAGCCGTTTTCTGGTCAATATATGGTGAGTTATGACACGCCCCAACCCCGGATATTCCCCGAATACCAGGGTAGGCACGTGCTGGCCGACATCCGAAGGTGACGAAAGCCATTTATTGAGTGCAAATACTGAGAACAAGGAAAAGATAAGTCATATAACCATAAAAGAATAATGAATAACATTTAAGGAACGTGTTCAGTGCATACAACTAACTAGAATACTAAAAAGAATAATAGAAAATTTGAATGAACAAAGGATGAATCCTACACCGAGAGGACTCGAAGATGCCGATGCAGAAGTGCCTTGTCGCCGGGATTGTATGCCTCGATTCATTGTGAGATCCCGCATCGCCCAGGGGAGTGATCCTTATATGTATATTCTCATCCCTACCTAGCACGAGGCCTTTTGGGAGCTCACTGGCTTCGGGTTCCGTATGAACTCCGAAGTTAAGCGAGTAGCGCTCGAGGTCACTCCCATGATGGGTGACCCACTGGGAAGTTCTCGTGTGAGTTCTCAGAAACAAAACCGTGAGGGCGTAGTCGGGGCCCAAAGCGGACAATATCGTGCGGAGCGGGGCAAGGATGTGGTGGACCCCGGGTCGGGATGTGACAAGTTAGCCATCAAGAAAGATACCATCCTCTTCGTCTCATCGAGAAATATGATTTTCGTTTTTGAATCACTCGATTTTGTTGATTATTGAAGAAGTTATGAACGTTTAAAGTTTACCCAGTTTTCAGTGAGTTTTCCAGTTTTTCTGCAGACCAGTCACATTTGAGACTATTTTCTGGCCATCTCTAGAAACCATTGGGCTTCAAAATGGTATAATCTTGTTCTACACTTTCCTATCTTCATTTTGATATATTATGAGTTGAATTTAGTTAAGAAACGATTGAGTTACGAAGCTTTGAAAATTGCCCAAAGAGTTTTTAACAGAAAGACCATTTGTGATGTGTTTGATCAATCTCAGAGACCATTTCTATTGATTTTCAATGTCAGGAACCAAAATGATGTGTTTGATCAATATCAGGGATCATTTGTGATAAAAACCTATTTTTTTTGGGAGGAAATATAAAGTGTGGTGGGTGAAATTATTAATTGTGGTGGGTGAAATTATTAATGCGGGTGGGAAAATAAGAGGGTCCAGCAGCACTCAAAAGCAAAGAGCATTTGGCCGCCTGCGGAAGTTGAACTCCATCAGTCCCTCAAACTCTCGGAGAGAAACAACATGGAGAAGATCTGCGTCGCGGTTCGAGTGAGGCCTCCGGTAACTCACGATTCCTCAACTGGAACTTTCTGGAAGGTCGACGACAACCGCATTTCGCTCCACAATCCCCACGGCACGATCTCGTACGCTTTCGGTAAGCAAGCACATGAGACTAAGCATTTTGATTCTGATTTGGTTTGGTTTGGTTTCGGTGAGATTTGATTGCGACAGTTTGCAGATCATGTGTTCAATGAAGGTTGTACGAATTCTAGGGTTTATGAGCTGCTCACCAAGGACATTATTCATGCCGCAGTCGAAGGATTCCATTGTATGTGAAAAAATTGAATCTTTATTTGCTCCGTTTCGATGGTGTTTTGCGTTAAATTTGATGTTTGAGTAGACGTTTGTAGGAACTGCGTTTGCTTATGGGCAGACTAGCAGTGGGAAGACTTTCACCATGAATGGTTCCGAAACAGATCCAGGTATCATTCATCAAGGCGTTAGAGATGTTTTTGACAGAATCCAGATGGTAATGACCTATATGTGCTTTCTTAATTTGAAATTTGTTGCTCACTGTATTGAATTTGATGCTTACTGTGTTGAATTGGTTGCTATTTATGTTTCTAGATGTCACACCGGGAGTTTCTGATTTGAGTATCCTACATGGAATTGTACAATGAGGAAATTAACGAGCTTTTTGCAGTAGAGAATCAGAAATTGCAGATTCATGAGAGTTTGGAGGTTGGCTACTGACCATTTTGACAAATTTAGTTAGCTTCTTTTAAGTGAACTGAATTAAATGATTTTTTCGTGTTCGCCTCAGGGAGGAAATTGTCAGTAATGCTGAACATGTGTTGAAGCTCATTGAATCTGGAGAAGGTTTGCACTTTGAAACCAAAACTTGAAGAACACGGTTTTCTGTTCTTGTGTGCTCCTTCAGTTGAATGTTCAGAGTAGTAGATCTCACACAATATTTAGAATGGTATGTCAATATTATACTTTTCCCATCAACAACTTTAATTAAATATTGGATGTACCCCTGAGTAGTGGTATCTGTATCCTATGAGTTTAGGTAATTGAAAGCCACGCGAAGGACACTAGTTCAAGTGCTGATGCTATTTATGTCTCAGTCATGGTTCGTATTCTTTCTGCCATTCTCTATCAAAGGTGACAGAACAGTTCCAGATGATTTGTTCTCTTATGCTTTACAATATCCGAATTATTTACTTCCCGACCCTGTGAGTGTTTGTCTTTAAATTTTAATTTATGGGTGCAGAATTTGGTAGATTTAGCTGGTTCTGAAAGAATTGCTAAAACTGGAGCGGTGGAGTACGTTTGAATGAAGGAAATTACATAAACAAGAGCTTAATGATTCTTGGTAATATAATTAACAAACTTAGTTATGGCGCAAAAAACAGGTACTTATTTTGTTTTTAGTAAATCATTTTCGCTGAATGTAAACAATTTTTTCTAATGATAACTTCTGTTCAGGGGTCACATCCCTTATCGCGATAATAAGCTTACCCGTATACTTCAACCTGCCCTTGGAGGCAATGCCAAAACTTCAATTATATGCACTATAGCACCAGAAGAGGTACCCTATAATTTGCTTCTATGGTAATATAATTTAGTTTTGCAGCATAATTAATGTTATATATATATATATATATATATATATATATATATATATTAAAACTACAATATGTTATGGAGGCATTTAGGTACACATTGAGGAAACAAAGGGAACCCTTCAATTTGCTAGCAGAGCTAAGCGCATCACTAATTGTGCTCAAGTGAATGAGGTACGTCTCTTCTTTGGTAGGAAGTTTTAACACTTTGTTGTGCTAATTAGTTTAGGATTATAGCATCTCATACAAGAAACTTTTAAGCGCATCACTAATGGTCAAATCTTAGACATCTACATTGTCACAACTATTTATACCAATATGCGCTTGCGGGCTGTTCAGAAAAGTCAGTCCTTTGAGCTTAAGGTTTTCGCAGTTGTGGAACTTCAATGCCTTATTTGGTTTGTAGTCGTTATTTGCCAAGAGTTTGCGCGATCTTGCATCGTACTGGTTGGTGCTCCACCATGAAGCCCTTGGCTGTCGATTTTTCCTGAGCCGTCGAACATTAGTTTTTCAATGTTTGAAAAACTTAGCCAGTCCTTCGAATCGCATTCTTTCCATGCATCACGCACATGAGCCAACAAATTCCTTAGAACCTGAACGTGAACGCTCTTCGAATTGCATGGACCTTCAAACTTTATACATTGCAATAAGTATGTTTTCCCCGTCGGCACACTAAGTATCGATATGTCATCCGTATTGTCATTATTTCCTTGACATAAATCTTTCCACGCTTTAAAAAAAACTTGGGAGTCATTTGCCCGTCCATCTCCCACAACACCGTATTTGGTTACGTCTAATATTTTTTGGCCTTGTCCGATGCCAATAAACAATGACGAAGCAAGGAAGAAAACTAAAATGCGAACGAGTGTGTTGATGATCGACATTGTTTGCAAAACAAAGGAGAAATCCTTAAGATTTGAAACCATTGATCTCTCTAAGCTAAAAAAATATTGATTGTGGGAGTTAAGTGGTTCTAATCTGCGTATATGTACTAGTAAATTTAGCCTTTAGTAATATGTTGCCTAATCACAATTGGTTTTGGTTACTTTCCCATTGAAACTTGGTATTAGAATTAGCAGCAACAAAATATCCTTGAGATGTTTGGAAAAAGAAAACCTAATAATTTGAGGATTAAATTAAGATACACATCATTTGTGACTGAAATGTATATGGCATCTCAACCCCGACGAGAGAAATTCCTATTGGCCCTGAAGCTCATCGGAAACAGGATTCAAGCTTCCGAAGGAGAAGAGCACTGGTCTAGCCAACTTGCCTAATTCCATAAGAATTTAACTTATTATCCCTATTGTAATTTTGAAGCAGATGTTGCTAAACAGAAATTGTTTAGGAAGGTGCGACACCAGTTGAAAACAATTCAAATAATTATATAAACAAAAATCCAAAATTGTTGTAGCCTATTTGATTGAACTAATATAGGGGATTAGAGAGAGAGGGCCAGCCACACTTAGAGAGGAGTGATTTAATTGTGAGATGTGTTTGATTCATCTCATTGTGTCTTTATTTATAGTAGTATGATAGGCAAAATTTTTCCTGTAGGACTACAACATTTAATAGGTAATAATCTCCTAATAGGAATATAAGATACATTCCTATATCTACTTGGATTTACACAATCAAATTCCTATTCTAAATACGACTGCAACAACAATTCCACCAAATTAAATTCTATTTATTTGAGCTGAGTTTCGGCTTTTGAAATAAGCAAGAGATTCCTTGCACATAAAGGTATCTGAATCATCTCAAACACTTGCTCTGGTTACCGACCAAAAGGAAAATGTTGTGAAGGATTTGAATCATGAGTTATTGAGAAGGAAAGATCTTGAACAAAATATCAAACCGTTCCGTGTTGTTTTTGGTTGTCGGAAGACATCGCTCGCTCATGTCTTTCCATGGTGAGTTTAAGTCGAAACTCGAGCAAGTGTTTGAGATGATTCAAATACCTTTTTGTGCAAGGAATCTCTTTCTTTCAAAAGCCGAAACTCAGCTCAAATAAATAGAATTTAATTTGGTGGAATTGGTTTTTGTTGCAGTCATATTTAGAATAAGAATGTGATTATATAAATCCAAGTAGATATAAGAATGTATCTTATATTCCTATTAGGAGTTGATTACCTATTAAATGTTGTAATCCTAAAGGGAAAGGTTTTTGACTATCCTACTACTATAAATAAAGGCACAATGGGGTGAATCAAACACACCTCACAATTAAATCATTATCTTCTTTCTAATTGTAGCCGGTCCTCCTAATCCCCTAGATTAGTTCGATCAAATGGGTCTACAATAGTTTTGGATTTTTGTTTGTGTAATTATTTGAATTGTTTTTCAACTGGTGTCGCAATTACAGTAGGAATATTAAATTAGGCAAGTTGGCTAGATCTGCGCTCTCCTCCTCCACAAGTTTGAATCCTGTTCTCTTGAGGGCCAATAATAATTTCTCTAGTCAGGGTTGAGATGCCATATACGTTTTGGTCACGAATGATGTGTATTTTAATTTAATCCTCAAATTATTAGGTTTTCTTTTTCCCGACGTCTTAAGGATATTTTGTTCCAGCAACTTCTGATTAGGGGTGGTCCAGAGATTTTTGAGGAGGCCCGGGGCGACGCTAAAAAATGTGCCCTCACTTCATATAAAAAAAATTATTTGTTTTCATACGTAAAACATTGATAAAATTATATTTAGAAAAACATTTTAAAATCAATAATCTAGAAACACAGAACAACTAATTTATTTTGTACTGAGAGAAGGAAACCAAAAAACTTCGGGCTAGTAAGTAGATAGATTATGAGTTTTGTTTTCCATTTGAACTTTTAAAGTGTTTTTGTATAAATCGTGAGGTATTTTTTCTTATTTACTTACCTGTCAATATAAGACTAAAAATAATAATAATGTTTTCGAGTTTTTAAGGATATGTATAAGTAATGATTAAACCTTTTGATAACAAGTAGATAGATTATGAGTTTTGTTTTCCATCTGAACTTTTAAAGTGTTTTTGTATAAATCGTGAGATATTTTTTCTTATTTATTAACCTCGTCAATATAAGACTAAAAAAAATAATAATGTTTTCGAGTATTTAAGGATATGTATAAGTAATGATTAAACACTAAATTAAACCTTTTGATAACACATAATATTATTTGCAAATTTGGTCTTAAAATTTAGTCTACGCGTTATTCTTTGTTGAATATTAGACTTGAATTGGAACGGATATTTAAAAATAGCAACCCACATAGTTACTGTTGGTAAATAAATTAACAACCAAACAAAAATTTGTAAAAATTGAAAAAAAAAAACTTCTTGATCATTTAGCCAAATTTTATAAATTTATACTGTTATAAAAAGAAATTTGTAAAAATTGGAATGTAAATAAGCGCACATGGTATTTTGAACCTAAGACCTCCTCCTCATTAATATTAAACAACAAAACCACTAGTTCTAGTTAAATTTCTTTTTCACTAAACCAAATGTTAAAAATTTATACTCTTATAAAAACATATATAAATATACCATCCTAATAATTTTGGTGCCCTCAATTTTTTGGGCCTCGGGCGGTCGCCCTGCTCGCACTGGGCCTGCTTCTGATACCATGTTTCAATGGGAAAGTAACCAAAACCAGTTGTGGCTAGGCAACATATTACTCAAAAAGGCTAAATTTAGTAGTACATATACCCAATTCGTAGAACCACTTGACTCCCACAATCAATATCTTTTTAGCTTAGAGAGATCAATAGTTTCAAATCTTTAGGATTTCTTCTTTGTTTTGCAAACAATGTCGATCATCAACACAATCGTTCTCATTTTAGTTTTCTTCGTCATTGTTTATTGGCTTAGTGAAAAAGAAATTATTAGGATTATATAAATATACCATCCTAATAAATTTCTTTTTCACTAAACCAAATGTTGCACGTCTGAAGTTGGAATGTATATATATGTATGTATTTATTTTTTTTCTATTGAACTTACTTGTATCACTGGAATTCATGAGCATTGCCATAACAGAAGGCATGATTCTGTGAACTACGAATGGCTTGATGCCTTCGTATGGTACGTAGGCAGTCTAACGAGAAGGTTAGATGTAGTCATAATAAAATAACTCAAATTTAATATTGTGTTTGATTTTTTAGAAAGAAAATTTATTATGGTTAATAGCGTAGAGGTTAACTATGACTTTAATTCTTGGCCTATCACTTAATTTAGCTTCCAAATAAGAATTTTGGTTGGTTACACGTGCGGACCAGGCCATGGAATTAGCTATGTCTCCATTCTCTTCTTTTCCCTTAATTGTTAAATAAATATCGTCAAATGCTAATCTTCATTAGTATTTAGATTCTCATAGATTAATTCGCTTTTGCAAACAGCGTTGGAAGCTTAGGAGAAGATGGAGCTAGTAATAAAGTGGACAACATATAGATGAAAAATTGTAGTTTTACTGGAACCACAAACGGAGCGAGAATAAAAATGTGGCAGGGCTCCGGGTATGCGAGGAACATCACGTTTGAGAAGATCAAACTTGACGGAGCCAAATACCCTATCATTATTGACTAGTACTATTGCAATGGGGAACACAATTGCAAAAGTCAGTCGTTGGCCGTGGTGGTGGCGGATGTGACTTACAACGATTTGGAAGACACTTCTGCGACGAATGAGGCGATGAAACTCAATTGTGACAAAGTTTCGGGTGGCTGTCATAATATTTTGATGGAACTTATGTCGGCACTACGGTACCCAACGTGGCTTGTCTAAAGGGTTAAACGATGGAGCATACGACACCATCTACACCAGAAGCTAGCGCTTCGCCGGTACAAATCCTACTGCTACCATCGCTACCACCTGTATCGGTAATGCCATTGCCGTCACCGGCACCTGTACTGGTAATGCCACTTCCGTCGCTGCCATCTGTACCGGTAATGCCACTTGACGTCACAGGGGGACCAGGGGAGGCATCGACGGAAGTGGCATTACCGGTACAGGTGCCGGTGACGGCAATGGCATTACCGGTACAGGTGGTAGCGATGGTAGCAGTAGGATTTGTACCGACGAAGCGCTATGTAGATGGTGTCGTAGGCTCCATCGTTTAACCCTTTAGACACGTCGGGTACCGTAGTGCCGACATAAGTTCCATCAAAATATTATGACAGCCACCTGAAACTTTGTCACAGTTGAGTTTAATCGCCTCATCCGTCGCAGAAGTGTCTTCAAAATCGCTGTAAGTCACATCCGCCACCACTACGACTGACTTTTGCAATTGTGTTCCCCATTGCAATAGTACTGGTCAATAATGATAAGGTATTTGGCTCTGTCAAGTTTGATCCTCTCAAATGTGATGTTCCTCGCATACCCGGAGCCCTGCCACGTTTTTATTCTCGCTTCGTTTGCGGTCGCCGTCACTTGTATCAGTAATGCCACTGTACCTGTATCAATCATTCCTCCGCCAGCACGACCACCGATATCAGTCATGCCGTCGCTGCCATCAATCACCCCACCACCAGAAGATATCAAGCCAGTGCCAATCACGCCACCATAGCCACCTGTGCCACAGGGACTTGACGTCCCAAGTGGAGCTCCTGGCAATGCTAATCTTTCTATAACCTACTACCTATTTTGTCCACTGATGGTGGTTCTTGCTGCAACAACTATAATTTTTAATTAACTTTGTAACTAATGTTTTTTTACTCGAGTAACACGAAAAACGTTTTACTTGTAAATGTAGAACAAATCATAAATTTTGTAAATGTATTAAATACAAACTAATACTATATATTTGATCGTAGTTTTTTTTTATTTGGTCGTAGTTCCTTGCCACATAACTGCAGTTCTTAGGTACGACGAACCACATAAAATTATTAATCATATAAAACAAAATTGATTCTGAGCATTCATTCTTTGGAAGTTCTGCAAGTAAGAATTGTCAGAATCAGCTTGACATGTTAAACAATTGATCTTAATATTTTTCGTTGTTGTATAAAGATGAGGCTGAATTGTTGGAGATATTCTTGAGTATGAGCTTTCGTACCACATCATTGATATGTCCAATACACAAACAAGAGACCCTCATGCATTCAAGTCTCACACACGTCCATTTTCGTGGAGCTACTGTCTGCAATGCGTGACTCTTGTGTAGCCTTGGAAACGAATAATGTGGCATGGAAGCCTCAACTCATAATAAATGTACAAATACATGTCAGAGAATCGAAGGATAGAGAGTCTACATCAGAAGCCATATCACCACAAGTACTTGAAGCCCAAACCCAGAGGTGCTTTGCAGAAACATCTTTCTTTTGAAATGAGAATATACACACAACACAATATTCACACAAAAGCACGAAAAGCAGCCAAAATTTTGACACAAAAAATAAGCTACAAGCTAGGCAAAACAAAAGAGATGATGGGACAAGCAAATGATTTTGTTAAGTGCAACTTTGTAGTTTCGTTAACTACATATCTCTTAGGTTGTTATAATAGGTTGAAAAGTTTGAGTCTTATTGTTGAGTTTAATAATAATACGATTCTCACCGCTGTTAAACTCACACTAGTGTCAAAACAATGTTATAACAAACAACGTATATACAAGGGATTTCACAAAATCTGTTGTTGAAGGATTAGGAGAACGTTGCATTTGGTTAAATGAGATGGTATATTGGCCGACAATCAAAAAAATGTTAGGGAGATTATCCACTAAAACTGTATTTTGTAAATTATATAATATAGTTGTTAATAATTAAATTATTATTTAAGTATTGATTAACATTTTTATTTCTTATTAATGATATATTACATGATTTGCACATATGATCTAAAAAAATTAGCTTGTCTAACATTATTCCTTCCTAGATATTACTTTTCTTTGTTAATCTCCAAAATTTCAATGTCGATGATACCTCAATTTTTTTCAGGACACCATTTGTAAAACTTTTTTTTTTTTTTCCTGAAACTTCATCGTCATTGATGATACTATTCATCGCGATTCCTGAATTCCCACTTTCTTGATGGAACATAAACTAATTGAAGAAAGTTGGAATTGGCCACATAAACAAGACAAGGATAGAAACTATAAGATATCACTCACATGACGAGTGGTTAAATTATGCTCACACATATGCATGTCAAGGCAATATATCAAATATTCTATATCTTGTGATGCACGCAGCTACCATTACTTCGGTCTAAAGTAAGGTTTGAAATTGGCACCATTCAAATGAACAGTGGTTTGATCCGAATTTCAAATTAATTACAACCATGCCATTGGTATTTCTGTTGGTTTTGGGTCAGCAACTCGGCCCTCAGCCAGGCCCAAATGTGTTGGCTTTTGCTGGGAAGCCCGGCCCTCAGTAAGGCCCAAATTATTTAATTACGTTTTTTACCCATCATAGATTACAATCCAATGGGGGCAATTTTGTCCTCTCCGATTTGGGCAAGAAGGGGGGTCAGCGGGCAGCTATCATTTGGTGCCGTTCAATTAGGGTTTCGGGGAGGGTCCGCGAGAGAGAGAGAGATAAAGGCACAGAGACAGAAACAGATAGAGAGATGGCGATGAAAGGAGAGCGAGGGGGAGGGGTAGGGGTCATCAACAAGCCCTACTGAGAGTGGGGTGTGCCGGATCTTGCGTTGCATGCCTCAAATCCAAAGATGAGTTTCTTTTTTAAATTGTATTCTTCAATGTTGCCTTGGATTTTCTGATTGTTTGGTATGTTAGGTCCGGTTTTGGGGGATTTGTGATTTTATAGAGAGAGATGGATAGGGAGATAGAGATAGTCAGAGAGAGGAGAAAGCATGGCTGTGTGCATTTTTTGGGATTAATTAATGGGTTAGTGCGCAGGGTTAGTGAGGAGAGAGTGACAGAGGGGTGTATGGCTGGGTATGGGTTTTCGGTTTTTCCTTCTGATTGAATAGGTTATGCACTGTTTCAAACTAATTGTTTATTGTTTTGTTTTCCTTTTGCTTTGTTAGAACCATCATTCGATTTTTGGGTTTCACTTTGCTCATTTCTGTGCTTCTTCAAAATTTTCTGGTCTTGGCTTCTCATTCCTCTGTTGGTTGAATTTTTTTTTCTTCCCATTTCTTGGTTCCTTATGTATTCCTTGGTTCTGTCTAATTTTTGGTTGTGGGATGATGCTTGCAGGTGAACTATGTGCACGGTTTAGGAAGATCCACATGAAAACAGCATACAAGATAGAGAACTGGTATGCTGCTTTGTCTTTCTGTTGGATTTTTATGTTTATGTTTTGCTGCTAAGAGGATTTTAAAATGTTCTAAATCTGCTTTGTAAATGTGCTTAAAGATTGGACGTGTTCTTGAACATTAGCCATGTTGTTTGGATTGAATATTTGCTTTTTTTGGGCAAGCAGAATGATGTAAATCCATGGCAATTTACAGTGGCTGTGAAGGGGTGGACTTGCTCTTATAGAGTTCTTGAAGACAAACTGCTTTGGATACCAGATTATTTATAGGTTGCTGAGGATGGGATGAAGATGCAAGTTGGTACACATTTTGTTAATGCAGTGTATGATATGATGAATTGTTCTTTACCCTTTTTTTCTGTTTCAAAAGTTCACTCGTCTAAATCATTGGAAAACATTATAAGTTGATACACTTTCTTGATACCTACAGAGTTTTGGCAGTCAACAATGGGATACTGGTTTTGCCGTTCAAGCTTTGCTTGCTTGCAATCTAACCGATGAAATTGCACCCACGCTCGCTAGAGGACATTTAAATTTTGGTTTTCCTTCATTAATCTTGAGTTCACTCTTTTCTATTTTTATTATATATTGTTTTCAATTATATAATTGGAGCTTTCAAAAGAGGAACATGGGTATTTTTGTTTGGTGAGAGAGAGAGAGGGGGTTGGGGGGAGATAGTCAGAGAGGTGAACTATGTTGACAAATGGGATGGTGGATTATAATGTTGTATGAATTAGTGTGTTAGGATTTTGTATAATGTTGTGTGAGTCAATGTTTTGTGTTTGTGTTTGTGTTGTGAATGATTTAGCATTTGTTGCTGCCATGTTTTTGTCCCTGTGTTTATACAATACTTTGTAATATTTATATGTAATTGATTTCAAATTCTTACAGAAATGGGTATATTGGAGACGTAACTATGTGAATTATTGAGTTTTCGAGAGTTTTTTGATATTTGGGCAAGCAAGAGAAGTGGAATTGAAAAGCAGAAAGCTTTAGAGAAGGCAGCCAAGCTTCAGGTAATAATGGTGAATGTATCTTTGTGTAGATTTTGGATACATTTTTTTGTTTTGTCACACCTCTGCCTTGCCTCTCACCTCTTCTCTTGCTGTGATCACACCTTCTCACAACTTCATCCAAAATGTTCTGCATGTATAAGATTTGTGTTCATGGAGGTCATTTCAAAGGGATCTCAAGCTGGGTTGCAGAGATTTGATTCAAATTTATGGATTTGGGTAAGAAACTAAGAACCCCTAATCTTTTCTTTCGGTTGTAAGAGCTGAAATTGACATGCATGTGCTTCTCTTTATGAGGTATAAGAGATTGAGAAAAAAATTGTTTACTGTTCTGGGGTGGGAGGAACTTTAATCAATTTGATAAATTAAAAATTGAGAGTTGGCAATCTACACAAAAAATTGGTAACTCAATTGGCTAATCGAAGAGGGTGTTGCAGCAGACAAGGCAGCTCCTGTTTGATTGCTTGAGGGAGATGATGGAAAATAATGCGAAGAAATTGTGATATGACATTGCCGGACTCAGACACCACTAATCTAGTTTTTTTCCTTCATCAGAGAGGTTTTATAAATTCTTAAATACGTAACTAAACAAAACAAAAGGAGAGAGAAAAAATTCGGCATGTTTAGACTCTGATATGCAACAAAAATCACACCTATGAAGATAGATCAGCAGGGTTTACTTAATTTCCTCATCTTCACCACTTCGACGGGAACCATCCCGATACTCTCTCCTATGCCTTCTATGCCGATTTTCACTGTCAGATTCAGGTGTATTCTACCATAAAACAACAGGAAAATAATCATACATATTCCATTCATAAATAGCTTAAAGGTATTGGCCAAATATATTACGAAATAAGTTCACGTACTTTTCTTGATCTTTTGCGGTCACTACTATGTCTGCGTTTCTTAGACTTCTTAGGTCGTTCCTTTCCCTTTTCTTTTTCACGTTCTCTTTCCTTCTCCTTTCTATCTTTATCCTTCCGCTTCTCTTTCTCCTCTCTTTTTTTCTCTTTTTTGGCCTGCAAAGTATCAGAATCACTACGAAATTCCCAATTCAAGATACCAGTTCATAAATGATAACAATGATTACATGCCACACCTATAAAAAATTACACAGGCTCGAATTTTGAGATGATGTGCAAGGAATCTCTTTCTTCTTTCAAAAGCCGAAACTCAACTCAAATAAATAGAATTTAGTTTGGTGGAATTGGTTTTTGTTGCAATCTTATTTAGAATAGGAATGTGATTGTGTAAATTCAATTAGTTATAGGAATATATCTTATATTCCTATTAGGAGTTGATTACCTATTAAATGTTGTAATCTTAAAGGGAAAGGTTTTTGCCTATCCTACTACTATAAATAAAGACACAATGAGGTGAATCAAACACATATCACAATTAAATCACTCTCTTCTCTCTCTAATTGTGGGCGGCCCTGTCTTCCTAATCCCCTATTGCATCCAATCGTAGAATTCAAATCTTTAGTATTACATCCAATCGTAGAATTCAAATCTTTAGTATTTCTTCTTTGTTTTGCAAACAATGTCGATCATTAAAACACTAGTTCGTATTTTAATTTTCTTCCTCGCTTCGTCGTTGTTTATTGGCATCGGACGAGGCCAAAAAATATTAAGCGTAACCAAATACGGCGCTGTGGGAGACGGACGGGCAGATGACTCCCAAGCTTTTTTTAAGGCATGGAAAGATTTATGTCAAGGAAATAATGATGCTATGGGTGACATACCGATACTTATTGTGCCGGAGGGGAAAACGTACTTATTGCAAAGTATAAAGTTTGAAGGTCCATGCAATTCGAAGAGCGTTCACGTTCAGGTTCTAGGGAATTTGTTGGCTCCTGTGCGTGGTGCATGGAAAGAATGCGATTCAGGGGACTGGCTAAGCTTTTCAAACATTGAAAACCTAATGCTGGACGGCTCAGGAAAAATCGACGGCCAAGGGGCTGCGTGGTGGAGCACCAGCCAGTACGATGCGAGATCGCGCAAACTCTTGGCAAATAACAACTGCAAACCAAATAAGGCATTGCAGTTCCATAACTGCCAAAACCTTAAGCTCAGCGGACTGACTTTTCTGAACAGCCCGCAAGCGCATATTGGTATAAATAGTTGTGACAATGCAGATGTCTCAGATTTGAACATACATGCGCCGGAAGACAGTCCAAACACTGATGGTATTGACATCTCTTCCTCGACCCATGTCACCATTCGCAACTCGTTTATCGGAACAGGCGATGATTGTATCGCCATTGGCGACGGGTGTTCCTTTCTCTACATCACCAACATTGCGTGCGGACCAGGCCATGGAATTAGGTATATCTCCATTCTCTTCTTTTCCATTAATTGTTAAATAAATATTGTCAAATGCTAATCTTCATTAGTAATCAGATTCTCATAGATTAATTCTCTTTTGCAAACAGCGTTGGAAGCTTAGGAGAAGATGGAGCTAGTAATAAGGTGGACAACATATACGTGAAAGATTGTAGTTTTACTGGAACTACAAACGGAGCGAGAATAAAAACGTGGCAGGGCGGCTCGGGGTATGCGAGGAACATCACATTTGAGAGGATCAAACTTGACAGAGCCAAATACCCTATCATTATTGACCAGTTCTATTGCAATGGGGAACACAATTGCAAAAGTCAGTCGTCGGCTGTGGTGGTGGCGGATGTGACGTACAACGATTTTGAAGGCACTTCTGCAACGGATGAGGCGATTAAACTCAACTGTGACAAAGTTTCGGGTGGCTGTCATAATATTTTGATGGATAGAATTAATATATTGCCAGTGGTCGGGGATATGAATATTTTTGCATCTTGTAACAATGCCGACGGAACTTATGTAGGCACTACGGTGCCCGACGTGGCTTGTCTAAAGAGTTCAACAACGGAGCCTACGACCCCAACAACACCATCTTCACCAAAATCTACCGCTCCGCCGGTACAAATCCTACCATTGCCATCGCCACCACCTATACCGGTAATGCCGCTGCCGTCGCCGTCACCTGTACCAATCATTCCTCCGCCAGCGCGACCACCGGTATCAGTCATACCACCGCCATCGCTGCCATCAATCACCCCACCACCAGAAGATATCAAGCCACCGCCAGTGCTGATCACACCACCACCGCAACCAATCACGCCGCCACAGTCAACTGCACCACCTGTGCCACAGGGACTAGACATCACAGGGGGGGCAGGGGAGGCTGGCGAGCTAGATCCTTCGTACTTCCCAAGTGGAGCTCCTGGCAGTGCTAATCTACCTATAAGCTACTACCTGTTTTGTCCACTGATGGTGGTCCTTGCTGCAACAACTATAATTTTTAATTAACTTTGTAACAAATGTTTTTTGACTCGAGTAACACAAAAAACGTTTTACTTGTAAATGTAGAAAGAATCATAAATTTTGTAAATGTATTGAGTTTTATTTGTAAATGTATTAGTATATATATTTGGTCGTAGTTTTATTTGGTCGTCGTTCCTTGCCCCATAATCGCAGTTCTGAAGTACGACGAGCCACAGAAAACTATTAATCACAAAAATGAATCCTGTAAAACAAAACTAATTCTGAGCGTTCATTCTTTGGAAGTTTTGTAAATAAGAATTGTCAGAATCAGCTCGACATGTTAAGCAATTGATCTTAATATTTTCCTTTGTTGTATAAAGATTTGGAGATATTCTTGAGTATGAGCTTTCGTACTACTGTCACTCATTTGTCCAAAATACAAACAAGAGAGCCTCATGCATTCAAGTCTCACACATGTCCATTTTCGTGGAGCTACTACAATGCGCAACTCTTATGTAGCCTTAGATGAACGAATAATGTGACATGGAAAATGTACAAATACATGCCTGAGAATCGAAGGATAGAGAGTCTACATCAGAAGCCATATCACCACAAGTACTTGAATCCCAAACCCAGAGGTGCTTTGCAGCTACATCTCTCTTTCTTTTGAATTGATAATATACACACAACAAAATATTCACACAAAAGCTCGAAAAGCAGCCAAAATTTTGACACAAAAAATTAGCTACTAGCTAGGCAAAACAAAAGAGAGGACTTGACAAGCAAATGATTTTGTTAAGTGCAACTTTGTAATTTCGTTAACTACATCTCTTAGGTTGTTATAATAGGTTGAAAAGTTTGAGTTTTATCTTTGAGTTTAATAACAATATGATTCTCACAGCTGTTAAATTCACACTAGTATCAAAACAGTGTTATAACAAACAGCTCGTTTTGTATATACAAGGGATTTCACAAAATCCGTTGTAGAAGGATTTGGAGAAAGTTGCATTGGGTTAAATGAGATGGTATTTTGGCTGACAATTAGAAAAATGCTAGAGAGATTATCTACTTAAATTATATTTTGTAAATCATATAACATGATTGTTAATGATTGAATTATCACTTAAGTGTTGATTAACGTCTTTATTTCTATTGATGACATATCACATGATTTGCATATGTGATTTAAAAAGTTGGCTTGTCTAATATTATTTTTTCCTAGATATCACTTTTCTTTGTTAATCTCTAAAAATTTTATGTCGATGATACCTTTTTCACGACACCATTTGTAATACATTTTTTCTGAAACTTCATCGTCATTGATGATACTTTTCGTCGCGATCCCCAAATTTCCAGTTGATGATATAAAACACTTGCTTGATCTGTAGGGGAAACAGTTTTTCCATTTTTCTTGATGGAACATAAGCTAATCGAAGGAAGTTGGAATTGACCACGTAAACAAGACAAGGATAGAAACAAGGGAGTTTTAACGAAAAGCCCACGGTACTGTTTACTTTAACGGAAAATCACATTTTAACACTAAAAAGTCAAACTTGGTACTATTCACTTTACCCTTTATTTTATCCTTATCGTTAAAACTCAAAGTTTTCAAGTCCTTTTCGTTAGTTTTCCTTAGAAACAATAAGATGTCACAGACTCACATGACGCGTGCTTAAATTATGCTCACACATATGCATGTCAAGACAATATATCAAATATGCGATATCTTGTGATGCACGCAATTGCAACACATAACAAAAGCAATTTTATAAAATATTCTCTTATTGGTTACATGGCATCTTAAACTTATGTTGTCAAAATTTCGATCCTTAACCGTGATAGGACACAATAGTGGAGCCATGAATTATTTTGTGGGTGTGCTAAGCTAAAATTATTACTATAAAATCAAATGCTTAAATTTTATTTTTGTTACCTACATAAAGTTGTATAGTAATAAACCTAAAAGTAATATTTTGAAGTAAAGAAATTATAACTCTGCATAGCTCAGGTTTCAACTAAATTTAACAAAGAAAACATTTAAAGTTGCAATTTGCAATAAAAAGAAAGCATATATCATCAATCTTATTCAACTTAACAATTAAAAAGAAGAAAAAGTACATATTCAACTTGTGCCCTTATCCTTAATAGAATTGAAATCCTTTGTTATTTCATCTAAATCAACATTTTTGGCATTTTTTTTTAATGTAGACAATCACTGAATCTGCTAGAAACTCACTCTCCATCTTGTTGCGAAGTCTTGTTTTAATAAGATTCATTGCTAAAAAAACTTGTTTAGTACTTGCTATAGAAATGGGAAGAGTCAATACAAGTCGAATTGACCTATCAATCAAATAATACCTTTAAGACCTCTTCATTAGATGCAAAAGGTGTATCACTCTCAAATTTATCATCATTATCTCTTTTTCTAAAAAATGAATTGATAATTCTTAACCTCTTTATTAGACAAACAGTTGGACCTAACAAATTGAACAACAATAACACAATTGTATATTATAAATTATATCTAACAAATCAAATCTATCAGGAAAATAAAATTAGGCAAGCAGAATGATGTAAATCCATGGCAATTTACAGTGGCTGTGAAGGGGTGGACTTGCTCTTATAAAGTTCCTGAAGACAAACTGCTTTGGATACCAGATTATTTATAGGTTGTTGAGGATGCGATGAAGATGCAAGTTAGTACACATTTTGTTAATGCAGTGTATGATACGATGAATTGTTCTTTACCCTTTTTTTCTGTTTCAAAAGTTCACTCTTCTAAATCATTGGAAAACATTATAAGTTGATACGTTTTCTTGATACCTACAGAGTTTTGGCTGTCAACAATGGGATACTGGTTTTGCCGTTCAAGCTTTCCTTGCTTGCAATCTAACCGATGAAATTGCAGCCACGCTCGCTAGAGGACATGATTTCATAAAAAAAAAATCAGGTTCTTTTTATATAGTCAAATCAACTTTCATTTTTTGTAAAATGTGTGAGAGCATCGATTAATTTGTTCTAACAAATTACTGTTTTGGGATCGAATTGTAAAGGTCAAGGACAATCCATCGGGTGACTTCAAAAGCATGCACCGCCACATTTCCAAAGGATCATAGACTTTCTTTGATCAAGACCATGGATGGCAAGTTTCAGATTCCACTGCGGAGAGTTTAAAGGTAACAAATACTCCAACTTAGTTATCCACCTTAAATGTTATTTCCATGTTTTCTCACTATAACACCCTCTACAGCGTTGCCTGCTTTTATCGATGATGCCACCAGAGATGGTTGGTGAAAAAATGGAACCTGAGAGGTCATATGATGCTGTCAATGTCACAATTTCCCCACAGGTTACAACTATTATGTCTGTCAGTCATATATATGAGTTTGAGTTGCATTTTGTTTCCCTGCCGTAATCAAATTTGGATCTAATGCATGGCTGCCTTACTTTTTAAAAACCTTTTAGCATTTCAAGACATTTGTTCTTCACTGCATGGTCTATTAGGTCTCTCTACTCATTAAAAATCTCATTTTTATGGCTCATTGTAGAGTAAGAACGGTGGTTTAGCAGCCTGGGAACCAGCAGGAGCAGCAGAATGGTTAGAAGTAAGAATTTTAAAGAATTGGAGTCATGTTGTTGAACTTAGTCTGATGCGTATGAAACTAAAGTTTTTGAAGGCGTTATTAATTAGTATACCTACTGGATATTATCTCTTCGTTTTTTCTCATGTTGAATCCCACAGAATTCTTTGCCGACATTGTGGTTGAGCATGAATATGTTGAATGTCCTTCATCTGGCTTTAGTTTTGTTTAAGAAGTTGTACCCTGGCCCCAGGAAGAAAGAGATTGATCAATTTATTACCAATGCTGCACAGTACCTGGAAAATACACAAATGGCAGATGGTTCATGGTATATCATATTTTTAAATCAAAACTTGATTATATACATTTTCTTTGATTAACAACTGGAGCAGAAAAATAACTTAGTTAAGAACATTTGCACAGGTACGGGAATTGGGGAGTTTGCTTCACATATGGTACCTGGTTTGCTCTTGGAGAGTTAACCGCTGCTGGCAAGACTTTCAGCAATTGTGCAGCCATGAGCAAAGCTATTAGTTTTCTGCTAGCAATCCAGAAAGAGAACGGTGGTTGGGGAGAGAGCTACCTTTCATGTCCAAAAAAGGTAAAATATGGGAGGTGGATTATGTTGAAGCTAGCTCCAGGAATCATAATTAATCTCACTGTCTTAAACAAAAATATTTCACTCTGTTGCGGGTGATACAGGAGTACGTTCCTCCTTCATGCAGGACAGGCGGAAAGAGACCCTACACCTCTACATCGTGCAGCAAAGTTGATAATCAATTCACAGATGGAAAATGGTGATTTTCCTCAGCATGTATCCTCTGTTCGATTTGTCCATTTCTTTGTGTAATTCAATTCAATGTGCTTTGTTTTCATCAATCATTTGGTTATCTTAATGTAAATTAGTGTTGATTTATGGTCAATGTTCGTAAATGATCAATTTGAGCTATTTTTCTGTGGCCAATACAGAGTTTTCGATTCGTATTTGTTTCAATTGCAACTTTGAATTTAATGCATTGTATAGTGATTCAATGAGGTAGACCTTAGTTCAGATCCTGATGTAAGGACTTTAACTTTAGTTTCTTCAGTGAATATTAAAATTCGAGTAGATGTAAGAATTTGTAATAAGATACAAAGAAGTTCATAGTAGCTGACCGCATTTATTTGGAAAATATTTTGCAGGCCTGGTTTACTGGGATTGGAGTTGGTGCTGCTTACTATGGTTTGAGACCTGTTATAGAGGTTATGACCTTTATCTTCTCAATGCAGGTTTGAGATTTATTTTTTGGTTATAATCTATGGAAATTTTTTATACTGGAGTTGTAATGTTATATGTCTTGGAACTAAAAATTCTTTGGGATTCTCAGAAATTATTTCCATGTAAATGCTAACCGAATATTCTTATCATCTTTCTAGATCGGTTGGTCTATTTTTCATTGAGCGATTCTGTTACGGTGTTTATTGCAGGCAATTGACATATCATCAATTCTACTGCAAAATCAAATGTCTGACGGCCCGAAATCAAACAACTTAATTTTGTTTTCCAATATCACAAAGAATGGTGCAGGAATTTTGATATTTGGGTAGATTTTTATGGATTGTTCTAGAGCTAAAGGTTGAAATGATCTTATTCACTTAGACCTTTTTCCAGAAGCTATTTGTTAATGGTTGTTAATTTGGCAAAATGAGTTTTTCATGCTACCATTTTGTTTAAATGTAGAAACAAAACCTAATATCCATGAAAAGAAAGATGAGTTACAAGGAAAGATGGGATTTCAGTTTAAGCTTGACCGAAAGTTAGAGTGTAAGATTTTGGATACATTTTTTTGTTTTGTCACACCTCTGCCTTGCCTTGCCTCTCACCTCTTCTCTTGCTGTGATCACGCCTTCATCTAAAATGTTCTGCATGTATAAGATTTGTGTTCATGGAGGTCATTTCAAAGGGATCTCAAGCTGGGCTGCAGAGATTTGATTCAAATTTATGGATTTGGGTAAGAAACTAAGAACCCCTCATCTTTTCTTTCGGTTGTAAGAGCTGAAATTGACATGCATGTGCTTCTCTTTATGAGGTATAAGAGATTGAGAAAAATTTTGTTTACTGTTCTGGGGTGGGAGGAAGTTTAATCAATTTGATAAATTAAAAATTGAGAGTTGGCAATCCGCACAAAAAATTGGTAACTAAATTGGCTAATGGAAGAGGGTGTTGCAGCACACAAGGTAGCTCCTGTTTGATTGCTTGAGGTAGACGATGGAAAATAATGCGAAGAAAGCAGCACTACTGCGACCGATTTCTTGGAGCCGAAGTGATTGGGAAGCTGGTTTATGAGAAGTTGGGGATTTTTTTTCTTTCTAAAAGAACGAAAATAATATTATTGACACGAAACACAACCTGAAGAATATACATGTAACATAGAGGTTCCTCTCCCACCTTGGAGTCCCTGTTACGGTGGATGACTTCATAAGAATCCAAAGTCCAAAGAAGTAAGTAAACTGGAAGAAAATGCGTGTCCTTTTTGGTCACGGAAACCAGCAGCAAACAACAAAAACCAAGAGAGATGGGAAATTGGGTCGGAAATTGGAATGTGATTGTGCCAAGTAGATATAGGATTGTATCGTATGTCCCTATTAAGAGTTGATTACCTATTAAATGTTGTAATCCTAAAGGGAAAGGTTTTTGCCTATCCTATTATTATAAATAAAGGCACAATGAGGTGAATCAAACACACCTCACAATTAAATCACTCTCTCTTCTCTTTAATTGTGGACGGCCCTCTCTCCCTAATCCCCTATTACATATACCCAATCGTAGAATTCAAATCTTTAGGATTTCTTTTTGTTTTGCAAACAATGTCGATCATCAACACACTCGTTTGCATCTTAATTTTCTTCCTCGCTTCGTCGTTGTTTATTGGCATCGGACGAGGCCAAAAAGTATTAGACGTAACCAACTACGGCGCTGTGGGAGACGGACGGGCAGATGACTCCCAAGCTTTTTTTAAAGCATGGAAAGATTTATGTCAAGGAAATAATGATGCTACGGATGACATACCGATACTTATTGTGCCGGAGGGTAAAATGTACTTATTGCAACGTATAAAGTTTGAAGGTCCATGCAATTCTAAGAGCGTTCATGTTCAGGTTCTAGGGAATTTGTTGGCTCCTGTGCGTGGTGCATGGAAAGAATGCGATTCAGGGGACTGGCTAAGTTTTTCAAACATTGAAAACCTAATGCTCGACGGTTCAGGAAAAATCGACGGCCAAGGGGCTGCGTGGTGGAGCACCAGCCAGTACGATGCGAGATCGCGCAAACTCTTGACAAATAACGACTGCAAACCAAATAAGGCATTGCAATTCCACAACTGCCAAAACCTTAAGCTCAGCGGACTGACTTTTCTGAACAGCCCGCAAGCGCATATTGGTATAAATAGTTGTGACAATGCAGATGTCTCAGATTTGAACATACATGCGCCGGAAGACAGTCCAAACACTGATGGTATTGACATCTCTTCCTCGACCCATGTCACCATTCGCAACTCGTTTATCGGAACAGGCGATGATTGTATCGCCATTGGCGACGGGTGTTCCTTTCTCTACATCACCAACATTGCGTGCGGACCAGGCCATGGAATTAGGTACGTCTCCATTCTCTTCTTTTCCATTAATTGTTAAATAAATATCGTCAAATGCTAATCTTCATTAGTAATCAGATTCTCATAGATTAATTCTCTTTTGCAAACAGCGTTGGAAGCTTAGGAGAAGATGGAGCTAGTAATAAGGTGGACAACATATACGTGAAAGATTGTAGTTTTACTGGAACTACAAACGGAGCGAGAATAAAAACGTGGCAGGGCGGCTCCGGGTATGCAAGGAACATCACGTTTGAGAGGATCAAACTTGACAGAGCCAAATACCCTATCATTATTGACCAGTACTATTGCAATGGGGAACACAATTGCAAAAGTCAGTTGTCAGCCGTGGCGGTGGCGGACGTGACGTACAGCGATTTTGAAGGCACTTCTGCGACGGATGAGGCGATTAAACTCAACTGTGACAAAGTTTCGGGTGGCTGTCATAATATTTTGATGGATAGAATTAATATAGTGTCAGCGGTCAGGGATATGAAGATTTTTGCGTCTTGTAACAATGCCGACGGAACTTATGTCGGAGCTACGGTGCCCGACGTGGCTTGTCTAAAGAGTTCAACAACGAAGCCTACAACCCCAACAACACCATCTTCACCAAAAACTACCGCTCCGCCGGTACAAATCCTACCATTACCATTGCCCCCACCTATACCGGTAATGCCGCTGCCGTCGCCGTCACCTGTACCGGTAATGCCGCTGCCGTCGCCGTCACCTATACCAATCATTCCTCCGCCAGTTCGACCACCGGTATCAGTCATACCACCGCCATCGCTGCCATCATTCACCCCACCACCAGAAGATATCAAGCCACCGCCAGTGCCAATCGCACCACCACCGCAACCAATCACGCCACCACAGTCAACTGCACCACCTGTGCCACAAGGACTCGACATCACAGGGGGGGCAGGGGAGGCTGGGGAGCTAGATCCTTCGTACTTCCCAAGTGGAGCTCCTGGCAGTGCTAATCTACCTATAATCTACTACCTATTTTGTCCACTGATGGTGGTTCTTGCTGCAACAACTATAATTTTTAATTAACTTTGTAACAAATGTTTTTTTTTACTCGAGTAACACGAAAAACGTTTTACTCGTAAATGTAAAACGAATCATAAATTTTGTAAATGTATCGAGTTTTATTTGTAAATGTATTAAATACGAACTAATACTATATGTATTTGATCGTAGTTTTTTTTATTATTTGGTCGTAGTTCCTTGCCACATAACTGCAATTCTTAAGTACGACGAACCATGGAAAATTATTAACTCACAAAAATGAATCTTGTAAATAAAAACTGATTCTGAGCGTTCATTCTTTGGAAGTTCTGCAAGTAAGAATTGTCAGAATCAGCTCGACATGTTAAGCAATTGATCTTAATATTTTTAGTTGTTGTATAAAGATGAGGCTGAATTGTTGGAAATATTCTTGAGTATGAGCTTTCGTACTAGGTCACTCATTTGTCCAAAACACAAACAAGAGAGCCTCATGCATTCAAGTCTCACACACGTCCATTTTCATGGAGCTACTGCAATGCGCGACTCTTGTGTAGCCTTGGACGAACGAATAATGTGGCGCGGAAGCCCCAACTCATAATAAATGTACAAATACATGTCGGAGAATCCAAGGATAGAGAGTCTACATCAGAAGCCATATCTCCACAAGTACTTGAAGCCCAAACCCAGAGGTGCTTTGCAAATACATCTCTCTTTCTTTTGAAATGCGAATATACACACAACAAAATATTCACACAAAAGCACGAAAAGCAGCCAAAATTTTGACACAAAAAATTACTGCATAGTATTCCTTAGAGATGGTGGTTTCCAATATCACCTTAGAGATAAGATCACAATCCTGTTATGCATCATATCTACTTGTTGCAATATCATCTTCAGTTATCTTGCAACTATCAGACACAACAAAACTCAGAATTACTGCATAGTAACTAGTCAATCCGGTGATCTGATCAATTTTACTACTCGCCCTCCACCCACAGCCGAACAATACACAGCATTCACTTGAAAATTTAACCGTGAAACTTTGTTTTGGTCAACAAGCATCATCTGAATCTTTACACATCATGGTTATCAACACAAAAACCCTAGATATCCAGTCACCTTCAGACAACAGCCTTGGCATAGAAATCGAAATATTCTTTTCAAACATTATGCAAAAGAACAACCACTGGACTCTGCACATATTAATCCTTCTTTCAGAATTAACAACAGCATCATGCCATCTATCAGATTTCCTTCGTGTATAACCATGAGATATGCTAAACAAAATAATCTTGGTTATATTCCGCATGTTTAGACCCTGGTATGCCACAAAAAATCACACCTCCTATGAAGATAGATCAGCAGGGCTTACTTAATTTCCCCATCTTCACCAAGCTCCCCATCTTCAAGATCGCCATGCCCACCACTTCGACGGGAACCATCCCGATGCTCTCTCCTATGCCTTTTATGCCGACTTTCACTGTCAGATTCAGGTGTATGCTACCATAAAACAACAGGAAAATAATCATACATTTTCCATTCATAAATAGCTTAAAGCTATTGGCCAAATATATTACGAAATAAGTTCACGTACTTTTCTTGATCTTTTGAGGTCACTACTGTGTCTGTGTTTCCTAAACTCCTCTTTCTCCTCCTTATCAGAACCCACATCATTGATGGAACTTTGATGCCGCTTCCGGTGCTTTCTATCTTTGTCTTTCTCCCTCTTCTTATCTTCTTTATGCCCATGAGTATCAGTTATGTCTACATTTTCACTATCTGTTTCATCCTTCTTAGGTCGTTCCTTTCCCTTTTCTTTTTCACGTTCTCTTTCCTTCTCCTTTCTATCTTTATCCTTCCGCTTCTCTTTCTCCTCTCTTTCTTTCTCTTTTTTGGCCTGCAAAGTATCAGAATCAGGTACGAAATTCCCAATTCAAGATATCAGTTCATAAATGATAACAATGAATTACATGCCACTCCTATAAAAAATTACACAGGCTCGAATTTTGAGATATTGTCTTTTAAAAATGACACCAACAGATTATAGATGACAATAAGATCCACACCTTTTCCTCCTCGCGCTTGCGTTCCTTCTCTTTAGCCCTCTCCTGTAAGTTTGTAATGTATTCCTCAAAAATTTCCCTACTAACGCTATCTTCCCCAATTGATCTGAAAATAAAATTAAGAAATAATTTTCAGACCAAAAAGTAAAAAAATTCAGACAACAAAGGCATGTTAAATGTTTTTTATAATAAAGTTCTCATTAGAAAAACCTGTATTCTTGGGTTTCTTCAAAAAGCTGTTTGCTATCTTCCCAATTAGAAGAAGCCGTTATCTCCTACAAAGCACATAACATAGAAGGTCAATACAATCTCTAGTATCACACATCATCCTCTTCCACAAAAGTCCACTGTACCTTGATTGTGTGCAAAAGTTTATTGAAGTCATCAGCAAGTCGTTGACGCTTCTTTGCCTCTTTCTCCTCCTTCTCCTTGGCTCTCTCTAATAATTCCTCGTACACAAGCTTCAAAAGGAGTAAAAGTATTAGCAGACTCAAACACACAAATCATGCACAGGTAAATACTAACAGTCACATCAGTTGTTGCTGATTTAGAAACCAAAAAAAAAGTTGACCTTGCATCCGTGAATTGACTGTTACAGATGATGGCATAATCATGTAAATTTAAATCAAATGAAGATAAGCGGTTACAGTTTAATTATTTACTGGCAGTCATTTTCAATTCAGCTTTAATAAGTAAAGAAGCACAAAGAAAAAAAATGATATTATGTGATGTCTTGGCCAGATAAACTGAACCATTAAGGCTTCTTACTACAATGATACACCAGGCTATAAGTTGCTCGGGTCAAAATAGCAAAGTTTCAAACCAAGAAGATACAAGAACACTGATACTGCTACGCCACTTCAACATATTTTGATTACACACACAAACTAACTTTATTTGCTTAATCGGAGCTGGGAATATGCCAACAATGAGTAAAAAACAAAATCAACTCATATTCTACATACCTTTATATTTCAAGCATACAAATGATAGGGAAAAAAAAATATCAGTTTTAGGCTAGCAACAGACTGAAAATAAGCAGGGGTTTACCTTGAAGTTAATGTCTGATATTGGTGGAGAACCAATATCTTCCAGAATAGGAACCTTAAACTCTTCAAACGCCAATGTGGATGCCATGGTAACCTGGGTAAAGAAATGAATGATATTTGAAATGTTTCCCAAAATGCCACAAGTATATAAAATTATACAGTTATAAACATCATACCTTCCCTGACTTCATCGCATCCTTTATCCTAGCTTTATCGTCATGATACTGTCCACAAGAATAAACAATGTCAGGCATATAGAGTCATCTGAATTGCAGGTTCAAAGTTGTGTAATGCAATCAAACTCTAAACCTGATCTTGTATTTTAGCTCCAGAAGTAAGAGCATTAAACCCACAATCATCTGGCAATGGGGGAGAGGACTGATAATATATATTGCTATGCAAGGCTCTTAATTTTCCGATGTGGGATTCTATTCTCAACCACACCTCACGTGTGACATGACTGAGCCGTGAAAGATGGAGCTTTAGAATATTGGGTGGTGAGGAGCACATGCGATCATTAGCCTAACATATGAATTGCCATCTCTGATACTCTCTATATGTAAGAGCATCCCATCCAAACTGTTGAGAGTGAGTCCCAACATCGCAGAATTAAGGGACCTTGCATGTGGTAATAAAATGTTGGGACTCCTCATATAGTGAAACCTCAACTTCCTCTATAGTATCCCAGCAGGTTAGCCCACATGTTAAGCCCAACAACAGACATGCTCCCACATCACCCAATATGTGTTGTCCACATTGTAGGTTTCCATGACCCCGCATGTGAGCTATGTGTTGATAACTTGAGAGTGTGAATCCCATATCAGAGAATTAAGGGACCATGCATGTGTTTACAAGAAGTTGGGCTATTCCCCATATTGCCAATTGGTTTTATGAAGGAACCTCAACTTCCTTCAATTACATCTCGATGTATCAACATTAACTAACAATACAAAGTCATTAATGGACTGAGGCATGAGATGTTAGGCATCACCTGTTTCTCTAATTCTTCAAAAACATCATCAAACAATTCTTTTGGTGTTGAACCAGAGGTGTTCAATGCAACAGCTTCATAAGGAGGCAAGTCTTTAACCTACAACCCAAAGACAGCACTTATGAAACGAATTTCTGATGCAGAAGAAAATCATCAATTGTCTTTGAATTTACTATGCAAATGTTCTAGACATATTATCTCTGCTACAATTTTAAGGTTGAGCACCTTCACACAGTAATCACGCCAGAGAGTTTTAGCTGTAAGAGTGCCATCGGCAACATGTTCTTCCATCAGCTTGCGGAACTCATCGCGGTTTTTCCTTTCTACCCGCCTCAATTGTTCCTTGAAGTTAGAGACAAATATAAGAAAATAAACTTGAAAAGGAAAATATCATTTATACAGGATTATACCTTCTGTAACTTCTTTTGCTCCTCTTCCACCTTCTCAAGGTCACGAATATAGTCCTGCACCAAAAATACCGTCATATAATTCTACTAAATTAACATGACCAATCATTTTACACACACAGAACACGCCTGATTGATAATAGATTATGTGACTTACCTGGAAAATGAGCAACCTGGCAAGCTTTTCAAGGCGCAAGCATCTCTCATCATCCTCCAAGCGATCTTGAACTTTCCGCCACTGACTGTTCACCTGCAAATGACGATGACCATGCAAAAGGGTTATAGATACAAGGAATCACAAAAACAAAAATATAATATTAATTATGTGCACGTTCATTTTACAAGACTTACCTTGATAAAGTCACAAGATTCCAGAAATTTCTGGTACTCTACTATATTCTGCTTATGGTCTTCAGCTGCCTTTTCTTTTTCCTGCAATTAAACATTGCAACCTATGCAGTAGGAACAGGCATCCTTTGTGACATACGAGTACCTATTTTTTATCCACAAACTTCAAAAGAGAATGGCAATGGAATACCAACACATATGGCAACTAAATGTATCTCAGTATTAGTTTTTTTATGGTTCTGCTTGAGACTTAAAAAACTTAAAATTGTGCACTTCGCTATCTGGTGATATTCCCTATCATCTATGAACTGTCAATGTCTACTTAAGTGCCACATTTAGTGACAGAGCATTTCGGAGTACACCAAAAGGAAATGTGAAATAAAACGCAAACTGTTACCTTCCTTTCAAGTTCTACAATGTAGCTCTCATAAAGATCTTCCCGGTCTCTACCTCGTTCTACAGCCTTGAATCGTTCATCATTTTCAAACATACTCACAGCTTTGCTGATCAGGTAAATGCATTAGTTAGAACATCTAAAACATTTTGTGTTGTAAAAAATACATATACAAAGAGTGAAATAATATCAAACTATTCATGATGCAGGGAGAGACTAAACCTCCATCTAGTTGCTGATGTAAGTTCCTTGGACTCCTTTAAAAAGGAACAAAACACGGTCTTTTAGATAAGAGGTATATAAAGTTGTAAAGAAAAAATGCAATAACCAATTATGACTTGTAATCAACATACTTCCAACATTTTTGTGAATTCTTCCCGAGCTTTTTTCTGCCTCATGCGCCTCTCTTCATTCTCCAGTTTTTTCCTTTGACCCAAGTACTACAATTCAACGCATATAATTAGTTTTAGGTTTAAACAAGATACGAAATATTCTTGATGAACATCTTGAATATTAAGCAGAGGGAAAGTCATTAAGCATCAAGAATTCTAATTAGATTAAAGTAGTCTTCCATGTAACAAAAGAATGACACACTCACTCTAAAGCGAGTTAAGACATTAACCAAAAGTTTACCTCATTAAATGCTTGCTTCCTCTCACCTAGGGTTCTTAATGCGCCATATCTTTTGTCAGTAATGATCTCCCTCATTGTCTGATACAACATACCATAGAATATAAGAAGACTCCTCAACGATATAAGACAGTAAAAAAAAGAATGGAAGTGAAGCTACCTGCTCCCAAGTCCAATCGGACTGGACATTTGCAGATTCCAGAAGTGATTTGAATGCAGTTTTTGCCTCCTAAAAGAGAAAAAAAATTATCAGATTATTTTAGAAGAAAGAAGAAAAAGAAAGGCATAAAAATGAAAATGAAAATAAAAAAATAAAAAAAGGCACAAAAATGAAACAAAACCTAAACTTTGTACCTGCTTATTGGCATACACCAATGGTTCGTCATCAAATGTTTTCTCCTCTGAAGGAGTCACATTGACTTTTCCAGCAACTGCCATACCTCTTTTGGCTTCCTGCCATAGAGAAATCTCAGAAAAGAAGATTAAGCATCTGGTCTCGTTAATTGCTTTAAACCACATTTGAAACAGGCAAAAGAACTGCTATGAGATCAGACTTACTATGGCACAGTGTCTAGAAAAGGTGAAATTAATGTGCATTTTTCCATTAAGAAAAAACCCTTACCTCAATATCTTGAGTCAAAGTTCCATCAGCTGAACTTGAAATATCTTGAGATGCTACAGTTTCATAAGTACTCCTGTAATTTTTCGAGACACATAAGACCAATTTGGACTAGAAGATTATACAAATCACAGAAGGATCAAAAGAGCATAGAAAATAAAGCACCCAAAAACATCCATACACTGAATTTGAAGTGGTATTGACCGAAGTAGGAGGAGCTCCGGTACTCCTTGAAACAGAAGCGAGCAGTGGACTCACAGTAACCGCAGAAGGTTGACCGCCAACGGCACCAGTTATGGAAGGCTGTGCACCAGGAGCAACTGATGATCCAGTAGGTGTGATAGGAGAAGGATTAGAAAAGGAAGACACAGGTGTAACTGCAACAGGGCTCAAGACCATCCCAGGTAAGGCTGAAGAAGTGCTGGGGCCAACTGAACTCGCTCCCATAGGTGTTTCAGCTGAAGCAACAGCAGGAGGGGTATGAGAAGTCAAATTCAATTCTGAATGTGTTCCTTGGATTAGTTCTCTTTGAGCCTGTTCACGAGCCAACTGGAAGCATGTACTTCACAGTGTAAGGACATTACAAAAAAATAAAGAAGGGAGAAAAAGAATAAACAGGAAAAGAAACCTTCAACTCCTCTGGAATTGTCCACTTAGACTCCCTTGTAACCTTGTTGTAATAATACCTGAATCAGCCACTCAAACTAATAGTGAACAATGGCTCCAAAAAAAATTTCATTGGCATGCATATTGAGAAAACAAAATCAGGAATTAGGGAATTAAACAGAAAGATAAGAATACACGCACTTTTTCCCATCTGCAGACGTATACTCCTTCCAAACAGTTGATGCATCAGCCCTCTATTACAGTGAGAAAAATTATTAGGTGAACGATTTTCTCAATTGAGCCATTCGTGAAAGAATACTAAAAGTCTAGCATAATCAATCAAAAAGAATAGGTTCACTAGAAAAAGAAACAACAGTAAATAAGTTCGTACAAACCCCCCCCCCCCCAAAAAAAAAAAAAAAAAAACCCCAAAAGATCAACCTGAGATCGATACATGTCTGTAAATGAAGATGCCTGACCTCCTGTGGCAAATTACACACCCAACAGGTATAGGAAGCAAATAAATGAAGCTAACCAAACGCATATAACAGGTGAAAACTGAAAACAAAAAGTACTACAACAAAGCAGTAGTGATAGACTGTTCTATCCTCTGGTTCCTTTACTTCTATAGAAAAGCAGCAGGAGAGAACTCCTCATAGTTTATTAACACCAGCAGAGTACAAATTACAGTACCCACTAGAAGTTCTACATATCCTTGCGATTCTTCCATTTTATGCTAGTAAAACTAAGTAGAAATGTTAGGCCTTTCTTTGCATACGGTGAAACCATGACAGATATAACTAGAATCTACATATAATGAAAAGCTGGGACACATGCAAATATTAATCACAGACATAATAATTGTTGAAGTAAAAAACCCAATCCCAGTGATGCATCATTTCATACCTCTGACAGTAGCACAAGAGTTCCTGTTGAAAAAGCCTTTATAAACCATAGACAACAAAAATGTCATATACAACTAACAAGTGCATGTAGGGACACCCTATTAAGATAAAGGTTAAAAATAATATTGTCCAATATGATAACTCTCATACTAACAATAAAATTAAGTTAAAAAAATATCCGAGAACAAATACCACAGCCACAAGAAAACCTGTGACAAGCAGCATCAATGTGGGAGTGTGGGTGCGCATATGTGTCTGACTCTCTGACTGGCGTGCACATGAGTGTACATGCATATGTTAATCTACTAATGCAACTGTGTATGCAAGAGAGACGAAAAGAAGGGGCGGCTGTGTGCCTGTGTTTTATAATTTATTTTCTAAAAACCATAAAAACCAACAAGAATAGCAAACATAGCCTTAGAGGGAAAGAAGATAAGAAACAAATAGAAATTGGAAACACTTCGCTAAGAAGATACTCAAACAAAACCAACCCACAGAGGAGAGAAAAATAAATAGGCAAAAAGTACACTCATCTCCACCAAGGATAATGGATGATATGGGTAGTGGCATCAATTAGTGCTTGGCATTCATTAACCACATCCAACTACAAGATATATATGATGTAAATAGCAATTATTGCCTGCCTTGTGAAATGAAACCTCGTCTTCAAAGTGAGCTTATAGAGCAGTCGTAAAATTTCTCCAGACTTGCCATGACATCTACAAACCAGTTAAAGCACATGCAAATAAAAGAATAATTCGCATAAACCAATTTAAGCATAGTTACAACCTAAATTTTTCAAACATCCATAAATGGCAATAAATTTTCTGGGCAAAATTGCAAATACAAAAAACATTCCAAAGGCATGTTCAACAGGTCATTGGAGATTGTATATAAAAGTTCTAGCCACTGGTAACCAATCAGCAATATGACTCACCTCCATTGGTGTCATCAATTCTAAAGGCTTCTCCCAATTAGATTGTCTTGTCCTTCTGTTGAAATAATATCTGGAAGAAAAAAAAAAGAATCCATCACAAATAGAAATAAAACAAGTAAGAATGCATAAGGTCAGGAAGAACTTCAAAATAACTAATAAACCAGAGTAACTCTCAGAAATATGGAACCAGAGTGTTTCTCATTGAAAAATAAATAAAGAACCACTTTAACAACGCATCATATTTCATTAACCTAGAAGGAGAAAAGGCAGACAAAATTACAATTTTACCTTCTTCCATCAACCGCCAAATGCTCTTGCCAATCTGAAGAAGATTGCTGTGCTTGGCTAGGAACATTTACAGCCTGAAAATTAGGAAAGTAAAAATTACAACCCAAAGAAGAAAATCCATTCATTTTTCATTGACACTGAAGATAATGGGTTTGCATGATTCAGTGTCGCGTCAGCATCTAAGTGTGCTTACTGTTTCATGGGGCTGTATGGAATCGCAAAAACATGACAACTGTAATTTAAAAATGACAATTTAGCTGATGAAATAATCAGAAATTCACTCAGATGACACATCTTTTGGCTTCTGGAGTAGTACCAAAAGGAGATATTGAAACAATGATCTTAACCTAACATTTAATGGCGTTAAAGGTAACTAAATTGAATTTTAATAAATAAAGCACTTACAGAATCTGTGGAAGGAGTGCTTGAAGATTGTTGGCTAGAGTGCTGTACTGGTGAAGGAACTGCTGCACCCTGATTACCAGAGGACACCCAAGGCTGTCCTGTAGCAGATACAACATGTGCTTGCACTTGAGACATCGGCTGAAACTGTGAATTGACATTATTTTGTGGCTGGGCATACATAGGCGGAGTGAACTGAACAATTCAGATGCACGTAAATATTTGAAAAATATGCTGAATCAAATCAAGGAAAACACATATATACAGATAATACTATGAGAACTTACCACATATGAGGAAGAATAAGGCATTCCAGGCATTTGGTTGTTAAAAGGTGGGACAGGTTGCTGAGACTGTGATGGGATAGATGTAATAGGCCTCATCTGCATGTATTGCATAGGCAACGCCTGTGACGAATGAGGAAGACCAGGCTGACTTGGCCTGAGAGGATACGGTTGCATTGGTTGAGAATATTGTAATTGCTGACTTTGACTAGCAGGCATCCCAACATTTGGAGAAGGAATACCTTGTCCCACAGGCTGAAATTGTTGGGAAGCTGGTGAAAGAAATTGCTGTACTTGCTGTGTTGGAACCACTGGTCGGTACTGCATTGAAGGGATTTGTACATACACCACTTATTAATAGTCCGCCGGGAAGTAGAGAATACAAAGAGTCACCGAAGATGGACAGGAAAGGAAATTACTAGAAGAGGGGATGAACCAAAACTTTGAGGACCCATGGGAGCAACTGGGGGAGGCCGAAATGGCTAATCCAGATAGATAGGAGAGACAAAAGAAAGAAAGAAAAGATTCAAAACTGGTGAAAATTACATAAACAAGATTATAAACGCATATCCATATGCACTTTAAATGATTAAGGTATTCGGCCCCTTAACAACAATGATGAAATACGAAGTTATTTGTCCCCTAGCAAGCCAACATGAACATGGAAGATCCTTAAAATATTTTCACCATCTAAACAATAAACTATAATCAAAAGTGAATCGCAAAACAGGACAAGAAATGAATTCATATGATTGACTGCTTAACCATAACAAAGTTAAAATTCGGCACCTGTGCAGCTGAGGTTTGAGGATTATTCGCCATTGCAAAGCATACACAATTGGACCAAACTGCAAAAATCAAAACATAATCAAATCTTGCCAATTAAGTTAACAAGATGGCGCTAGTACATGCCCAAAAAACAGTAAAATGTGACTGCAAATGCATTAAAACAGGTAAAGCACGCTGAATTAATCATGAATTTGGAAAATTTTCATATTTTACGAATTGATTCCGAATCGACGAGGGTTAAAAATAACCACTCAAATGCAACCTAAACTCGCCTATTCACTGTTCTATCTAGTGTCCCCGTATCTACGTCCGCATTCAATTGGTCTCTGCAATTAAAACCTAGGGAAAAATGTAGAGGAAAGGAAGGGGAAGAACACGAAGAAGAAAGGGATGGACAATCGTTCGGAATTTTCAGAGCAAGGAGGAGGAGAAGAAACACTTACAAGCGGAGAGAGAGGGGGGGAGGCAATCGGCGGTGCGAGAACTTGCTTCCGTCGCCGACCGGAGGAAGAGGACCTCTGCGACAGTGGGTTCACCACCACTCACAGGTGCTAGGGTTTAAGAAATCGGAGGATTTTTGCTAGCGGAGATGGCTGAAGAAATCGGAGTCCCGGGGAGAGTTGTAATTTCGGGTATCGACATTTACCGACCACCGAAAATAACCCTGACTTTCGCGGGATTTACACGCAGTCACAGTTTAATCGTTTAGGTGTTCGGGTCACTCGGGCGGGTCGGAGTTTACCACCACCCGTATTCTTTTTTTCCCCATTTAAAACGAGAGCAAATCTTCTGCACCGAAATTTGGTGTGACCTCTCTGTGACCCCAATAAATGTATGACACATATTAAATTCATAACAACAAAATTTAGAAAAGTAAAGATAATGAATATGTGTCAAGCACTTATTGGGGCCACAGAAAGGCCACACCAAATTTGGGTGCAGAAGATTTGATCTCATTTAAAACGGAGCAAATACGGGATTGTTCGGGTCAACTCGGGCCTGGCCTCTCATAGCCCGCACTGCTTAACCGGCTAAACAAAGTTGTTCCAATTTAAATTCACTCACTAAAAATTGTACAAATTTGTAAAAATGTTATTGTTATCACGTTAAGATCATCTGAGGCGTCAAAATTCTATATGGACTATTTTCACAAAGCAAATGTGATTGTTTTAGTTCAGAATAAGATGTCAAAATCCTACAGAGATTAACATTCTCCACTTTGCTGCCAAATTTGTAAGCAACGTTAAAATATGTTTTTGTTTTACTTTAGTGCTGAGCCCATATATTTTTTTTATTTTTCTTCACTTATCCATTATTTTATTTATTAAATTCAGACTCACTTGATTTTACAAGTAACCAAAAAAACATTTTAATTTGACATCTCGGTTGGATTAAGAGACTTTTACAAAATATTATTTTACCGCATCAACTATAAAAATGAAATTTAACATTTTAATTTGAGAACTGCTCTAGGTGGTACAAATCCCACGTTGGTTGTGAGGAAAATGAAAAGTGGCATATATATATATATATATATATATATGCAAATATCGTCTTCTTTGGTAAGGCGATATGAACATGTCAAAAATGATGAGAAATAGCCAAAGATTGCATAAAAGTTGGTTGGCTCAATAAGTACTTTCCAATTGAGCAAACAAAAAGAAGAAGAAAAAGAAAAAGATAAGACAACAAACAAAATATTACAAGATTAAACAATCCAAATTACATATACCAAACTGAAAAACCAGTCAATGTGATCTGCCTTTATGATATGGAAGCCGAGAAACCCTAACCAAACTATCATCCCTCACACTCGAACTCTTACACGACAAGCCAAACCCAAACCACCTCCCAAATCCAGATCGAACACCATACTTATGTGACAAGGACGACGTCTTTCTCTTGTCCTTGGGGCCGGGCTTGGTGCACTCTTGGAAGGCCACTAGAAAAGGGTCATCCCGGAGTGCCTTCGAGGAGGAGCTTCGCGAAAGCGGCTGCTGAAACGTGCAGGGAGGAAGAGGGAGCTGAAAGTCGTGTAAAGAAAGTTTGGGGGAAGGCTCATAAGGGCAAGGTGGCGGCGGCAAGTAGTACTCCCTGTCTGTGTGCGTCTGTTTGTGCGAGAGTTTGGATACGCCGGGCTTGTTTTCCCATGCGAAGGGCACGTTGCCTGGGGAGCATTCGACCTTGTTGCTCATACTTTTGGTTTGGCTTCTAGTTTTTGGTGTGAAAATAAGAAGAGGATGTGAAGTGTGAAGTGTGAAGAAGAATATATATATATGGGAGGATGAGAGAGTTTGTTATTGCTTTTTAGGGTTTTTGTGGCGGCAATAAGTCAATATGGCCAAATGAATAAAACGTGAGTGGATCTGGGTTCGGTCACTAGTTGGTGATGCCCGCAAGTTATGTGTTTGCACTTTCATATGACAAAACGCATTAAAATATACTAAAAATATGTGTTTGTTTGGCCAAATGGAAAACTACATGTTGAAAATAACCTAAACATATGCTAGCTAGAGTTCGTAGCTCAAATCATTAAGAGCGTGTAATACTGTATTTGATAACTTGTATTTGAATTCCTCGATATTATTTGTAAACAACTTCTCGATGCTATTTATAAATAACTGATTAAGAGCATTGTCATGTATCCACGCACCCAAGGTTGTAGCTTCGACCTCTTCCCAATTTGACTTACATCAAACAAAAACTTCAAAACCTTTTAGGAACACCCCAAAAGAAGAAACAGAAATTCATTTTAGTTGGAGGAAAGTGACCTAAAATTTTATTTCTTTCTTTTCATATATTCTTTTAGCAAAATATACTAATCTGACTTAACTGCATAGAAAACGTAATAAACTTGCGAACAATTAGTTCATAAAATTCAAATATCATGAATGACAATTGTTAAATATAGAAACTTAAAAACTTAAGCTCACCAAGAGAGAAGCTTACAAAAATATTATCCTTTCACATCCGACTAGTGCAATCAAATCTTTAGGTGTACAAAACAAACAAAAACAAAAAACAAAATACCAAGAACTCGATCGAGTTTTAAAAAAGCACAACAATAGTTTTTTTTCATTGTTTATTAACTAGAAAAAGTCATGGCTCTTACAAATATTTCAATTTCAGATTCTCATCAGAGCGGATTTTTATGTTCCAAAACAAATATGGACAAATGTGAGATCCCACATCGTCCAGGGGAGTGATCCTTATATGTATATTCTCATCCATACCTAGCGCGAGGTCTTTTGGGAGCTCACTGGCTTCGGGTTCCATGGGAACTCCGAAGTTAAGCGAGTAGCGCGCGAGAGCACTCCTATGATGGGTGATCCACTAGGAAGTTCTCGTGTGAGTTCCCAGAAACAAAACCGTGAGGGCGTAGTCGGGGCCCAAAACGGACAATATCGTGCTACGGTGGTGGAGCGGGCCCGGGATGTGGTGGACCCCGGGCCGGGATGTGACAACAAAACAGACCTATCAAATTAAAATTCACAAAAATAATTTTATGTTATTATTCTCCTATAGTTATCAGTGAAAAATTAAATAAAAGCAAAAAAACAAGGAATATGTGATAGAAAAATGTGACAGAGGCATCATGGGCCTTGCTGCGATTTTGAAACGTTGGTGGGAAATAAAGTTGAAGGAGCCACGAGACAAGCATGGATGTGTGACTGAATTTGTATTTATCTTCTTGCTCTTGCATCTCTCAAAAAAAAATCTTCTTGCTCTTGCAAAAAGACAACCACAAGAGACTTTTATGTCACAATTAAAAACCAAAGTTGAAAAATTCTCTTTTCTCATGCCAAATGACAATGTGACGCAACAATGAGCCTACATGTAGTTTTTTTCCAGCAAAAAATAAAATAAAATCCGGCAAGGTAGGTTGAGTCGTATTTGTGTGTTAATCTATTCAATATTTAATTAATCTTTTACTTTTACTGACCGATTAAATGAGCAAGAAGCACTTAAAGAATCAAATTATAAAAAATACTGATGCATGCGTATTGTAACAAGAGTCGGGATTCAATTTTATTATATTTCATTCGAAACGGGGCTTTAAGGGGTTTGACTCAAACAATTGGCCGTTACACCATTGCCGATTTTTTTTTTAATATGGTTGGAACACATACGGTATATCACGTGTACTTATACAATTAGTGGGACAGTTAAAGAAAAAATGATTTTCCATCGCTTGTATAATTACATATGGTTGACCGATCCGTATTCTAAGCATACTGAAAAATCTCTCATCATTGCCGTCTTTGAACTGATCATATTGTAATTCAAAATTCAAACGAGACTTGAAATTTTGTACACGAAAGAAATTACATGAAAAATCAATCTTATTGAATTCAAAAATGAGCGACTAACAAATATTTTTCCCACAATGATAAAAATCAATGCCAGGGGACTTTTATGGAATGCGGAAAAGAAACAAAAACACTAACCAAACTACTTGAAAAACTACACAGATAGACCACATTCATACTGCTCCCTATAGGAAGAAATACTTAACCAATCGAGTCACTTCCTCTCCTCCGGTGCATGGTGTTTGATCGATAGTGTAATGGTGGAAACTAATGCAATGATTGAGGTTAATGGTTTAGGATTATGTGCTAATTGTGGCCTTTAAATTGGTAGTTTAATTTTGCTTTTGTTTGTTAGGTTTAACTAATTAAAATTGTAGCCATGCGCCAAAAGAATATTGGGAAAAGATGGCGAGCCCCTTCCAGTTCACGTCATTGTTCAATAGCGTAAAAGAGTTGTGAGGATATTTTTAATTTTTTTTAATTTTTTTTTTGGCTTATCTAGCTGAGAGGAATACGAAACAAGCACATAACATAGGACTCGTTTAGATGAACTTTTAAATGACTGAAAACGCTTTTAGAAAAAATGTTCTTGCGTTTCAAAAGCACTTTAAGTGCTTTCTACAAGAAGCATCAGTTATGTGCTTCTTTCAGGAAGCACTTTAAGTGCTTTCCATGATTTATTAGTATTTTTACTAAGAATTGTTCCCAAATTTTTTTTTCACAAAAAACACTTTCAGTCATTTTAAAAGCACATCCAAACAAGCTCATAGTTATTAGTCGGTCAAAAAGCACTTTAAGTGCTTATTTCAACATAAAGTATAACTTTTTATATCAAATACGGTCAGAAACGCATTTAGCGATCTAAAAACGCTTTTAATTATATCTGCAATTCCTTGTCGTGGGATCCGCACGGGTTCACATGCCATCGAAACCCACATCGTCGGAGCATCGCCTGAAACCCACATCGTCAGAACATCGCCTGCATTCACATCGTCAGAGCATCGCCTGAAACCCACATCGTCGGAGCATCGCCTGCATTCACATGCATCGCCTGAAACCCACATCGTCGGAGCATCGCCTGCATTCACATCGTCGGAGCATCGCCTGAAACCCCCTCTGGCTCGTTCCTTGCAACTGCCATCGCAAATTTTCATCGCTGTCTGCAACTCCCATCGCCGTCTGCCATAGTCGTCTGCGTCAGGGAAGAAGAAGAAGAAAGAGAGGGAGGGTGTTTGGGGGTGCGGCGGAGAGATCTGGGAACAATTATTTGGGATTGTTCTGTGGTTGGGGAAGAAGAAGGGAGAGAGAGGGATGGAGTTTGGGTGGTGCAGTGCGGAGAGATCTGGAATCAGATTTCAGTTTTTTTTTTTTTTTTTTTTTTTCTAAAAGTTCTTACTAACAGTCCCCATGCCAATTTCGGCTCTCGCGTCTGACCTTCAGAAGGGTCTCTGTATCTTCATTTGGGTTTGGCCCAACCGTTCCCTTCTATTAAGGCCCAATTTTTCACTTACCCGTGGAAATAAGTACGACAACACCTTCACCGGCGTTTTGATCTCGATTAACGTGGCGCGCCGCGCGCTAGGGTTTAGGGCTTCTTCCCCTCACCAATAATATCCCTATAAAAATACGACATTGGTGAGCAAATCAGCAATCGCAGCCGCGGCTCAGTTTCCTCTCAGTTTTCAGAAGCCAAATTTTCTATAACCATTTTTTTTCTAAACGTTTTCAAAATCTGCAGATGTTTTCGAATCTATGAATTGCTTTCTGTTGATTCATTTGATGCATGTGGAGTTGTTTTTGGATTGAGTTTTTGAAAAATTGGGGTGTTTGGTTGCGGTGATTATAAAAATTCCTCGTTCTGAATTTGCCATAGCCATGGCTTGATAGACACCTATACACCCATAGAATATGAGCAACCATTCATTCTCCCATTAACTTCAATTTTTATTTATTTTTTGTATTTATTTTTGTATTTTTTGTATATTCGCTGTGATTTTCTCATTCGTGTTCTGCAATTTTTGGTACCGTTTCGGGAAGCAGCTTGATAAATACTCTAGCGCTCCTTCTCAAGCCGCTCTCCGGCAACGGTGCCAAAAATTGCAAAACCATAACTGTGTTTAAGATCCAGCCTTTTCGGTTTAGCGTTTAGGGTTTAAGGTTTATAAAGGTTATAGGAAATATAATTGGAGGAGTTGGTTATTGTATATACACAGAGCATTTTTGCTAATAGTGTTTTCTGTGATTAGACACACTCCTAAATTGGATCTAGGTGGTGTTTAAAGCCCTAATTGACACGAAAAAAAAATCCAGAATGTGGGGTTACGCACACCTCCACATTAGCTTCAATTCATAAAAACACTTGTAATTGTGGTTAGGAATAGCTTCTTAGTTGAAATTTTTTTTCAGTGTACCGAGAATACGGTCCAATATAAATGTCGTAATACAATGAAGTTTCCGTACAGTTTGCCCTATCGTCTCGTTTTTGTTATGGATGATTGAAATCCCCTAAGAAGGGATTGGTAAAATGCAAGATGGTGAATTGAATTGGATGAGTAGAGTTGTGATTTTTGAAAGAGAGCAGTGATGAGCAGCTAACACGTAAGAAAACATCCCGATTTGTTTGGGATTTTTCAATGAAATACAATTGTTACGCTTGGCTTCTGAGCACTCAATTTTAGCCTAATGATATGTTCTTTCATGCATTTTTTAGTCCGAAAGGCGGCAACAACTTCCTGGATCTTCCGGCCCTATTTGTGCATAGACCAGTGTTTTTGAGTAAACAGTTTACGGGCCTGCTCACTGCGACCCCAAAGTTACGATGTTATCTTGCCCGAGTTCCGAGTTTTTTCGGATTGTGGAGGACGAGGAAGATGGATTAAAGGACATGTTCAAGTGATATGTATATGGTGACATTGAATAACACCAAGTTTTGTATTTTGTATTGGAAAAGATTAACAGAAATGAAGAACCTGATTAGTTTCTGATTACTCAACGAGCATCTTGTACTTCATTAAAAACTAGATTAAAATTCAATAATTATTAATTGATAACAGTTTGTTCTGGGAACCTCTTTGACAGACAAAAATTGTAGTCAGTTTGATAACGATCGAGGGATATCCAACAGAACCGAAGAAAGTATATCCAACAGAGCCGAAGAAAGTATACGGAAAGAACAGTTCACGATCAACTTAAGAAGCAAAAAATGCATAAAACCAAGTCATTCTTTCCATTGGCATGCGAGTGGGATCGGAACCAAGGCCATTGGCAGAAACTCCACCAAGAAGAAAAGCCGAGGAGCGAAGCCTCAGCTTTCTTGTGGTGCAATGGATCAAACCCTTGACGTATCTTAATACTAACCAACAAGCACAAGGGAACACACACTCAAGTTTAAGAACACAAGTAAATCAGAAGAGACTAATTAGAAAGAAGAAAAAATCCTCCTAAGTACTATTTTGCTTGGTAGTACAGATAAAAACTCAATTCTTTTTCTTTTTCCTTGACCTACAAGGTAGGCAAGGAGGAAGAGTTGAACATATTTGACCCAAGGAGGTCATTGCAAAGGCTAAACCCTTCATGGCTTCTATTATTATTCTCTGCTCTTGGACTGCTCCCTGCACTGCTATTCGACAGAGACCCAAACGCCGTCTTCTGTAGGACCCCAGTCGGAGATGACCCTAAAGACGAAGGGCTATTGTTATTGTTGTCCCAGCTTCCCCCAGTCATCAGATTAAGGACTGAAGAGTTGTTCTTGTACTCTACTGCGTTGTTGTTGCTGTTGGGATTGTGCAGGACTTCCCCTAGAGGACCGCCAAGTGAAGTCTCCCAAGCGATTGGAATCCAATTCGCTTGCTTCATGTTGTTTTCTTCATTGAGGGTATGGCTGCTGTCTGTTCCCAATCCCGTTGGGGCCGGAGACTCTAGTTCCCTAGAGAGACAGAGCGGTGAGAGAGAGAGCTTCTCATTGCTTGTGGATGAAGCTATGGGGATCGAAATTGATAATTGGGTTCTGTCTGATTGCATGCCGAGTTGGTTAGGCCATGAAACAGGTTGGCGGTCAGATTGAGTTTTAGGCCAATCATCGATGAAGTGGCGAAGGGAATGCTGTTGTGAATTTGTTTCTGCAGGGTATGACCCTTTCTGTGAAGGATTTAGGAGTGAGTCAGAGGGGACAAGCCCAAACTCCGTTCTCGAGGATTCTTCATATCCGATTTGCTGTTTCTGAGACGAGAATGGGTTTTCTTTCGACAGCATGGTGAGGCCTGGTGTGTGTTGAATTCTCCCACCCGCATTCTCTTTGTTCATGAACATCCTGCAAAGAGAAATCAACACGATAGAGAAACAAACCCGTAAGAACCACCACCAATACGAATCAGACGATTAACATTGAATCTGAGTAGATTCTAGTAACTTCAGCTAGTAAAAGAGCAGTGACCAACAACACTGATAAAAAGATGATGTAAAAGATGCTGTGATTCCTTTAGATTGTACAAGTAACGGAAATGATTTCCACACTCCCGTTTTTTCTTATGCACTTCTCATCTTGTTTTCCCATGATTTTCTTTTGATTTACTCAATCGATGGGCTATTCTAAAAAGTGAGGAGTGCTGAGGGAGGGAAAAAGGGCGTGCGGAAATCATATGGAAATCATATTCTTAAAAGTAATGAAGCCTCAAAAGGAATAAATGCTGAAAAGATGAAAAATTTTAGGACCACCGAGTGAGTCTAAAACTTTTTATTTCACCTGTTCATCTGAGTGGCTGCTGCGGAAGGATTAGATGGAGCAGGCTGCTGTAAGCTCTTGAGCTGCTGGTTGGCGATAGCACGGCTGCTGCCACCACCACCAGCAGAAATGGAAACTACGGATGTTGATGACGAAGAAGGCAAAGGCTGCTTTGAGGTGGTGGTTCCGGTGTGGCCGGTCTGGCCTTCCACAGGCTTTCTTGAACGGTGGCGACCCCTGTTCATGTGCCGCTCACAATACTTTTGGTCAGGAACGGCATCTCTCCAGCACCGCCATTTCTTCCCGTCGGTCCTGCGACACCTTCCCGGCTCAGGATCAGTGTTGTTGGAGAATCCCAAATGGATAGAACCCCATCCCACTGCACATACACAACCCCACGAAAATCGAAAAAACTTAGAATGCAAGAAGGCATGAAAAATGTAGAAATCCGACATGCGTCCTAACATATGTTCCGAACACCCTGTTTCTGCTCCAGTTTATTTCCAGCCGTTGGATTAAATAAATCAAGCGAAATACAAGCAACATAAATAAGCAAAAACGTGCATAAGAAAAAAAATGAAGTGTGCGGAAATTATTTTCCTTTGAGTAAAATGAAGAAATTACATGAATTGGGCCGGAGAAGTCCGTTCGGAAACGTCGAAAATCCTGCAGAATCAAGGGCCTTCTTGATAGGGACGAGTAGAGTGGATGGAATAGGCATATTGGCAGTGATGTATTTGTAGATCAAGGCCTGGTGTTCGAGCTCCATCCATTGAGATGGTGTGAAAGGTCCTCTGCCTCCTGCTATACCCCAATGCATGGCAGCACCTCCATTACTCAAACTCCCACTATTATGCCCTGAAACACATCCAGAAATAAAAATAAATAAATAAAAAAAAAAAAAAAAAACCCAAGAACCAATTTTTCAGAAATAGAAAATAAATTTAAGTAAAATCATGAAGTTTTTTTTTTTTTTTTAACCGGAAGAAGATAGAATAAAAAGGAAAAAGAAAAAGGAAATTGGAACCAGTCGCTTATCTATTTTATTTATCCTCCAATTGTTTGCCTTCTTACATTTTTCTTCTTGTTTTCACCAAAAATGGGTAGACAAAGATTTTTAGTAAAGAAGAAAACAACTTGGCTTTTTTTAGTGCTTGACAAGACTCAAAAAATTTCCATGAAAAGACCTCCCACCAAAGTCCTTCTCCTGGGGAACCAAAGCAAACGATGTTTTTTTCAGTAAAACATTTGCCAAACCCCAAAAGCTCCATGCAGTTGCTCATATTTAAAGAAAAATCGAAGCGACGCAGTGCTGAATGGGCTAGAAAGGCCGCTCTGATACTTACAAAAACACAACCTTAATTAAACATGATTACTAATTAACTACCTGCAGAAGTTATATTGTAAGCAGATAAAGCTTGGTGAAAGTAAGGCATTGCGGCATTCTTTTCAACCAAGACAGCTTCTGGATTGGGAGAGTTAGAGAAGCTCAGTAACTGCTGCTGCTGCATTGCTTTGGAGGATGAAAAATCATCCGTCTTGGCAAGTTTAGAGCTCCTCCAGTCCTCCTCGTCGACAGATCTCCACTGCCTGTGGTACCCAGATCCGTACAACCACTTGTGCTTGGCCGCCTCCTGATCTGCCGATGAAGTAGCAGCAAGAGGAAAACCAGAATCTAAAGAACAACCACCCCCCAACCCACCAAAACCCACCACTCCAAAATCCATATAGAACACGAAAAACTCAGAGCGGTTTAAGAAGAATGCAGCGTTTGGGTTTTCATTTGGCTACAGAAAGATGCAAGCTTGAGCCTTTAGAGGGGAGGAGACAGAGAGAGATAGAGAGAGATAGAGAGAGAGGGAGGTGCATTTTAAGAGCTATCGGCAAGTTGATATTTTGAGGGAAATATTAAATAATTGGAGAGAGAGAGAGAGAGAGAGAGAGAGAAATGCTTCTGTCATAACTTGATATATGGCAATGGCATCACCACAAAGTATTGCGTTGGGATTCAATTAGTTGAGTAATTTTTTTATTTGTTCATCTTAATTCCTTGTAAAACTCACATATTGGGTTTTCTCCTTGAGCTTGTAAAGTGTGGTGCATGTCTTTCTCCCTTCACAGTAGATGGAATTTTCAATGTGTTTGGAATATAAAATGATTGCACCATGGTGCAACTATTTTTCTGAGATTTGACAGTTTTTTTTTCTTTGTTTTTTGGTTCCTTAAGATGTTTATACACTCTGTAAAAAAAACTGTCAAATCTCAGAAAAATAGTTGTACCATGATGATGTTACTATCTGTGCATACAATTTCAAAGGAATCCGGATCTTCTTTGTGAGGATTTTGGAGATTCGTAAATCGTGTTCGTTCATTGTATATCGTGCGATCAGAAAATTATTTTAAATTAAACATATATAGTACTTAACAAAAACTGACCGCACAATATACGATGAACGGACACGATTTATAGATCCTCATACTCCTCACAAAGAGAATATGGAGAGGATTTCAAAGATCCACTCTTTCAAACATTGATATTTTTTCAATTTAATTATATCTTTACTCATCAAATATGAGTTTTGTTACAAGATGTTAATTTGATGCTACTTAGAATGGAACATTTCATTAGATGTTGTAGACTTGTAGTTTATCTTGTCAACTTTCCAATGTTGTAGTTTACACTCTTCAACATTCTAAAGCTAATGTTGGGTCTTGCCGCCTAATCTTATAACTTATCAAGCACCTAATATCGACTTGTTATTGACTACTTATATGTTGTCTAAAAATAAATAAATAACGATTTTCAACATCTTATTGAGTGCATTGACAAGACGCATGATAAAATCGTCCAACTCACATATTATTGGTAAATAATTTGTAATTCAATTTGCATTCATTCTAGATTCACTCCAGACTTTAATGTCCAAAGTCTAGGCATCCAAAAATCTGAACCTCACATTTGTGTTGAAAAGAAATTGTAATCGTTGGTTTGTAAGTAGGTCCGCTGAATAAATTATGAAAACCGTGAATTAATTTGTGTAGCCTAAATTTGTAGATCCTTGAATATCAGACACTAAAATTCAAAGTGGATCCAATTCCAAAATGGAGATGCCTCTAGTAGGTAAGATACGTAATAATAGAAGCAAATCTCATGGATATGTGGCTTGCAAAGTCGGAAAGCGGTTTCGAGGGTTTTGGTTTTTTGAGTCACAAAACTTAAAAAGGTTGAGACAAATGGACAAGTGCTGGGCTGCACGAACAAAAGATGCACTGCCACGTGATCCGGATGCATGCCCCCACAAATATTCTGACCTCATCTCATAATCCTACTATTTTATAAAAATGGGTAGGTTAATTAGTTAATTAACTAGTTAATTATATTCTAGACTTGTATTGATCAAAGTCCATGTCAGCATCCAGCAGGCAAATCTTGGTCAAGGAGAGATGGTGGTCAAAGGAGATTGAATTGATTTTGCTTCTAATATGCATATATACTTTATCTGTGAGAGGTCGATCTTTTAGCCTTTAAATTATGGTAATACTTCTCTCATTTCTGCTTTTCGAACGAAAGGTATTATTATTCACACATTCACACTTATTTTTTACTTTCACACATTCTTCTTAATTTTGGATTATTAAAATAAATTAACAAAAATTTGTGAGAGGTAAAAATAAGTGTCTGAATAGCATTATCTAAAAAAGAACTTTTTCTCCTTTCGGTGAGGAAGAAAGTCTTGATCCTGTACTATCGTGACATTATTTTATTATACAAATGTTACAAACGGAGCAATTTATTCTCTTTTTCACATTTAATGATTATATTTAGACAAAAAATTCTTCATTTCGAACACAGTTTAGTTATCTAACATATGTAGAATAAACATGTGATATCCCACATCGCCCAGGGGAGTGATCCATATATGTATATTCCCATCCCTACCTAGCGCGAGGCCTTTTGGGAGCTCACTGGCTTCGGGTTCCGTAGGAACTCCGAAGTTAAGCGAGTAGCGCGCGAGAGCACTCCCATGATGGGTGACCCACTGGGAAGTTCTCGTGTGAGTTCCCAGAAACAAAACCGTGAGGGCGTAGTCGGGGCCCAAAGCGGACAATATCGTGCTACGGTGGTGGAGCGGGCCCGGGAAGTGATCCGCCCCGGGCCGGGATGTGACAATTTGGTATCTGAGCCTAACCCTGGCCGTGGTGTGCCGACGAGGACGTCGGGCCCCTAAGGGGGGGTGGATTGTGATATCCCACATCGCCCAGGGGAGTGATCCATATATGTATATTCCCATCCCTACCTAGCGCGAGGCCTTTTGGGAGCTCACTGGCTTCGGGTTCCGTAGGAACTCCGAAGTTAAGCGAGTAGCGCGCGAGAGCACTCCCATGATGGGTGACCCACTGGGAAGTTCTCGTGTGAGTTCCCAGAAACAAAACCGTGAGGGCGTAGTCGGGGCCCAAAGCGGACAATATCGTGCTATGGTGGTGGAGCGGGCCCGGGAGGTGGTGGACCCCTGGTCGGGATGTGACAAAACATATTATTGATCATAATATAATAGATCAAATGATGTTTAAATTGAATTAATTTTTTTAAGATGGATTTTAAATGATTTTAAAGAGAATGAACGATTCAATTGTAACGTTTACACGGTAAAATAAATACGAAAATATGGACTTTCCTCTAATTGAGTGTGACGGAAGTATAGTTCTTGAATTAATTAACGAAAAGTTTTTGTATGTATACAATAAACATGTTCATGGTATCTGCATTACGTGTAATGAGATTTGCACAGATTATAAAAATAGTGAAAATTCTATTTTCTATAGCTCGCACATGAGGTCGATTTTTTTTCTCTTCAGTGATAATATTCTTTTCGTATACCCACTTGGTCAAATCCTCTCTTTGCTTCTTCTCCGTCAACTTGTCTCTGAAAAATTATTCTCCCTTTCTCTCTCCAATGGCTGCGTGCGTGCACATGCTTCCTTATGAAAAATATTACAAAGCCACGCTTGTGCAAGTATACCCCACTTTATGATAATACATCCTAAAATATACATGATTATTTCTTAATACCGAAAACTTATTGTTATGAATACAAGGTGACGATATTAATTGATATGTTATGCACTTATAGTGTAAGTATTCAAACGTAGATCAACATATTATGAGGTTTTGTATAGCTATGCCAATATAACAAAAAATGGTAATTGCTCGATGGACATCAAACTCGGTACAAATATCAGTATAGGTTGGTCACTGCAACGAGCTAAGTATCGAACTCATCACAACTGTCATTCAGAATGCTAAGCAAATTAATAGATGAATAAGCTTGCTGATTTGCATTGTTACGCCATCATAAGAAGTTGGTCGATGCAACTAACTAAACATCAAACTCATCACAAATATCAATATCGTCACTATAGATGATAGCATGAAAGTTCAAACTACCATGACTTGGCAAGGCCTCTCACATGCAGAGAGTTAGTACAACTGAAAATTACAGCATTAATTCGCATCTTTATATATCTTATTTGATCCTTTTGTCTCACACCAGAGTTAGAGAAGTCCTGAGCATCAGATGTTTGGAAAAATGCATGCAGGATGCAGCTGGCTTGTTCTTGTATGAGTTTAATGTGGTTTGCATACGTGTACACGCTTGCTTTATTGCTGCGGTGAGGGTTGTTCCTCCAAATAAATACCAGTTCCCTTATATATCTCTACCTAGATTTATTCTAAGTGTTAGCCACATCAGAACTTCGTACAAATATATACTTAAAAAAAAAGATTTATAAAAATATATATTCTTATCTTAAAACATACCATATATGTGATACGTACAAAGGACTGTTTCACGGCCGAGAAAAGTTATAATATAGGTTAACCAATAACATTACGTAACTGTGTGAATATTACAGTAGCATCAGGTGATTATGCGGAGGTCGGATCGAAGAATTTTCTAGTCAAACACACATTACAAAACGAAATGTGGCGCCTAGCAAACAGAATGTCGGCGGCGAGATCCAGGTGAAAAAGATTTGATGCAAAATTTACAGGTTAGAACGGTAAAAGTATTCGATCTTTTGGACGGGAAATTGTCTCAGATATCAGTGAGACTGCATATAATCCAAGTGAAAAAGGTAAAACATGTTAATTATTGGGAAGAATAATTAACGAATGATTTTTTTTTTTCTGCATTGGTTTGTCAATTTACAGTGGCCGTACCTACACAAGTACTTGGCATGCAAAATTGGCATGCACGCAAAAGCAAAACCCTGGAACGATCGATTTTATTCCAGTTGCACGCAGCATGGATCATTTCTTCTATGCATGCTTCCCAAATTCATACTATTTTAAATTTTTTGGTTAATTCTCTAGCATTTAAAATGGAGAAAATAACTAATTAAGAATTGTAAAATGGACAAAAATAAAAAGAAGATGGAAAACGATGGCTTTTGGAGAAGCATGCTTGATGTTTCCTTGTCAAAAAATTGAAGGTAGGAAGACAATTACAGGACAATTATTCTTGATTTTTACAGATTTGAATTAATCCTTACAAAAACAATCACCCAAAAACTACACTATCTTCTAGTTATGACAACTATGGAGATGTTGAAAATTATAGCCTTTTATCACATAATGTATAGTTTAGTCGTACTTTGGTCACTATTTGTGATGTGAGCTATAATTTATTTAAGTAGTTGTACGATTATTATGGTATACGCATTCAGCCGCAAATGTATATGGTCGTGATGAGACTCACATTTATATGATGTAAAAATCATCCATGCAGAGCGAGTGTAGTGTAGGCGGCTAACATTAGCAAAATTTATAGAATTACGAGATTTTGAAACAAAATGGTAGTAATTTTTTAACATAACAATATTACAACAGGATCTTCTTCCCATTCTAAAACATACAAACCAAGGAGCTATTACCACAAGAAAATTACTAAATCATACCTAAAAATATCTGTAAAAATATTTTAAGTCTATATATAAATAAATTAACAGATATATTTGCTTAAGCATATATCATTAAATACTAGATTAATGATAACACTATATGTATATTTTGATTAGGTAACATTTTGGATATTATTGTTTCCAAACAATAATAAAAATAAAAAAAAATAGAGTAATGCTACCAACACGCATTTTTTCTATTAATTACTATTGTTTTGATCTTTTTTAATTTATTTATCCGACAATTAAAAATTAAACAAAATATATATAAATAAAAATGAGTATGTGTGAACACTGGAAATAGATCATTTCCAGATCTCTTCCATCAAGGCCACCGGATCAAGTAATCCGGATCTTTGAATTTCATCCAACGACCCACCTAATTTGATTCTTTAAAAGTTGTAATAAGTTTTGACCGTTGGATAAAATTTTAAAGGTCATAATCACTTGATTCAGTGACTTGAATGAAAGAGATATAGAGAGAATCTTTCCGTGAACACCAACTTAAAAGTAATGCATGGGATTTGGGAATTCACACTTGAGAAATGTTAGAACGAAAGTATGATTTTTTATGAACTATATCAATCAATCTATTGACTCAAAAATTATGTTAAAAAGATGGCGTGACAGAAAGTTTCGGATAAAAATTTCTTTTGAGTCTCTCTTCAACAATTCTCTTCCCACTATTCCTTTCCCTTTCTATCTCTCTTTTGCCTCTGTCCCACTTTCCCCTCTTGGAGGAGAGAGAAAAGGAAGGAGGTGGGTACCGTATGGAGTCAGAGAAGTGGTTAGTGCATGACGTTGACGTGTCAAGAGTGGTTGTGGTGACCAAACTGCCGCGTGGAACCACGACTTGTCTCCCCCGTCCCCTCCTACTCCTGCTTTGTCGTATTCGCTATTATCTTCCTACAAGCGGTGTCTCCGTTCACCGCCCCATCACCATGACAAAATTTGAAAAGGTCTATCTGTTTTCGTAACGATTAATTATGCAAATATTACTTATTAATTTCAATTCACATGGGTTTTTTGTTGGTTATTTTGGTCAATATTTATCGTAAATTTCTCATAAAATAATTTAAATAATTTAAAATGTACAACTTAAAAGCTGTTTTTATTAATTTAAAATTTCAAAAACAAAAATAAAGAGTTATGTGCAGAGATAATTTGGGCTAAAATATCTTTTCATTTTTGAATATCAGAAACCAAAATGAAGAGTTATATACAGAGATAATTTAGGCAAAAATGCCTTTTTATTTTTGAACCGAAATGACACAGTTTTGGTGTAACAGTCCACATGAATCCTTCTACCATTAGTGTACCCACAAGAAATAAATTAAATATAATTTTTTGCATGGCCTTCAAGAGAGAAAGTTATTTCTCTAAGGACCGCAAATTAGTATTATTTTGTATTTTTGGTTTTAAGGCCAAATTCGCCTCCTCTTCGCCGACATGCATGGGCTGGGCCGCACCTTGAGATGCCTTGTCCCATTTTACGTCACCGTTTTGTACATCTTTAAAACGGGCCACTAAACGGGCCCACTCACCCGTCCGTTCCCTCCTTCCTCTGATATTTGTGGAGGAGATTTGCTATCCAGCTGTGAACCTCACTCTGCTTACAGCAGTACTACTCTTTTGACTTTTTGTAAATTTTTCTTGGGATGGTTTGATATAGATTCAATTTTGTGAGTCATTATTAGAATTAAGGGAGTTTTAACGAAACACTCCGGTGCTGTTCATTTTTAACGAAAAATCACATTTTTATCTTTACCTGACACTATTCACTATACCTTTTAAAAAGGGTTTTTCGTTAAAAGGGAAGTTTTTTTTTACTTTTCATTAATTTTCCTTAGAATTAATCTATTGCACTGAAATAGGTCAAATAATTGATATTTCACGTAAGCTTATTTATAATTTGTCCCTTAGACTTATAAATTGCAGTAAATATTTAAAGTTTCTTAATTATATAATTATTTGTGATTTAACTAATCCCTTAATTGTAGGATTAGTTAATAGCAATAAAATCTCAACCCCCAGTCCGTTTCATCCGTCCTTTTTTCCCCTTATTCTAAACAATTCCCTTTGTTAGATCATGGAATCAATCATCATCTTTCTTCTCTCATCTTTCATGGGTGATATTTTGTGTTCCTCCCTCCAAATTCCTCATGACAATTTCAGTTTTTACATAGCTTTCACAATTTTTTTACATATTCGTTCGGCAATACATTATCAATTAAAAGCAATAATACAATATCATGCATTTATATTTGCTCTATTATATTTTTGTGCGTATCATAAAGGTAAATTGAAACTTAGTATTTGTTCCTTCTTTTTTGTTTAGTATTTGTTCCTTTAATGGAGATATATTATATCATATTTCTATTCTAATGTTCTGCCATGGAGGTTCATCATTTTTCTTCCTATACAATAGGTATTTTATTTTTGTTTTGCAGGTAGATTACATCTGTTTTGTTGGTATAAAGTATTTTTCCTCCTATACAATAGGTAGTTACTAAATTATATCGGTTTTGTAGGTAAACATCATTAGGTGGTTACTAGATCATATTTTAGTTTGAGTATTTAAATATTCAAAATAAAAAACTGAATAAATGATACAAAAATTAAAGAATTTAAATATTTTTATCTAAAATGGCAAAATTGGTATAAAAATATGTAATTGGATAACTGAACTTAGATAAAAAACTACATATGTTTTTTGACCTAGATCGAAAAGCCCTATTTTTCTTTTCCGAATTTTTTTGGTAATATTTTTTACTTTTTAACGTTAAGTAACTGATTGTCTACATAATTTGATTTGACAGGGCTATACAAGTTGCAATAGGGCAAAGCTAAATGAAGGAGATCGTTAAATTTCCAACGGTGCAATTTATGCCCTAAATGAGGGGTGTAGTCAAACTATGATTTTAAAGGATTTTAAAGGATTTTAAAAATGATAGATTTGATAGGATTTAAGAGGATTAAAGATTCCTACAAAATTCATATGGATTTGAATGGATAGTTTGTAGATTTGGGTGGATTGTGGTGGAAGGATTTGAAATCCTAGGGGGTGAGGTTGGATTCTTTTTAGCCTTGGTTACATATAGAAATCCTACAAAATCCCAGAAAATCCACAACTTATAGAAATCCTCCCAAATTTGAATACACTTAGATTTGGATGGATTTTAAAATCTTTTAAAATCTTTTAATTGACTACACCTGGATTATAAAATCTTTTAATTGATTACCCCTAGATTTGAATGGATTCTAAAATCCTTTAAAATCTTTTAATTGACTACACTAGGATTTTAAAGTCTTTTAAAATCCTCTCAAATCCAAGTTTGACTACACTCACCTTAATTTTGAGTTTTAACATTTTTTTTTAACAAACGATATTATCTACACTAAGAAGACAAGTGAGCTTAACCTTATAATAGGTTAGCAATAATGTGGTTCAATTCGCCTTTGACGATAATCAAACCTACGACCTCTCATTTACATACTACTAGACTGTAATACTAAGTTATTTGGGTTTTAACATTTTAGTATTGCACTTGAGAAAAAAAAAGGCTTTTTATATTAGCACCCCAAAAAATGTTGAATGCACCCCACATTAAAATTTAGTATTAAATGATTTATTTACCTACTATACAATGGCAATTTTGACCTCATTAGGTTTAAAAGAAATCAAAAAAAAATTCTATATACACCCCAAATCACTTTTAACATATTATTTATCTTCTTCAACTATCAAACCCCTCCAACTCTCCATTGTTGAACAAAATCCTAATCAATGAAACTACAAACATGTTGATTGAGAAAAATTATTTTTGATGAATGAAACACGAAATCGATGTTTCGGAAGCTTCACATTAGGTAAGACTTCATATTTTTTATTGTTTTAATGATTTCGACAACATCGATAATTATTCAATCTTGCTTTTGATGCGTTATTCAAGCTTCTTTGTTCGTATTTAGCTTTTAGGGATCATAGGGATTACATGAAGAATTAAACACCTAAAATTACCACTAAATATTAAAAATTGACGAGATGAGTTTAATGGTGGAATTGAAAACAACCCACATATGCTTTAAATCCCAGCAGTATCTTTTTTCAAAATTCCAGTTGGCATTTTTTGTCCAAATTAAAAGCTTTATAAGATTTGTGAAATGATGGAATTGAAAATATGGGGTGCATGTAGAAAATGTAAGGTGTATATTAAGAATGTGGGGTGTGAGGGTATTATGGGAAAGGAAGTGGGATGTATTAAGATAATTTTTAATTAAAAAAGCAAATGTGAGGTGTATTAAGTATGTGGGGTTTATTCAACAATTTGTGGGGTGTTAATATAATACAGAATATAATTTAAATTAGAGTATTACCATTTAAATAATACTTGGACCATTCAAACGAAAAGTAAGAGTTCATACTCAAAAGTGTTCATTACAAATTTACAGAACTTTGTGTTTATCATAACCATTCACATTATAAATCACTCGATATATATCACATCTAAAAAAAATAAACTAAAATTAAGATCGTTTAGTCATAAAAATTGTATAAAAATAGATGAACGGAATTAGTAACTGCATTAGGAAACGTCTATGTATTTGCTACTATATATTGACAAGATAATTTTAGTTTTAATTCATTTTTTTGCAAAATAAGGATCTTTACAAAATGATTCATAGTACGAACTATCTTGATCATAAACACAAAACTCTGTAATTTAAATACAAAGAATCCTGAACAAGAATTCCTACTCATCCTGAATAGCCAATCATTGTTCGCTCTCCATATAATAACGGTGATGCAAATTAACAGGATTAAAAAGACAAGTTGTACTCAAACGAAAGAACAAAAGAACAATAGACTTTAGGTTGCATTAGTATTTTCATTTTTGAAATACTAAAAAACCAAAACATCATAATTATTCGGATCCCAAAAGATCATATCGTATAATTCACATGGGTCCCTGGTTGAGCTCACGATGATCATGTGACAAACTTTTCTTCTTTCTTCCCTTTACGTTTTCACTTAAAGCTTTACTTTTGGTCGTTTATGGTTTCACTTAACCATCTTCTATATATTCACTGAGTGGAGAAGTGGAACACCACCGTTTCTTTTTGCGTTGTATGTATATCAAACTGTTCATATAACAAACTGTTATTTGTTTGTAACGTCCAAGAATATTTGTTTAGAAGTATATATTTGTATATATAAATTTTGCGTCTGATTTCAATACGGTGTAGCATTTAGTGTTATGAATATTTTTTCGTATCAGTCAGTGGTACATTACTACAAAGAAAAATTATAAAATATTTGAATACTGACATGATTGTATGTGTCCTTTGCTTTCGATCACTTCTTCTTGCTCTGAGTTCAAGGAAGAAACTACTGTGGGTTTCCAAGACATGGAAATACCAATGGCGTCGGGAAGGAGTACAAAGGGAACCTCACAAGCATATAATATTAGGGTTAGTTTGTTATTAGGGTTTTGGGTTCGAGATACAGTGGGTCACAAATGTCTTGCATTGGGAAAAGCTAGCTTTTACTATATTCATTGGGTTTTGAGGAAACTACAATAATAAACCAACGGGTTTCGATGTGGGAGAGCATAAAAAACAAAACCCTAATTTTTCTATGGCTTGCATAGCTCAATAGGGAGCGTGTAATCCCAAAGGCATGTCGTATCACCTTGTTCTTGGTCAACACAAACAAATCTTCATAATCTTTGAGGTGCCACACCCACCGTGCTTGTCCAGTTGTCCCTCTCTTTCGATCTTTCCCTCGTAGCCAGTAAGAACTATTTATTTGGTACCAAGGTTTTACATTTTCAAGGTTGTCTTTCTTCGTTTTCAAAGATCATCGTAAGGTATTTTGTTGCTCCTCGTATATTAAATACGAAAATTTTTATGATCATACATGATACATGTTTACTATGCATCATATTAACGCGATGAAAGAAATACGTATAAGTAAAATATGCTTATACTAATCGTTGTATGTAATTCACAATTGTTAACATGTTATCATTGAACATTAGATACATGTTACTATTCAACTGTTTGAATTTACGGTATGACAACAGAACAATCTTAACACAAAAGTCTAAGCTTACATGCATGCCATGTTCTCGTTCGCTAGGAGCTTGAGACCACATGGCTCAAGATCACCAAGTCGTTGCCTAGTGGTGCCATTTTCCATATATAAACTTAAACCATATATAGAACCTTGGTCTGAGAGTGAGAGTGTGAAGCCAGCCTTGGATCAAACTTCAAGAAGTTAGTTGTGTTCTCATATAATTTTTGAGCATTTGAGTAGATATATTTACTTGGAATTTGGATTGCACTCATGGCCTCCACTACCATGGTCTTTGCCCAAAACCCTATGAAAAGTTGTGTATACAAATGCTAGCTAGCTTTTATGAAGAACGAGATTTGGGTATTATATGTCATGTTTTTGGCAACGAGAAGATGACAAAGATGAGCAATGCAAATGCATGAGACTCCGAGACTCGTTTAATTCTTAAAAGCACAAAACACCAAAGATGCTCCACATCGCATCATCATTTTCTTTGATTAATTTAACTAATCCCCTTGCCTAATTACTACCATCCTCCCTTTTTCAATATTTGATTGTTAAATGGGGCATTCATGGAAACAACATGTCAAGTTTGGTTTTGTCACGTAAGAGATACGCATCCTCAATTTACATTATAATATTAGTATTAACATAATTATTCGAAACATATACAATATTTCTTGCTCCATGTTTCAAACATAAATGTTAACTTAGTTTTGGTTCGTATTTCACACAACACGTCCTAATATTAACTTAATTTAGATTCATATTAACATATACAATATTATAAATCACAAGATGATGATCAGAAATAAACTCTAATGCATATATAAGTCTTTCCGACCATCGCAAATTAGACTAATAACTATTCGCATCAATAACTAATTTATTAAGGCAGTCTCTCGAGTCCAAGTCTCATGTAACGACATGACTCGATCAAAGCTTATGCCACATGCAAATAATTAAACAATAGATAAAAGATTGATTAGAAAAATGATTAACGTAGATTCTTATGTTCACATATCCTTCAAGTTGAAATGAAAACTTGGACACGATTTTCGAATATTCGCACGCAAGGAACTCAAGGATTATATTACTATTAATTATAATTAATTAATTCGGTGGCTCTCGCTTTAAGCATTTAGCTACAAAACCCTGCATGTGACGAGTCTTCGGGATTGAGTCCTCCTGCATTACATATATAACCAACCCAACCAACCAACCTTTGCAACTGGTTTTTTTCCACGTATTATTTGTCCGATCACAGATTTGACCTTACCTAATTAACGTGAATTTTGAATCATTATACTTTGTTTTTTCTAATTTATTATTTTCATGTGGTGTAACACATATTCAACAATACGAAAGATACTTTATTCATGAATTAAGTATCATAGAATAGAATTTTGTAAAAAAGAAAATATTTTGTCCTAGAAAGAAACTAGATGGTCAAATTTTTCTGTCGTTTTCTTTTGTGTTAACTCGGATGAAGATGTACTATAAAAAAAAAAAACCCTAGGATGAAGAGACGCTAGTATAATCACATGGTTAATTAGAATGGGAGAGGATTTTCAGTGTGCTCAGCATACGAACACATACAATATACGTTATACAAGTGGAGGAACACTAACAGTTTATCTCTACTTGTATAATAACATACGTTGTACCGCCTCGTAGTTCCGGCACATTGAAAAATCATGATAAGGAAATATTTTGTTTTCCTTCTTTCATTTGTTTTTGTGTCCATTGGGCCTAAAAAGCCCAAAATAAGAACAGCCTACACAAAAAAGCATTGAGGCCAAACCCAACTTTGATATATAAACGAACATTGACCAAAAATTGTCTCGCTGACTTTCGTTCTTCTGCTCAGAAATTACTTTCCATTTTTCAACGGTTTCAGTTTCAGGGAAGCAACTCGGTGAGTGAGCTCAGCTTTTGAATTTTTGAGCTAGGTTATAATTTATTTTAATTTTAATTTATTTAATTTTTGTTTGGGTTTTATGCTTTTAGCTCTCTCTCTCTTCCAATTTCTCGGGATTTTGCTGTAATTTGGGGTTTTAGGGTTTTCCTGCAGCTGGGGTTTTGGGGAATCAATTCTCCCATGGACTCCGATCAAGCTAAGCTTTTCGTCGGGGGAATCTCTCGGGAGACGAACGAAGAGACGCTGAGAGCTCACTTCAGGAGCTACGGCACCGTTTTGGGCTCCGTCATTGCCAGGGACCGCAGCAACCACAACCCTAGAGGGTTTGGCTTCGTCTGGTTCTCGGACATTTCTTCAGCTGACAAAGCCCTTGAAGACCCCCACGTCATTCTGGGCAGAACGGTAATTTTACTCTTCTTCCTCTCTGTTTACTTTCTGTCTTATTTTGTGTTTGGTTGCTGGGAAAATCTGTAGCTGAATGGAAAATTAGGGGAAAAACCTTCGAGTGAGAAAATGCTAGAGTTCAATTTTTTGCCCCTAAGTTACTTGCATAAGTCGGATAACCGAAATTCGAAAACTTTACATGTTTTGCTTAAAAATGTCAACTTTAATGTTCATATCCCTGTGCTCTGTACTGTATTTTGAAGCAAAACCAAATGAAAGATTTAAGTTTACAGGTTGCGTAATTGGTCTTCGATTTTGTTTATAGGTAGAGGTTAAAAAAGCAATTCCCAGACCCCGAAACCAACATCAAAGTAGAATGTTGAGTAGGAGTGTGGAGAATGGAACTCAGTTTAGAACAAAGAAAATCTTCGTTGGCGGTTTATCAGCAGGTTTGACAGAGGACGGATTTAAAAATTACTTTGAGAAGTTTGGGAGTGTATCAGATGTGGTTGTGATGCATGACTACAAAACCCGCAGGCCCCGGGGCTTTGGTTTTATCACCTTTGATTCGGAGGATTCTGTTGAGAGTGTGATGCAGGAAAGCTTTCATGAGTTGAATGGTAGGTCTGTGGAGGTCAAGAGAGCAGTGCCAAAAGAGGAGAATGGCAATAACGAAAGCGGTTATACCGATTATGCACCCAGATTCCCCAGAATCTACCCTCCTTATACTTGTGGCCCTGCTCCTACATATGGGGCTCTTCCTTTTCCAACACCTTATAATGATCTTGGGCCATTTGCGTATGGAACCAGTGTTTATGGTGGTTGGTACCCTTCAGTAGCAGCTCGTGGGATACCTTATGGCATTGCTCCAATTGCACCTCAGCCATGGGTGTTTCCTTATGGAAACGCCTTATATCCTGGCTACATGAGTGGTGGAGGCTTGGCGGCAGGCAGCTACAACGGGATCCTTGGGCCTGCTGTTTTGACCGGTGGCAAACCAAATCAGGTTGTGTTCGGCAGTGGACTTCCACCAGTTAATGTGAAACCATCTCAGGTTGAAGTGAAGAAGCTGGACGTCGATTCTCGATCCAACAGTACTGCTGTGAAGAAAAAAAACTCAAAAAGGTCTTGATGGTAACATAAAACTTACTGTTTATGTACACAGGATTATGTCGTCCCTGATATAATTTCATTCGAAATTCAGAAAGTTAGGTTTGGAACAGAAGCATGCATTTGCATGATTTGGTTAACTTGTAAAATTCATTGACATGCTAAGCAATATTTTCCAGTGGAAAATAAAATGTGAATAGATTTTAACCTCTTTTGTTCGGGGAATTCGAACAAAAAACATCTGGTGCAAGGTTAAAAACTCTTAACCGCTCAAGCTACACGCCCCTTGCGGTTGGATTTTGAATTTGATTTTTCGGTTTTTCCATTTCCTTAACATCATTTCACAGTACCGTGCTTCCAAAAAAAATAAATAAATCATCATTTCACAATACCGTAGCCCATATTTTTCTTTTAAATATAGAAACTCTTGAAATACAGTAAAACTGTAAAGCAAAAAATAAGAGCTTTATCACAAATTGTACATGTATTATTTAAAATTCGTACTTTGGACTCTTATTTCAAATCGATCAATGATGTCCTTCAAATTTTATCCCGCACTCATTGACCTCTACTCATTTTTAGTAAAAATTATGTTATATGCTGATGTGGCACACGTATTTGTTCAAGACTCGAAATCACGAAATTCTTTGCCAAAAGAGTGAAGTGAAATGTAAACCAGAAAAATTAAGAAATATCTTGAAAGCGAAAGGCCCAAAAACCAAACGAGACAATAAGCAGCAGCAAAGGTTCGGCCTGCTCTGCACGAGTGGTGTTGCTATAGCGAACGAGTGTGGGCAGCTGAGCAATCCACAGGACCGAAGGCGCAAAAATGCTAGTGCTCGGGCAAGCTCCCGGCGGAGCCTTATCAACCCGGCGGTGTTCTCTCACCTCCCCGCCAAAATTCTCAAACCCAAACCCTCAACTCTTCTCTTCCCACAGACCCAGCAGATTCTTCTCCAAAGTAAACCCTTCAAAATCCCTCATTATCACGCTCGCAAAGGCCGACGGAGGCGTCGATTCCGCTTCCGCCGCCGCCAAACAGGGATTCTCCGCCTCATCAACTCCTCCTCCTCCTCCTCCTCCTTCCGTCGATAACCAACCAGTTTTCGTGGGTCAGGAGAACATACCTCTAGAAGGCGTGATTCAGTTCGAGAAGCCCGATTCTTCTGCTCGTTTACGCAAATGGGGGTAAATTTTGGTAAATTTTTTTGCTTATTGATTGATTTCAGCTTGTGGGTTTTGATTGTTTGTGGGTTTCAGTCATGTGGCATTGCTCGCTGGTGGGGATGTTTTGGCATTGCTTACGTTTGCTGCAATTGGAAGATTCAGCCATGGATTCCCCGTTTTCGAATTCGAAACACTTCGCACGGCTGACCCTTTCATTGCTGGTATGCTCGTTATTCTTTGCCTACTTGTTTTGAACTTGAATTGAAAGGAAGCATGGCCTTTGTTTTTTCGTTTTAAACGAAAAGCTGAATGTGGTTGAACAGGATGGTTTTTGAGTGCATATTTTCTCGGAGGCTTTGGTGAGGATGGACGTGGAGTCAATGGACAATCGAAGGCACTTACCTCTACGGCTAAGTCATGGGCCTTGGGAATTCCAGTAAGTTCATAAGCTTGATTTCGATTTGGATTTCATAGTTTCGTTATGATTGCTAAGAGGATTAACTTTGTTATTTCTAGAGTTCCATTTATGATTTTCCGCTCTACTTTGCCACTCTTTTATATCCGGCATTGTTATTTTTGTTGCGTCTCGTTAGATTGCATTACTTCTTGTTGTGGCTTCTGTACTGATTGCATTACTTGTTAATCTCAAATAATTGTGCATTAGAGTATTAGTTTTGCTAAAACACGCAATGCCGAACGAAGATCCATCTTCCATTTTACTTTTTTGGCAGCTTGGGATAATCATAAGGGCATCAACAGCTGGCCACATTCCACCAATTAAATTCGTACTTGTAACAATGGGGAGCACTGGTGTTTTACTTGTTGGATGGAGAGCACTTCTGTATAAGTTTCTTCCCGGCGATAAGAGCAAGAAGAGTGATGTATATCGCCGCGGTAGCCCATTTGAATTGTTTGAGGTACACTAACATTTTCTGTTTTAACAGTCTTGAAATATCTAATCACATGACTCTAGTACTTTGCCTCGACAAATCCAACTTTCCTCGATAATTTTGTTTCCCATGTTTGGGACTAGGCTACTAATTTCTTTACATACGACCAGAATGGAACTCATTCCCATGTTTGGGACTAGAACTATTCCTCGTTTCAGAAAACTGTTCAGTGTCGAAATTATTGCGTAATGTGCATGAATTTGAACCATGTAGGGCGCAATTCGTAGTTTGAAAGGATAAAACTAAACATTTTGCCTTGTGATCTTCTTGTTAGCACTTGGTTAGTATTGTAAATCGAGGGAGTATATCGCCAGTTATTCAAATCCTATGCTCTGATTATAAATTTCTTTTGACGTACTGTTTCTAACGTTGAACTGTTTATGATTTGTTGCAGTTGCTCACATCATTAGTACGAAGGTGGTGACGATGATGGTTAATTCGATCTGCCTGTATCATAGTTAATACCAATCCGGACACCAGCTATTCTCATCCAATGGTTGACAATTATCAAGATTATGCACTTTCGCTGTATGGATTTTGACGTTTTGGTATCACTCATGTAACCTTCGGTGTGCAACTGTGAAGCAGAAGCACGAATGTAAAGATAAGAGAATAGATCGACTCATAAGAAACGGCTTTTCCTGCACTGGCCGGTGTTCTTATACCGCCTTATCCACAGATGTATTTATACCGATTCGTCGTATTGTATTTGAATCTTTTAGAAAGGATCGTTTGGTTGGTTGCATATTTGCATAAAAAGGTCCATCAATTATGAAAAATCATCTGTGAGGGGTTGTACTTTTAGACTACAACCCCTCCTATATCTTTCATCAAAGTCATATCTAAGGGCATGTTTACTTTCCAGGAAAGAAGGAATAGATTTGAACAAAAAAATGAGTATACGAAAGAAAGTTGAGGTTCCGTCGTATTCTTGTACCTGAAATCCTTGGTTTCGATTTTTCTTTCCCGCTGTCGCTTGTATCAGCCAAAAATAAAAAGAGGTAAAGGTGACAAAGAAATGACTGAAGTTGCAATTGGAAGCCATCCATTACAAATAACTGGGCCAGGCTTATGCATAGCTTTTGCCTGGCAGCCTATAGAAAAAGCCCACTGGGTTGTCGTTATGGCCCATTCTAAAAAATGTCTACTTATTGTTATTACAAATGAAACCACAAGACGAACAACCAAATCCGTTGTAGTCTAGTTGGTCAGGATACTCGGCTCTCACCCGAGAGACCCGGGTTCAAGTCCCGGCAACGGAATCTTTTTGCTATTACAATTTCTTTTTTATATTGATTGCTTCTAGGATTTAATAATGATAAAAAAAAGAAATCAAAATATAAAATAATACTGGGGATGGCATAACTCTGCAGACTGAGACTGAGACTGAGACGCCGAAGCAGCCTGTGGATGTAGCCGTCGCCATTGGCTGCCTAAAGTGTCCCATCTGCCATAATATGCCTAAAGAACCACTTCTTTTTCCTTTCCTTTCCTTTCCTTAATTATCTTTCACCTAATAACCCATCGTGTTCAAATAATTTCTTGGACACAGTTGATTCAGTCATGGTTGACCTATTTTGACCTTTGATTGATCCTGTGATCATGAGTTTATGATTAAGTTAGATTCCCATTGGGATAATGGGCATCTTATTAATTTGATGAAGGGATCTTATCCTACCAATTTTAATTTTGTTGGCAAAAGTTATAACTTGAGTGGATCCGTCTTATTTAGGTTGTTCTCCGAGTGAGACTAAAATACAGATTGTCTTATATTTTTCTTTTTTAGCTGTAACACTTAGAACTTGTAAAGATCCATTTAATTTGAGTAGTTTTTCACACCAAATTAGACCAACATTCGATCAAGTCATGCCTATTCTTTTGGTGGTAAAAAGTTGATACTTGATTAGGGCTACTTCACTAGAGCCATTTTCTCACATTGAGTTTGGCCAACTTGCGCTCCACAATACGAAAATATAAATTGTCTAATTAGAGCCATTTTCACTATCTAAATACTCTTGAACACAATAGAATTTTTGTATTTAATACAAGGATTCACGTGAAGAATTGAGTTTTGAATATTGATATAAGTATGTGGTGTGGGGGTGGCTTTCTTTTTCATCACATTCCTGTCATTGATCAGAACATGTTTGGACCTAATGCATCATATTTCTATAAAAAGAAACATCCTTTCACCCAATTCATCCATTTAACAAGCAAAATGGAAACCCCAAATGAATACCATCTGAAAAAGCTAGCTGTTTGCACCAGCATCAAACATTAAAGCCACTTCCCAATCTCAGAGATTGGTGACGATATGATAAAGGCCTTCGAAACTGAACGAATTATAATTAAATTAACCTACCTACCCAAGCAAGAAGATCTTCATATGTTTTGAATTTCTCCAACCAATTATTGTACACTTTTGAGCAGCAATAGAGTAATGATATAATCACTATGTAGAGTAATATGGTATATTCCATTGATTTCTTAAGTTAGTAATACTCCATTTATTCGTAATTAGAGGAGCACGTCTTAGAATTGTGCATGCATGCGAAATGGTTCTAACCAATTATGCAGAGAAGAATTATAAAGCTAAAACGATCAAGATCAACTCACGGGGACAGAGATCCTAGCCGGATTTGCTCCATCGAATTCTTAAAATTTTATCTAACGGTTACAAATATTATCATTTTTAAAATGATTTCTTATTTGTAATCATTTAATTAAATTTCAATAATCTGAATTTTCGGATCATTAGGATTGGTGGGGGTTCACAACTATCTTACTATATTTTCATTATAATAAAGGTACTTGGATTAAGGATCATGTTTCCAGTCGTCTATCTCCTAATTAGAAGTGAATGAAGGTAGCTAGGACACTAGGGAATGAAAGAGAGGGAATCTAAGGTGATTTTGACGTGACAGATAGGCTTGGATTTTGACATGTCACCTCTGAGAGAGAGAGAGAGAGAGAGAGAGAGGGCAGTGACAGATAGAGAAACTGGTAAATTTAGAAAGACTTGGGCTTGCGTGCAAATGGAGGGGGGAGAGAGAGGGAGAGGGGTGGGGGGGGACATGCTTTGCACATAGGAAAACAGCAAGAGAGCGAGTGGCGCAGCAGCAGCAGCAGCTGCAGCTGCAGACCTAATAGATGTAGCTAGATAGAGAGCTGTAGATCTACAAATGTCCTTCTCTCAGTGGAGTTGAGTAGGCATCATACATCCAGTGATCTCATAATCCACTTTCTTTCTTTCTGCTCACAGTTCCTTTGGCTTATGTGTTGATCTTTCCTTAGATTTTCTTTAGATTTTCTGTTCCTCACGTGATTCTCATTACTCCATCCCCTCATTTATTTCCCCCCGTCACCGCATGTACATACACACATTATCTTTCCAACATCTTAAACCTTTTCAAAAGAAGCAGCTGTGAAAATTTCGAACACAATGCGTCATACCATTAAAAGTTAATATAAATATAATCATTCATCGTATATTATGAAGAATCGAGAGATATTATTCAAATGTGGATTGATAATAAGAGCACGCATCTACATGTGGATAAACTCAACGACAACCCTTTTCTACCCGTTGAGGTCTAAGGCTTTCTTTAATAAAGAGGGTTAAAGGTTTAAAAACTAAAAATAATCTGATTTGTCCAAAATTCATCTCTAATCGATGATCAAACTATAATTATATGAAATCTACCATACCATTATTTGGCCAAACGAGCATCTGACACTGAATGCCATTATTTGAGGTTGGACCATGCCTAGTGAATTGGAGGTTATATTAGTCAATTCATCGTAACTTAGGGTAAACTTGAAATTTAATAGAAACATGAATGTACCCAAATTACAAAGCAGTGTGTATGGTACTCTCCTATTCAATAGAAACCCGTGTATTAGCAGCAGAGGTAGCAGAAAAATGGCAGCAGGTGATATTTAGGGTATAGGTTTCTTGTAGAGGAGGCACTGTTATGCGGCTTATGCCAAGGAAATTAATGTAACACTCTGATTTTGTGAAGCACACCAGCACCTTCATCCTTCATTTCTGCAAATTTCTGTTGACTTTCGTACCACAAATAATGTTGGTGATTACGAAGATTCGAAGCAGATGACTTGATGAATCAACTAATTTCGAATTTTATATCGTTAAAAATATCCACAGTTCATCTTTTACTACTTTCAAATGGCTAGGTGATGAAAAACTTGCATGAAGCATGCGTTTCACATTGATCGTGTGAGACGCTAACAATGTAAAGAAATGGGGACATTTTATATCACATGTTTATGCAATATGCGTCAAACAATTACATTATTGCTTTAGTAGTGTATGTAAATATGTATGTGAGACGCATATCGCATAGAAAGAGTACAATTAGTCTATGCAAGTCTTTTCACGACAGTGAAGAAAAAAGTTTATTTCTCTTTTAAGTGACAATGAAATTAGTGAGTTTTCTTTGTTAATTTAATAATTTTGGCTTGTGATTACTGGCATTTTAATTGTTTTCTACTGTTTGACTTTGTAATTCTATGATTCTTGCTGTCCTCCCAAGGTCCACACCTCTGACTAATTGAATACTACAAAAACACAAGTTACTATCTTAAGACAAATGTTGTCTCTTTTGTGCGTCTGGCATCCCAGTTTTCCCGCTTTTTTTCTGTAATCCATGTATTAGTTAGTAGTATAATTGAACACTCACTGATTAATTAAACTTTGTTTTTCATGTTCAATGCGTGTCCATTTTGATGCAGTTGGCAGGGCGACCACTAAGCTTAGTTAAAGAAATGATATAACCTGATAATGTTGAGAGTTAGAAATCAAAAGCTGCACTACGTACCCACATCAATCCCATTACACTTGCTTCACTTAAAAGTATGGTCAAGTTGATGTGGTGTTAGACTAGTTGATTAACGTAGTATTCACGTCTTTTGTACCTGAATATAAAATATTATTTTGTCGGAATTAGAATGCACGCAAAATTAGATTATAAGGGCACACATTATTTTCCACAGTTTGTATAATTTAGTATAATTATTCAGCAGTTTGTTAAAAAAAATATAAATAAAAAGGCTTATGAAAACTTTTTGTGGTATATTCACCAATTCCCTCCCAAATTCAGTCAATCTTCCAAGGTTCAAACCAAAATCATTCACATTTGAAAATCTGTCGCCATGATAAACTTTCATGCAAACAATTCCATGCAGCCACTGATCCCACTCGAAAAAGAAACCCCATAAATAACAAAAGGGCAAACACTGAAAAAGCAATTTAGACAACTTCCTGCAATTTTCAGCGAAACAAATAAAGGTAAGAAAAAATAGGATGGGGGGAAACTAAATTATGATTTCTTATAGTAATTAACTACTTAATCAAGCCAACTTAAATTAAATTGGAAATCTATAATGTTCTATAGTTAATGGAAGGTTTGGATGTGTTTGATCAGATTAGCATCAAACCAAAAAGATGATAGGAAATCGCTTTTGCAAAAAAGGCTTTTGTTTAGGGGTGGGGGGCCTTTGCTCATAATTTCTGGAATATTTCATGCAAATCATAAGACCCACGTCCCTCTTTTTGTCTGGAAGCAGGTGTTGACTAAACACTCTAAGTTCCTTATCACTTAAAAGCAATTGGCTACAAAATTAATTAATTTTTTTTTTTTGGTTGAATACTAATCAACGGATTTAACTTTAGGAACTTTAACAAAAAAAAAATTTGATACTGTTCATTTTAACGAAAACCACATTTTTATACTAAAAAAAGTAAATCCTGATACTATTCACATTTTTACACTATTTAGTTTTCCTTTTAACTTTAGGTGTGTGTCCCTGTAGATCGGATGGTCATTGTATCTCAAGTCATTTTTACATGTTGAACAACATACAATGATCAATTTCACTGCTAAATGTACTGAGGTTTTTTGTATAAAATTTTATACCTATCAGGATGATCTGAGCAATTGATTCTTAATTATTCTTAACCCTGCTCTTATCTTACTCGAATTATATTGAAACCCTAAATTTATTCCCCAAATTTTGAATACTCAAATCAAAATATTATATTATAAATTTCCTATACTTTAGCATACATTCTTTACAAAATAATATTCACTTATTGTTTTACTAAAAAGGAAATTCACTTGTTCTTTGATGCAATTTGAATTTAAAGTTGTGAAAGGAAATGCTCTGTACGTTCACCTGCTTTGGACTGCCTATTTCAGCAAAGTTCCACACTCTGATATCTAAGTACTTGATTTTGCAAGTTTAGCCTTAAAAATATGATGTGGCTTCCTTAAACAAACAATTAATTAAATTCAAAACAAGTTTTATTATTCTCACTCGCTTCACCAAGGAATATCTTATAATGCATAATTATTAACTGTTAATTCTTAATTATTATGCGGCAAAAAATTAATATCTTTTTGTAATATAAAGTGTTTCGTAAAACTCAATCTCAATGCCCTTAAAATTTATAAATTTTGTAATTTTCCAGAAAACGTCAAGAGGTCGCTGCAGCAATTATCACCTATTTCTTTCCAATCATAGGAGCATTCTGCCAAACCAAACCAATAAAACAAAAGAAATCTAACTTGGATTCCAATTCTTAATTATTATATCACAGCTGTGATCATAATGAAAAATGTTAATGTGACTCTCTTAAAAATAGATTCTACTTTTTAAGAACTCATATTTTATAGGGAGTTTTAACGAAAAGCCCGCGGTACTGTTCACTTTAACGAAAAACCATATTTTTACACTAAAAAGTCAAACCTGGTACTATTCACTTTACCCCTTATTTTGTCCTTATCGTTAAAACTCAAAGTTTTCAAGTCATTTTCGTTAGTTTTCCTTATTTTATAATGTTGTCGTAAAATTTGACGCAATAACATAAAATGTATAAAAAATCTCAATTTTGAAAGAGTCTGCATTTTCCAACTTGAAAAAGTCAAGACATTGCCATATTTCACACCTCGTTCACTCCAATCCTTATCAAACCGGATCGTTTGTGAGAAACAATTGCCAATAAGAAGAAATAAAATATTAAATAAACTACCATAAGAAAAAATTTGTTATGTCTTCTTTTAGTTATTCTATTGTTTTACGTTACCATTTTTCTTTCCCATTTCAATTCACTACCACTACAGATATTGTAATTTATTTCTGAAGTCGTGAACCAAATTGATTGGTGGATTAATAACATTTTTTTACAATATCGTCGGACATTTGCAAGCAGTTAATTATTTTGGTGTTTATAATTTTCTTTTAACATATTGAATTCAGAATTCAAACCTTTTTTTTTAATGCAAACTAAAGTAATAATACCGCTTATACCGAAAAATAGAATCGGATATTTAGCAAGTAAGATAACCCATCAATTATAATAATGCATCAAAGTCGGTCGAACCTAATGGTAAAGTTTTTCAGCTTCTTGGTTCGAGTTTTGCATGCTTGAATTCAATCTAACTAGTCCGAGCAATGTGTTTTGAAAGTTTGAAAATAAAGAAGTTGAAAAGTAATTGAAAATCATTAATTAGAATAAAAATTTGTAGATACTTCGAGCCTGCAGAGGGGCACAAAGGTTGTACTGTATGAAGTGACTGGATGGGCAGGCCCTGCTCGTCAAATCTATCTTAAGGCCCTGTGACTGTAGAAATAAAGCAAACTAGTTTTGGATATCTGACAGTCTCTCTCCCTCTCTCCTCACCATTGGCTACCACACACCCACTAGATTCAGCTTACTACTGACTACTGTCAATGAACAGTGAGAGAGAGATTATTAAAAAAAAATTGAGAATAATAATTTCTGGGTTTTATTTAGTGTAGTTTTTCTGGGTTTATTTGAGTAATTAATGAGGAAAAGTAAGAGGGTTTTATGATAATATTGGATCTGGGTTTTTGTTAGGGTTTAAGAGGAAAAGAAAAGTCGTGGTCTTTCTCACATACACAGATCCCTATGGGATATATGCTGGGGATGCTCTCCAGCATTTTGCTTGCTTTGCCGAAGCTTTAAATATATTTATATTCTTTTTGTTTAGTTTCAAGAGACCACAGGTTCTTCTGTCTTAGAGAGAGAGAGAGAGAGAGAGAGAGAGAGGGGATGTTATTATATATGTGAGTGCATAGAAGGAAGTGTTTCGAAGTTAGTTTTTGGTGGAAGTTCAGAAGCTACGAGCTAGAGAACAAAAAACCAAGTTTTTCTTTTTCTTATGGGGAGGGGAGGAGATTTTTTGACATGATTAGATTATTTGCTGTCAATGATTGAGTAGATTTTAGAAGCAAGAAGTTGAAATCCAAAACCCCAAAAAAAAGGAAGAGAGAGAAAAAGAAAGAGGAAGATGAAGTCCATGAATGATCATAACAATAACAACAATGGTAGCAGTAACAGTAACAATAACAACTGGTTTGGTTTTTCACTCTTACCCCACATGAAAATGGAGGATGCTTCTTCTTCTTCCTGCTCAGCTGCCCTCCCAAGCAACAACAGAAGCTTCTACAACCACAGCAGCTCTGGGCTCTGCTGCTATGGAGTTGGAGATAATGGTAATTTTCACTACTCTCCTCTCTCTGTAATGCCTCTCAAATCAGATGGCTCTCTCTGCATCATGGAAGCTCTCAGCAGGTCACAAACAGAAGGTCCTTTTCTTCTCTCTAAAACCCAAAATTACATATCGTTCTCTCCCTCTCTCTCTCTAGACAAAATGGTTGAGTTTGTATGAAGTTTTGATATTTTTTTTCTGTTGGTTATTGTGAAGGAATAATGCCCAACACATCCCCAAAACTGGAGGACTTTCTAGGAGGAGCAGCTCATGATTATGTGAATGAGGAGAGAGAAGCCATGGCTCTGAGCTTAGACAGCTACTACAATGCAGCGGCAGAGCAGCAGCAGAATCATCACATTCCAGTCCATTCCAATTCCTACTACTCTGGAACCCCAATCCAAGGAATCTACCATACCCAATTGGAGGAAGAACATTCTAAGAATACCCAACTGACTCAAATGCCAGAGGACTTGAAAACCTGCTGGGTTTCCAGGCAGTACTGTGCACACCCAGCTCTGGAGCACCACCACATGAACAATGTAACCATGGTTGTTGAGAATGGCGGTTCTGGGTCCGTTAATGGAGGCATGAACCGTGGTGATTTGCAGTCGCTGACACTGTCCATGAGCCCTGGATCGCAGACAAGCTGTGTGACAGCTCCAAAGCAGATCTCTCCCACTCAGACAGAATGTGCCGTGGCAGCCATTGAAACAAAGAAGAGAGGCTGCGGAAAGCTTGGTCAGAAGCAGCCTGTTCACAGGAAGTCCATCGACACATTTGGGCAGAGAACCTCACAGTTTAGAGGTGTCACGAGGTTCATCTCAAAACCATATCGTCATTGTTGTTATTTTACTAGAAATTGTTTCCAATTTTCATGACATTGTTGTGTGGGGATCATCGAGAAGTGATTCTTGCATTCCCATTTTTTCCCGCCACACACCTTCCTTATTTCCTAGTCTTTGGATACGGTAAATCCAAGGAGAATCGAGGGACGGAAACTATGGAAGTAGTGTATAAGGGGAAAACCGGAGTGTGAAAATCGTTACCCTTTTTCTTTTCTTTTTTCTCAGATTGTTCAAGTAACCATTTTTTTATTTTTTTATTTTTATTTTTTGCTTCCCTTAGGCATAGATGGACTGGAAGATATGAGGCACATTTGTGGGACAACAGCTGTAAGAAGGAAGGGCAAACCAGAAAAGGAAGGCAAGGTTGGTCAATTAAAACAAAACACCATTCTTAATATTTGTTTGGAGTTATTTCTTTTCTACTGAAATTTTTTTTGGCCCCCTTCTGCGACTGAAATTTGACTTCTGCTATTAATCCTTGACCTGTCATGTTTTAATGTTTATGCTGCTATTGGATACCATTCAAATCAAATAATGCAGTTTATCTTGGTATGTCTTTCTCTACAACAATAATTTTGAATTTTAGTTTTAATTATCACTAATTTGTTGTTGATTTCAATTAATCATTTGTTCATTTGAACTGCAGGAGGTTATGATATGGAGGAGAAAGCTGCTAGAGCATATGATCTTGCTGCTCTTAAGTACTGGGGTTCTGCAACTCATATAAACTTTCCGGTAGGGTTCTGACTATCGGAGTTTTATCAGATTGTGAAAGCTTTATAGTAGTTGAAGTTTCATTCTCTTGGTCTTTTTTCAGTTGGACAATTACACTGCACAACTTGAAGAGATGAAGAATATGAGCCGGCAGGAATATGTTGCGCATCTGAGAAGGTAGCAATTTTGGTTTGTTATTCGCAGAATGTAATTTCTAATGTTTCTATATTTTTAGATGTGTATTCATGTGTTCCTTTGATTTTCAGGAAAAGCAGTGGATTTTCAAGAGGGGCTTCAATATACCGAGGCGTGACAAGGTTTTTTTTTTCAGTTTTTCCTTTGCATTAAACCCACTGAATTTGAAGGTTAAAATAGTTAAACTTTGTGCTAATTTTGGTTTTGTTTTCTGCAGACATCACCAGCATGGGAGATGGCAAGCTAGGATTGGCAGGGTTGCTGGAAACAAGGATCTTTATCTTGGAACTTTTGGTAAAATTCATGCATTGTTTGAATTTTTTCTTTTGGTAAAATTCATACATTTTCTAAATTCCATGAGGCTCTTTGCTTAAGCACTTTTTCGAAGGACTTATTTATATGGCAACTCAGTCTCACACTTTTTATAAGGCTGATGAAATGTAACAATGAACTTTTTTAAGGCTGTGTTAGAAAAGGACTTCCCAGCTAGAATCACGTATTAAAAGGCTATATTTTACTGTAAAGTTCTGATCTTGCAAAGCTAATTAATACGGCTTTGTCCAAATTTCTAAATTTGAAGTGAATTTCAGGCACCCAAGAGGAAGCTGCAGAAGCTTATGACATAGCGGCAATCAAGTTCCGTGGCGCAAATGCGGTCACCAACTTTGACATTACCAAGTATGATGTCGAAAAAATCATGGCCAGCAATACCCTACTTGCCGGAGAGTTTGCTAGGCGCACCAAGGTGATCGAACCTAACATCCTGGCCATTGAGCATAACCCACTAACACAGAACAATGTTGAAGCCAATCAAACCGAAATCAACAATGGGAATAGCCTAGACTGGAATATGGCATTGTACCAATCTGCTGCACAGCAACAAGCAAACAGTTGTGCTCAAACAGTTGATCAGAAATCAATCGGCTCAGGGAGCTATAGAAACCCTTCCTTCTCAATGGCATTGGAGGATTATATTGGAGTTGAATCAGTGCACTCAAGTCAGACATTGATGGATGAATCAGCTAGGGTTGGGGTGCACTTTTCGAATCCATCGTCGTTGGTGACAAGTTTGGGCAGCTCCAGAGAAGGAAGCCCTGATAAATCTGGCTCCAACATGCTGTTTGCAAAACCTCCATTGGCATCAAAGTTTATCAGTCCAACTGCTGCTGCAGCTGTTAGCTCCTGGTTCCCATCAGCACAGCTGAGGCCTTCTGCTGTCTCCATGTCTCAGTTGCCTCTCTTTGCTGCCTGGAATGAGACCTAGAAAGCTCTGATGTGTTCTGCTGAACTGTCTTAGAAGTTGTTTGCATGAACAAGGAAAAATGGGAAGAAATTAGTTATGTTTAGGGAGGGAAAAAGGTAAGGTTGATTATGTTTAGGGTAAGTAATTAGTGGAGGAGATTCTGGATTAATCAAAAGGACAATTGTGGGCCTTGGGGGTTCCACTTTTCTGTCTGTAACCAAAGTGTTCGAAACGTTTTTTCAAACCAAACCTTTTGGCTCATATGGTAATTATGAAGATCTTGCAACGTCGACGGAAGTAAAAAAAAAAAAAAAAAAAAAAACCTTGGGTACAAATACAACAATCTAAACAGTTGGATGATGAGCTACTTTGAGTAGGGAATTTGAATATCATCTGAACTCGCATAAGTATAACTTTTAATGCACACATCTAACTCTTTTTTTCATTTTGAGAGCCTATGGGGTGCTTAATGACTATATGCAATGAAATTATGAAAAGATGCATGCAACGTTAGAAGTGGCCCTTCCATAGTTGAATCAGCTTTTCAAACTTTTTTAACGTCCTCCTAACTCCTAAGTACAAAACCAGCTCAATGTTCTCCAATAATGCAAAAAAAAGAGTTTAAAGTCCTTTGCTTTGACTCAACTATCTAATCCATGTTCCTCAATCTGCATAACACCATGATTACAACTCCCTTTTTTTTAATGGGAATATTTTTATTCACTAACCCCAAATGATGATGATGCCCAGCCTTTTATTTATCATCGTTGAGTAAATTAAATTTCAATATCTATGTAGCAGATAGACAAAAATCTCAAAATCTAAAATTATCCAATAATAATAAGTAAAGTGATAAGTGCTACTACCATTAAAGGTTGGTGAGCAAAAATACACCATTTTCTTACTTGAGCTTTCCACAAAGGCAAACAAAGATTCCTCCCCATTATTCAAAAAAGGATGGGAGAGATTCCTGGATATCAAGACTTTAGTTTTGCTTATATTTTAGGATTTAATGGCTCATAATTAGTAAGCACTTTGTCTGATATTTCTTTTTGCGAAAGCACTTATGTGAGATGAAAATTTCTTTAGCTTTTGTAATCACACTTCTTGCTGTAATCCAAAGAGAATTTTGGATGTAAAAGCTATTCCATGTCGTGGTATGCAATGTGGATGCTTAATAATTAAAATAAAATTGTATGACAAATCATTCCACACGTACGTTTGCACTTGCAGTGGTAAGTGGTTGGCATCATGGCATTCCACACGTTTGAGCTCGATTGCAATCTTGACCAATTAGGGTTCATATGATAAGAGGTGCAATGAGGGATTTGTGCCGGAAAAGCTGGAAGGTTAAGCCAAGATAAAAAATAATATTCCTAGAGGAGAGTAATAGTCGAACTCTTATTTTTACGAGCATTTATAAACTTCGAAATATGAGCGAAGCAAACAATATCAACTGAACGTGAAAAGAAAGAGATATCAAAGAGAAGAACTTTGTACATGTAATTATAATATATCTTCCGGCCCGTTACATGTAAGAGGTGAACAACCTACGTAACAAACAAAATTTATACCAACTGATAATAAATGATTTCTATTTTTATTTTTGTTAGAAAATGAGTAACGAGTTCAATGGTCAAAAATTAAAAGCCTGTTTTGTGGGAAAAGATTGAAAAGCAATTAGGGTTTCTTTCAAAAGATTAAAAGCCTGTTTTGTGGGAAAAGATTGAAAAACAATTAGTGTTTCTTGTTCTTTTTTACAGAAAAGTAAGGATCACTTATCACATTTTCTTCAACTTTTTTTCAGTTTAGTCAACAAATATGATTACCAGCTTGTTGTGTACAGGTTGGATAGGAGAAAACAATCGTAATTTTCTGTTCATCTTGACTGCGTACGAGCTGGATCCTTCCTTGCATGCAGATCTAATTGGAGGGAAAAAGTACATGGTGCCAAGATACCATAGACAGTAAAACCATGTGAACGTGAGCATAGTGTGTAAATGAGTTTCATCAAGAAGTTAAATTCGGAGGCTTTTAGCTCCTTCGGTTATATTACATAATGAAAGAGATATCCATATGTGAGATATACAACCGGTTATAATACAAACTTTCTCGTTCGTGAATGAGACCTATATAACTACTAACTAGATAAAGTGTAATAATGTGATTTGTGGTTCAAGTAGGTAAATAAGTTTCAACAAGTTGATATTTTTAGCCACCTTAAGTTATATATATTACATAATGAGAGAGATACATAAACTGGACATACAACCGGTCTCTCTTGTTCTCGAATGAGACATATATAATATAAATAGTATAACCATATGAATACGATCCTAATAGATATATAAGTTTCAAGAAGTTAGACAGGGAGACTTTTAACATCTTTAGTTGTATTACATAAAAGGGTAAACTGCTAATTTAGTCCTTGAATTATTACCTTAGTGAAAATTAGGTCCCTAAACTATTTTTTCAGAAAAATTAGTCCCTGAATTATAAAAATCTGCCAATTACATCCATAATGTTATACTATATTCAATTTTCCGTCAATTTAAGTCACGTTACTTGCATGTGATACACATTGGAGGGTAGATTGGTAGTTTTTCATAAAGAAATAGTGTATGGAGTTAACTTTGGAGGAGAAATTGGTAGTTTTTCATAAAAAAAATAATGTAAGTTAACTTTTGAGGGTAAATTAGACATTAAATTCACAACCTATATGAAATGTTAAGCACTTATAGACGATAAAATGATGGTATTACACTCTAAAGTATATCAAGTGACTTAAGTTGACGAAAAATTAGATAAAATAGCTTTGAATGTAATAGTATGGATGAAATTAGCAATTTCTAATTAATTTAGGGACTTATTTTACCATAAAACTAATTCAGGGACCCAATTTTCACCGAGTTGATAGTTCAGGGACTAAATCGGTACTTTACCCTACATAAAATAGAGATGCACATGAAGATGTACAACCGGCTTCCAAACGATTAATTCGCTTGTTCAGATGAGAACCAAACATCTATATATATGTATATATATATATATATATATAAAAGTTTTTTTTGGTAATCATATATATATAAGTTGGTGATAACGTGAGGTGGTCCAGTTCAAGTCATAAATCACGTAAATACACAAAAATGTATGGTACAATTGGTCAAATCTTGTCTGCAAGGCATATGCCATGGGTAAAAACTCAAATTTTGTCACAGAAGGGATTGGAGGACTTTGGCAGCATCAGTGGTAACACATATATCTTGCACAGTGCTGTAAGATGAGCCCCCAAAAAGTAACAAAAAAGAAGAAAAATTACACGTACACAGTACGTCCATATAGCAACTTTATTAAATTTTCAACCAGTCCTTCCAACTTTTTTCAAAGAGTTCTGAGCTTTAAACTGATCAGTTTATATCTGCTGTATTTCTTATTCAGTATACTTTACTGATATGGAAGCTTTATCACTGCCAATCTTAATTGCTCTAATATATTTCAAAATCTAAAGTTGAGGCTGGATCATAAATCAAAATCAATTAGCAATATAGAGATATAAGCACATAGAAAGTCCTTATTTCTCTAATGTGAGATTCATACTCTCAACAGTCTTTGCTATAACATTGGTTATTTGGTTTTATACATAAAATTCATGTCCATTGAACGAAAGAAGACTACATCTTAATTATCAAACATGACCGCACGATGAAATAGTTACATGCATTTTGCGAAAGTCTACGTAACATGTAAATTACAATGCTTTAAGTAGAGAAACCCTACTATGTGAAACACCAAAAGAAAAAAAAACAATGATAATAATAACCCTAATACAATGCTTGAGCTTTTCTCAATCAATTTGGGATTTGGGAAACACAAATATAGATCCAAGATCCATGGTGGTGGCTTGAGAGAAAGATCCTCAAAGTAGTTTTACATGTGGGCAATGTCCTATAAGCATGTAATCCTACAAATATACAAAAAAACAAGTAAAAATGGTCCCCAAATTTTTGTAGAACTTCTGTAATTATAAACTGCAGGTTTACAGGTTATACAGCTCATTGGATGATGACCTATCTCAGGTACCGTGATTGTCTAATAAGAATGGCAATATTTCTGGGACTAAACAAAAGGACCCCTGGCAAACCATTTTCTGCTAAATAATTGATTTGATGGGATAAATATAGTCCATACTCGAAGCTCATTGCTCCCTCTCAAGGACACATGTTTCTCCCAAGGAGACCCACAAAACCCTTGATTTTTAGTTTTTACCCAACTTCAACCTCAAAACACTGAACTTATAAGGGTTTAGGCTTTTGGTTTTCGGGTTTTGGGGTTTGGTTTGGACCACGTACTCTCTGTCCATACAGTATGTTTCAACTTTCTAGTTGTTTGATTGTCGATTTGGGACCAGCCATGCATATCTATGTTCCAATCCTCATGTGACCTCATTAGCTTACAACAGAGAGATGCCAACTTAAAACTGATGATAAAGCTCTGAATCTATATATTTTTTACAGTGTGGTATTATAAAGTACGAGTATGGAGATTTTAACTTGCATGTAATGAGTGAACACATTGTATGGCCAACTGAAGAAATACTTCTTACCGCTCAATTGGACTGCAACCGATATTAGCTGATGGGGTTCAGAAAGTTGAACTTCATAATTTACCGACCAACTGATCTAATTAACATTTGCCTTTAAATCTAACAATCATAAGAAGTCATTCAATCTATAAACATGTACTATTGTTTCTTTTTCTAAGCAGAAAATCTGAAATTGAATACATGACATCGGTATAAGAATCTACGTTATTACCACTCGAACTAGCAATGCGCACGTACAAACTTAGGTGTTCAAGATTCACTACATGCTTGGCTGCAATTTATGCAGCATGCATGCAATATATACATGTCAGTTGCAATATTATTACTTTCAAATTTAAGACAGTAGATGGAGCCTTATTGATTTCCTCATCTTCATCTTGGCCCACACTTCTCGGAGCCTCTCAGACTTAAATGTGGCTCACCACATTACTGTAATTCTAACTGCTTTTAGCAAATCTAATTTATTAATAAAATTAATTTTTATTCTTTTGCTCTACAGTTTACAACCCCTACTCTACTAGGCTACCACTATATAGTCAAAATAGCTGGACCCTGAGATGGAAACTAAAGAGAAAATTAAATTTTGCAAATTTTGCAGATGGGCCCTTCAAACATTAATGTTTGCTTTGCATTGTCACCGTCACAATATCTTACCCGCAATCACTTCCTTATGGTTTGTTGCTGGCTAAATTGTTTTCTTCAAAAAAAAAAAAATTTGTTTTGTTCTTTGTTTTTATCCCACTTACTGCCAAAGTTTCCTGCTTACCCTTTTCTGATATCTCCTGCAGATATAGCTGTTAGCTACTGAGTCCATCTCCAATTTTTGAGTTAAAATTTAAATTTTTAAGCTCAGAAAATTTAGGTTTTAACTCAGAAACTTAGAAACAAATTTTCTCACTAACCCTTATGAGTTAAATTTTTAGCCCAATATTATTAAAAATTGAATTTAGGATAATTTCTTTCTTAAAGTAACTTTTTTAAAAATAAAAATAAAAATTATGTAGACTATCATAATTTAATTTTATGAACATTTTAATCTAAAAATATTTAAATTCTGATAAATATTGAAAAATCACTAAACTGACACCATAAAACTCGTGGAACACTACAAAAGAATATGAAACACATAAAATAATTTTTTTAATTACTTTAGCCATTGAATTTAAATTTGGACCGTTAATTTTTTTTTACCGTTGGATTTGGTTAAGTTAGATCTTAATCGTTGGATTCAATGAATTTATAAATATAAAACTAAAAAAAATATACGTATATGGTGGGTCAGCCCCAATAACCCAAGGAAAATCATGGGCTAAATTTGCCCCATAAATGAGTTTTGAGTTTTAACTCATATTTACCCCAATGGTTGGAGCAAGTTAGGGTAAATTTAGAACCTAAAATTTGAGTTTTACTCCAAGGGTTGGAGATGGTCCAAGCGATTTGCTGCTCATATTCTTTTCTTGCAATTTCCACGAATTCTGTAAAATTCGAGCATGCATAAGTTGACTAGAATAATGTGTTCTTGTTCGCCATTTATGTTTGAATATCCCACCCTTATATTATAGAGAGTTTTAACAAAACATTCTCGATACTATTCACTACACTTTTATTTTTCATTTTTTATTAAAACTAAATTTTTTTGAAACTTTTCGTTATTTCTCCTTATATTATACTTCACTAATCGTTCGAAAATAAAAAATTGCATGAAATGTGAATTGTGGCCTGCATCCTGTTTGGCCCAATTGCCACGAGTACCATGATATGTACCTGATATGACCTCAAAATAACGAGCTGAAAGTCGGTCATGGAGACGACGGCGATACGCTTCATCGCTTGTTCTCTATTGGAGTTTAATCTTGAGGCCTATATAGCACAATAAAATAGGGTCCATAATGAATTGTAGTGGGCTAAAAAATCTTGAGGGCTTGGCTCCATGCTTTCGAACCTTTTTTTCTGGGTTAGACCACTCCTTCGATTGATTGCAAGTCTCGATAGAACTTGTGGCCCAAAAAATTATTTGAGCTGTCTAATGGTTTATCACTGATTCACTATGCATGCTCACCACCTACTTGGGCTGGGAGTTCCCTTGGGCCTTCATCATCGTTAGACAAAATTGGGCTACAATTATTTGAACAATGTAGTTTTGTTTGACAAAAAAAAAAAACGATGTGGTTTTGGACTTAAGTACGATACAAATACATATATGTTTCATTAAAATTAAGATTTAAGTAGTATAAAAAGAAAACGTAGAGGAACCGGATCCATGCATATCCCACTTTGGAATTTCTACCTTCTATTTGTTTGGTGTAAGAAGCTTATAGCTGAAGTGGTAGAGCTCACGTCTTGTTTTTTATTCGCCCCTCTTTTCGACATCAATTTTATCAAAAACGATAAAAACAACATAAATGTTGGATTTATATATGGAATCATAATGTTGTCCGGTAGGTACAACTTTTTTACTAACATGTGAAATTGCAAGACTATTGGTTGCAAAACTCACCAATCAATGTTAGTACAGTGATATTATTAGTACATCCAAAGATGACAGACTTACTAATACACTCTAATAAAAATAAGTCTTCACATTGTATATTCTCATATGTGTTAGAGAGCGTTTAACCAATGTATCATTATTGTATGCACAGATAAACTATGCATCAAAAAATAAAACGACACAAAATAAAAAGCCCTCTACGACAGTCAATAGGAAAGAATAAGATGAATATGTGACAAAAAAAATCGGTTGTGGTGTAAACAAATGAAGTAAAAAGGAGTATAATATATATCTATATCTCACCGCAATATGTGCAGGAGACGCCAAATCAAAAGGCGATGATATAGGGATATATTATCTCTGTGTTCATTTGTCAAGAACTATATGATATATTCACATGGCGGAATAGTGATAGTATATAGGTTGTAGAGGTCAAGGGCTAGACTGCAACACGAAATTATGTTCCTATTGACCGACTCTATAGATTTTGATAGCAGACACTTCCTTCTTTTCAGAAGAATAAATCTGCCGCAAGTCTTGTGACCTGCAGAAGCTGAGAGAACGAGCACCTATTCTGCTGCTGCAACTTCGAGCTTCTGAATTCATCATTATACGTTCGATACATGAATCTTTTCCATCAGCGGTTAATGCAAGTTTCATATGCTCCTTCATTTCCTTCCAGAAAATGCTTGGCTCCTTCCATGAATGTTCTACTATGTTTTAGCGTATCCACACGTCATGATGTTTTTCGGTTAAGTCCTTGATCAAGGATCTAATAACTAAGATGTAAGTAGCAGCCAGTCATTCTTACATACTTACATGTCAATAACAATGAGTTTGTTGTAGTATACTCCGGTATATTCTATACATGTACATCTTTCTTGATTTCTTACCTTTATTTCCTTAATCAATTATCCATTGACCAAGATCTAAATAGCCGTTCTTACATTATTTTTTATTTTTTATTTTTTTTTTTTTGGGCAAACAGAGCTACATTAACTAGGCAAGAGAGGCTCAAAAGCATAACGAAAGCCACAACAACAGCAATCACCCAAATACAACCAGAAGTACAGGGGTTAGATGACCCGACACTCAAAGGAAGAAATAACCGTTCTTACTTACAAGAGATAAAATAAACATAAACCCATCAGTTGATTATTGTGTTGGTGGAGTAGGGCCTAAATTTCCACACGTAAAAGATGCAGGAAGTTTCGAGTTGCTGCCGGCCTGCAGAAAACTGTTTCTCTTTGTTTGAAGAAACATTTTAAATGATCGTAAGGATCAAGGCATGCATGCATCATAGCTAAATCAGGATGATGATTACTTCTTTTGCTGCGCATGCTTCGCTATTTTCACTGGAAGATATATGGAGTTTTGGGGATTCTTAATTAATTCCAATGTGGATTTAGTTTCTCTAATCTCCATCATGCACTGAATTTTACTACTGCTGCCTCTATTTGTTTTAACTGTTCTTCACGAGTTCAAAATTGTGTTTCATAGTAAAATCTGCAACCACCCATTAATTAATATAATACGAGAATTAATGTTCTTCAAAACTGTGTTTCATAGTAAAAATAAAAAACACTTAAAAACAACTTAATTAAGAAAAAACCTATGAATTTGGAAATCTTGAATACAATAAGAGACATGTATCTCTTCTCTAATATCTCTCTGATTATGTGAACATGTCACCATGATCGGACTTTAGATAAAATCAAGTATGGATGTCCGCCCACGTAGCATAAACTTATTTAAGCTTAAAGTACTAATCCCTATTAATGTACCGGCTAATATTATTAATTTGATCATCTGAACCACCCCCCCCAAAAAAAAAAAAAAACTTCCATTTAGCATATCTTTGAAAGGAAAACTAATGAAAAGTCCAAAAAAACTTCATTTTTAACGAAAAACCCTTTTTAAATGTATAATGAATAGTGTCAGGTAAAAGTAAAAATGTGATTTTTCGTTAAAAGTGAACAGTACCGGGAGTGTTTCGTTAAAACTCCCTATTTTGAACCCACCAGGCTTTTATAAGGACGAAATTTGTGGTCTATTGATGCGTGTCACTATCATGTGATAAGAGATATACTAATAAGGAGATATATGTATCGCACATAAATAGTTCATAAATTATGAGTTTTCTCTATATTTAGACTCTTCGAGTGTTTCAATCTTTCAATCTAACATTACCGGTTATCAAATAGGCTATGTACACCAAATAAGTATTTTTTAATGAGTTCCCATATGCAATTAGTAGAGCTTTATGCAATTTGGAAAAGGAGGGGTGGCATCATTTTTTTTTGGTGAACTGTCAATTTTGTCTCTGAATTACCACCTCAGTGAAAATTAGGTCCCTAAACTATTTTTTCAGAAAAATCAGTCATTGAATTATAAAAATCTGTCAATTACATCCCTAATGTTATATTCGAAGCTACTATATTCAATTTTCCGTCATTTTAAATCACATTACTTGCATTGCATGCGATATACATGTGAGGGTATATTGATAGTTTTTCATAAAGAAATAGTGTATGAAGTTAACTTTGGAGAGTAAATTGGTAGCTTTTTTCATAAGAAATAGTGTAAGTTAGCTTCGGATGATAAATTAGACGTTAGATTCGCAACCTATATGAAATGTTAAGGGCTTATAGGCAAGAAAATTGGATAAAATAGCTTTGAATATAATAGTATGGATGAAATTAGCAATTTTTAATGAATTTAAGGACTATTTTACCGAAAAAATAATTCAAAAACCTAATTTTCACTAAGGTGATAGTTCAGGGACTAACTCGGCACTTCACCTTTTTTTTTTGTTTGGCAAAGAAGGGAAAAGCTTCTTTAAAAGCATAAACCTTTCAAGCATGGGCTGTGAACTAAGTTAAAGCAAAGATTAGAGTTTTTAATTAGAGTGATAATTTGGGGTTTAGAAATTTCTAATCAATGAATGCTTTTTCTTGTAAGATTCGTCTTCTCTTAGGTATCAACCCCATCATTGCTAATCAGGGCAGGACCACCACAAATCCACATCTATGCTGCTGCTTCTTCTAAGATTAAGACCCACCTGAGGTCCTGAATGCTGCCGCACGCGTGATACCTTATTAGGACCAATTTCTCTCTCTAATTAGTCTTCAATTAAATGTCTTTTTGGTTGTGCTTTAATTTAACTTTTATTATTAACTTAATAATAATGTTGGTTCTTTACTTGTTTTATGCATAAATCAACACATGCAACAATTGTTGGGGTCGGATGCCCTATCATACTTTCAAAGGTTGGGCCCACTACTACTACTAGTAGCTCCGACAATCGTCTGTTCGTAATGACTAATCTTCTCCGTTGATACATTGTGTGTTTCTTCATCAATAACCAGGATCAATTCACATATACGTGCGGGACAAACGTTAAAAATTCTCTCAAATGAATTTGATTTTGTTTTCTACAATGTGTAGTTTAAACTGTTGTAATAATAATTAAGCGATCTAACTCATATCTGCAAACTGCTCAAGGTGAATTATTGTGATCAATTTATAATCAATTCTACTCTGTTTAGGGAGAAGAAAAAAAAAACATTTCTTTGTGGGGTTTTGGAATTTGAAACATTTTTCATGAGGAAGTGGCTGAATTGAATCAAATCTGTGGTTTGTTTATCTTCAAGCAGAGCTGGCGAAACTAAATTAAAGCTCTTAATTTTTTCTTTTTTTGTCAGATGAAAACATTGATTAGATTAAATGGAAGCTATATTGATCTTAAAATAAGATGAGGTGGAATAGTTACATGAGAAATGTCAAGAGGACTCTTTCAAAAGTGCGATTATTCATAGATTTTCAGTCACCACATGTTTTTGGCAAAATATTTTATAATGTTGACACGAGAATTAACGTTAAACTGTGAGGTGTCAGAGAGTCCGAGTTCCAATTTTGAGAGAGTATCATTCTCATGGTTTTGGATGCATTCATTCACGAAATGCTTTTGATACAACGATACATTTGCACCAACCGGTGGAGACTTTTAGACTACATATGTTAGGAGTAAAATGTTTAGTATAATTAGTCACTCTCTCAATCAATGAAACCCAATGTGAGTCCTCACGTTGGTTAGTTTGGTGTACCATCCTTATCATCGTACATAACAATTTATATTTGCTTCGAAGTGCTTATTGTAAAACCAACCACCCCCCTCCCCTCACCCCTGCTTTCATTAAATACAATTTAAAAATAACATAGTACACAGCATGTTCAAAATAAAATCAAACGGTTCTTCAAGCTAAATACCGCTCCATATCGATATGGTAAGAAAAACGAGCTAGCCGATGAGTCACACCATTAGCATGATGGCCAATATAGGCTTCATAATCTCCATTGATCTAATTCAGCAATTGCTTAATGTTATCAATCACCAAACCCATCGAAAAGGTATCATGACTCAAGCGAAAAATTGTTGAAATGATATGGAGGGAACTATCAAGCGACCTCATTCAAAAGTTTCTTATTTTACCGCTGTTAGCCTAATTCAAAAAGAACGATTTGAATTTGAATGCATATGAAATACGGTGACCTAGCCAACTTAAATTCGTCCTCTCAAATATGCGCTCCTGGATTATTAATTAATGAATATTTTAGGACTCATTTCTAGGGTGTACGGGATTACGACTTGGGATCAAATTAGCCGCTAAATTCGGAATAAATTTGTAGTTTTTCCAGCAAGATCACAACCAGGCCCAGGAGGAGAAGGGGGAGGAGGTTTGACCAGATAATTTTGTTTGACCAGGTTTGTTGGGTACTTAGATTAAGAGAGTAAGAAGCTTTAAACAGCAATAATACGAGTACAGCTGGACAACCGAACCAGGACAAGGAGGTAAATTCATGATTAGATTCCGTTATTCCTTATGTTCCTCACCGCTCACAGACTCAAAACCCTCCAAAGTTAAAAAAAAAAATGAAACAAAATATAACAGTACCACCAACTAATATTAGATTAATTTAAGGAAAACTTTGGGATTTTAGTCTCTGTTATGCATCCCCAGCTTAACACTCTCAACGTGGCCCCCTAGAAGCACACACCTGTCAAAGCGGGGCCCACCAAGCATCAAATAATATTACTATAAAGTATTTAAATGAAAAATCTTACGTTCCATCAATACTCATGAATGGCAAGTAATTGCATATTAAATTATTATGACTAACACATCAGGTAGCTGTAAATATAGTGTAATGAATCAGAAATCAACGGTGGAGAAGTGGGGGGGGTGATTTGGAAGTGGGGTCCAGAGGAATTAGAGTTGATGTGCAATGATGCAGATGGAAGGATGATGGAGGTTAGGAGCATAATGAGTTTCTTCTCAAAAGAAATGAAAGGGGGTTATTGGGTTAGTTGGCACTGAGAAAAATGAGTGTGCAACAGCAAAGAGAGGTCTCTTAGAATAGTTGGCAAATGTGTCAGTAATTTTTTTTTTTTTAAAGTATGTCAAAGGTGGGAAGCAGGCAAACTTGGCCTTGAAGAGAAGAACCTCTCCAATTTTTTAATTCCCAAAGGAAAACAGAGGGAAAGCATTATTGTATTGGAAAAATTGCAGACAAAGAAAGCTCAAAGTAGAGAGAGAGAGAGATTACAAGAGAGTGAAGTGTGGAAGGAGAGAGAGAGAGAGAGGGATTAGGTTCTGTAATAATTTTTCCAACCAGAGCGGTTGGCAGTGGTTATTTCTCGTTCTTTTAAAATCATACATGTCATCTGTGAACTTGGGCAGGTAAGCAAAGTCTCACTCTTTTTTTCTAAAGCTCCATAGCTCTCTCTCTCTCTCTCTCTGCTGCATTGTGTGTGTGATCTGTATAAAAAGTTTGGAACTTGATGCTTCTTTTGCTGTTTGTGCAAATACCCAATTGGTGAACTGAGATTTTCCTGTCAAATTTGACCAAGCATTTGATTCTTTTGGAGGTAAAATCAAAAACACAATTCAGGGACTGAGCTAAAACCCTGCCCATTTTCTATTCCTTCACAATTCAAGCATAAATTTGATGCCTTTTGGTCTTTCTTGGAGTACCCATCCGAGAATATCTCAAAAGGGGTTCTGCAACTTTCCTTTTTCTCAGTTTCTAGGCTTCTAGCTTTTGATTCAAAACTTGCAAGAGCTAGTTGTTATCTCCTGATAGGTAATTTGGCAGCCATTTTTATTATATATTATTATTATTATTATTATAATATTCGATTGCTTGAAGCTTGGAGAGATTCTCCTTCTCTCCAATTTTGGTCATAGTTTGAAGAGATTCAAAACCCCCTTTTCCATCAATCAGATTGATGTTTGATTGAGCTGAGGATTAAAAAAAAAATTGAAAATTTAGCTCTCTCATATATATAAAGAGAAAAAGGGAATCTGCTTTCTTTTTGTTAGTCTGGTGAGCTGTTGCTTAGCTAATGTCATTGTTTGTCCATGTCTTACTTTATGCTCTGAAAGGTTCACTTTTCTTGTCTGTGGGGAGCATTTTCTTTTGTTTATTTTTCCCTTCCCTGCATTAGAAGCTTAATCCTAGGGTTTTTGAGGTCAGTAGGGTGGTGCAGCATAAGATTTTATGCCTGATACACTGGATTTATCCTCTCACTTTGTGTCCATGGGATGCTGCAACAAGAGGCATCTGTTGCTTTAGCACCCTCTCAGGTCTATAAAGCTGCAAAGGTTACTTGTTCCTTGTTGAGTCTGCAAGATATCACCAGTCAACTTTGGTCAAAGCCATCCACTTTCCCTTTAGTTTCTTAGATTTCTTTTATCATTTGAATAACGTATAGGTTGGTGGAGGAGGATTCCATAGTTTTGGAGGATTAGAACTTCTGAGTTCAGAAAATGGGAGGTCATGACAGTGAGGATGTAGGGTTTCAGCATAGAAATGATGGGAGCCTAAACTGTCCATCTTCCGGGATGAACACGAATCCGCTGCCCGAAAAGGTTTCGAGAATGGCGATGAGTTCTGTGTCCATGTTTAAGCCGTCAAATGGGGCTGACCCTTTCTTTGGTTCTGGTTGGGATCCCATTGTTTCATTGAGTCAGAGTGATAATTTTGGCAGTTCTACGGGTGTTTCCCATGGCGAATTTCCCAATCCACCTTACCCCATTGCGATGGAGAATCAGGGAATGAGTAGCACCTCCCACCTTGTTCAATATCCATCTGATTCAAGCTATGCTGGGATGGTGCCAAAGCTTCCTCCATGTTTTGGAAGTGGGAGCTTCACAGAAATGGTTGGTTCTTTTGGTGTCTCTGAGTGTGGCCAGATTGCTAACCCTGGGTGTCTTCCGAACTATAACCCGAACAGGGAGGGGGGCACTTCAACAATCGGTGCCCAATCGCACGATGATCGCCAAATTTCTGAAGAGAGTGCTTTAGGATCTTCGCCAAATGGAAAGAGAAGGAAACGAGTTCCCGAATCCAACTCTGCATTCAGTCCAAATAAGGTAAATTGCTATGCTGAATTTGTATAAGTTTTTTTATTGATTATTTATCCCGGTGATGTTAATTTCTTTGTTATCTGTAATAGAATGCTGATGGGGAACTTAACAAGGATATGTCTGGGGAGAGCTCTGATTATCTGAAAGAACAAGATGAGAAGAAAGCAAAAACTGAAGAAAACGCAGCTGCAAATTTGAGCGGTAAGCAGATGGGCAAACAGACTAAAGAAAATTCTCAAAGCGGAGATCCAAAAGACAGTTACATTCATGTTAGAGCCCGAAGGGGCCAGGCTACAAATAGTCATAGCCTCGCAGAAAGGGTGCGTTCTCATTACTATATATATATACGTATCAAATTTTCATGGAAAATTCCTTTTCAATTAGTTTATTGAAGCAATATAAGTTTCTGCTTGCAGGTAAGAAGAGAAAAGATTAGCGAGCGGATGAGATTGCTTCAAGAACTTGTTCCGGGATGCAATAAGGTATCGATATGTTTCGGAGTTGGTCAGTTTTATGAGTGATCTCTTATGTTATATATATAGAATACTGATCAGTTTAATAACCAATCACTTTTCTAGATTACTGGGAAGGCTGTAATGCTTGATGAGATCATCAATTATGTGCAGTCTCTGCAACAGCAAGTTGAGGTATGATATTCTGCAGTCTAAAATGAGGAACTACTTCCGTGTTTTGTTGAAAAAATTAATCCACCACATTTATAGTTGTACTGCTATTTCTGCTAGTTGAAAGCTGAAACTAGATAACCGTGTCCGTGTGCATGATCGTGAAATTTAGTACCGTGGTTGTCTACCCCTGAAATGTTTTATGATTCAGTGAAGGTTTGCTTTCTTTAATGTTTCAGTTTTTATCAATGAAACTTGCGACGGTGAATCCAGAACTCAACATTGATATTGAACGGATTCTATCCAAAGACGTAAGTTCATAAAATGCTAGTATAGTAGTATTACTCAATAATTTTGTCAATTACAACAAAACTATTAGTGAATGTATTGAACTTTATCTGGTTTGCCTTCTCTGTAGATTCTTAACTCGCGGAGTGGTGGTGGTGCTATCTTCGGGTTTAGTCCTGGCATCGGCTCTCCTCACCCATACCCTCCCGGTATGTTCCATGGAAACTTGCCAAGTATGCTAACTTCAGCTCCACAGTTTCCTTCCTTGCCTCAGGTAATTTGAATTGAGAGACTTCGACTTCAAATCATTCCTTTTTGCTTGTCGAAACATCGGTTGAATTAATGCATGTGATTTTGCAGAATGTATTAGACAATGAGCTCCAAGGTCTTTTCCATATGGGTTTTGATTCTAGTTCAGCTATTGACAATATGGGACAAAATGGTAAGTAACCCAAATTCGTGTTTGCAAATCGCTTCGAAAGTTCTTCCGTCTTAGCTTTCCTCTAACCCTGACACGATATAATGTTCAGCAGGCCGCTTGAAACCAGAGCTATAAGATTGAGAACAGATTATGGTCTACTCCCACCCGAAGGATAATTCAAATTTTCGGTTAACTGTACTTGACCCAGCTAGAGAAGAAGAAAAGCGGGAAAGAAAAGTAAAAAAAGAAGTTATTTCGGTTGTATAGGCTCTCTCGTTCCTAATTGTTTGTTCTTCGAATTTTTAGCAGAAGAAGATGACTTTTGTTATATTACAAAAGATGTGTATAATGTGACAACAAGGCAAGAGGTTTGATTGGTGATGAAGCTTTGTTGGTTGGTGTTTGTAGAAATAGGACTTTGCTTGAAGCTTTCTTAGGGTTTTATTTTGGGGGGGGGGGGAAACTGTGAAACAATTGTTTTTGTAGATTGCTGCATCATGAAAGGAGTAACGGATTTGTTCTGATATTCATGTAACTTCCTCTCAAAAATCTCCATTTCTCTTGCAATAAATTATGAGTTATGTTTCTGCAAGTTCCGGTTATCAATTTAATGCACCGATAGAACTGGTTATAAACTTTAATAAAAAATAAAAACCGACTTATAGCAGGTTCTGAGCGGCTCTATTTGTGCATATTTTTGCCACCAGCATTTGTGACCCAGGAAGAAAAAACGCAGCAGCCTCAGTTTTGTGGTCCAAACTAATTTTTGATAGATATTTTTGTGTATATAAAAGCAAAGCAATTATTCTTGCTTTAAGTGAAACTTCTTCCAAGTCTTTGCCATGCATCGTCTTTTCTTCCTGTGGATTCGATTCTTCTACGCGTTAGATTAAATAAATCGAAAGAGAATAACAGAGAGAAGAGTGCAGAAACGGAAAACGCAAATCATTACCACGAAAGTAACAGATTTTATGCTTCTTTCTTCTTTTGCTGCTAGAATAAGATGATGATGTCAATCTCATATGTGCTGTCTGATGCGATAACAGCGAGTTTAGATGATGCAATTTTAGGGTAAGAAACCAAACACCACCGGATTCAATGCATCACTTCTGCTCATCTCATCTTATCGTCTCTGAGTCTCTAAATTGTGAGGATTCAAGAGAGTGATACGGCCTCGCTGCCCGTACGACGGTCTATATCTCTACTTGCAAGTGAGGTCTTAAATTTGACTTTCATGAAACAGTGAGTTTGATACCAATTTACAGGCCTAGTCCAACCTGATACGGTGTTGTTTGATTTGTAGAATTATATTTCTAACGTTTGGATTGAATAAACGACGTTTACAGAAAAGGTTTTCCTCCAATGTTAGGTGCTTAACCTTCAACTGAAATTGCAAAATTTCACAAGAGAAAGAAACATATATACCATTTATACATGATCAGAGTAAAGCATCAAGAAGATTGCCTTTGAAATTGTAAAGTAGCTTGTGTTTTGATGTTTGAAGAAACAGATTTTCTTGCAAAAAGAATGACTACAAACAAAAGAATGAAAAAAAATTAACAAACAATGAACATGACATCCTTTCTCCGTTTATAGCACGACTATTCTTGTTCTTCCGGGTGGAGGACAAGCAGGAAAGAGAGCAACACTCTCGGCCCTCTCGACGACCTTCTCCCAAGGAGTCTTCACTCTGGGTTGTTCTACTTAGATACGGTTTTTACCACCCCGGCTTGTCTGTGTCTCAATCGGGCCATATATCGCTATGAAAGTTTATTGCTTTCTCTTTTTATTCTACCTGCTCGCCGATCAGGTCTAAACCGACCAGCAGGAACGATACTCCCTGAAACAACAAGAAGTAGAAGTGGATACCCTGAGCAGACAGAAGGCTCCTCGCCGCAGCAGTTAGAAGGAGGAAAGCCAATGCCAACTCCTTCGTGTATATTCTGTTGTGCTTCTTTTTCCTGGAAGCCCTTTGCTCCTGCTGTCTAATTTCTTCCTTCATTTCAACAAGGTCCGGCACTGAGACGCCCCTTTGATGCTTTGGCTTCTCAACTAAGGAGGTGAGATCGCCCTCTGAGGAACGGCCAGATTTCTTAGTGACAACCCACTCATATGCGCTGCCAAGCTGAAACAGGCCGGAGATCATAGCGTTGAATTTTGTTACCGACATGGTGTTCTCAAAGAGAAGGTAAGGAACAATGAAAGGGAAGGCTTTTGGGGCTGGGAGAATGTTGAGAAACGACATGGTGACGGGGATGTAACATACAACCCACGCTGGTAGCTCGGCCTCTGGGATGAACATTGTCATGGGGAGAATTATGCAAAAAAGGGTAAACGAATAGAAGGGTAATATAAGTTTCCGGAGCAGAAAGAAGAGAAAGATCAAATTGAATTTCTTGCCAATGCTGATCTGCGACAAGCAAAGAACAAGATATATATTAGTTAACCGCAATCCACAACAATTCCTTGACAAGCTAAAGATGCAAAACAACCTTAATTGAACAACACCACAAGGATATATACCTTAGATTTTATAATAGTGGGCAAACAGAGGCGAAATAATTGCATTGGCCCTGAGTGCCATCGGTGTTGTTGCTTCCGATAAGCTTCATAAGACTCCGGTAATTCACACTGGCACTGAGCGCATATAAGATACAGCACTAACAACCATTAGCCAACCATTGAAACAGTGGAAGTAAACTAGTTTTAACAAAGGAATAAGGACTAAATAGTACCTCGACGTCATTGAGGAAAATGAATTTCCATCCGTGGAGGTGGGCACGAACGGCAATATCCATGTCCTCGACAGTGGTCCTCTCCAACCACCCACCAGCTTCCTCCAACGCCTTTATCCTCCACACACCAGCTGTCCCATTGAAACCGAAGAAATTAATGAACACGCTGTTCACTTGTTGCTCAACCTCAAAGTGGAATGACAAATTAATGTTCTGCAGCCTTGTGAGTAGGTTCTCATCCTTGTTCACAAAGGACCACCTAGCCTGAACCAGCCCTAGTTCATCATTCCCCTGAAATTTTCAATAATTAACCAATTTTAGTAATTAAGGCTATCCTAATCGCAATAATTAACTGCCTCGTCACATTAAAAGCAACAATCTTTACAATAATGCAGTTCGAACCGTCTCAATCAAAGTCTCACAGATTATGATTAAAATCATAATTGGCAGCAATTAGGGTTTACCTTGAAGTGAGGCACTGTTCTCTTGAGGAAGTCAGGGGTGGGCTGAAAATCTGCGTCGAAAATCGCCACGAATTCGTAGTCTTTGACATAGCTACAATGCATTGCAGACTTGAGATTACCAGCCTTGTATCCGTCTCGAATCACTCGATGCCGGTACAGAATGTTTGCTCCCTCCTGCTGCCACTTATGAACTTCCTCTTTGATCAGAAATTGCGTCGTTGGATCATCCGAATCGTCGAGGATTTGAATCAACAGCTTAGATTTCGGCCAGTCCAGATTGCACACTGCAGCAATTGACGTCTGATAAACCTGATTTTCCAAACAATCTACAATCAGCCAAGAACAAAATGCACAAAAATCGTACAATTAAAAGTTACTGAGCTACAAAAATTCGTAAATTCGGTAAATTTACCTCCTTTTCGTTGCACATGGGGATCTGAACAAGAACCATGGGGAAGTAACCGGTTTCCCCTGTTTCGGGGTCGAAAGCGCCTTCTTTTGGGACCGGTTTGATATTCTTGAACCGGATCCAGAAGCAACCCAGACAGAGGATTAGCCTATCCAAGCTCTGAATCATGAACAGAACAATGCAGGAACTGGCGAGAAACTGCAGCGGCGGAGCTAAATATTCGACCCGGAAAAAAACCCATTTCGAATAAACCCAATCGAATGCGCCCTTAACCCCCAATGGCGACGCCCACAAATACTCCAGCTGCAGATGCGGCGCCCCAAAGTGCCAGCCTTTGAAATACGCCGCCACCTCAAACCCCAGAAGGAGCACCGACAGCCACAGGAACATCTTGATGCAGAAATAGAACCGGCTCCGGACGGCCGGGTTCTCGACTTCCCTGACGCTGGCGGGCTCGACGTCGGAGTCGGTGTCCATTCTGCCGGAGGCGATGCGGCGGCGGATAGCGGATGCGAGGCCCAGCATTGCAGAGCCAATGGAGGTGAGGCAGCCGGCTGCTCTGTGGGCTCTGAGGAGGAGGACCCAAGTGAACTGCTTGGCGTTTTTGCCACGGACCCGACCCGGCGACTCGGAGATGAGGAAGTCCTTGTCGGTGGGGCCTTCGAGCTCGACCATGGACCAGTTGGGGTTCTCCATCTTGACGACGACGGGAGTGCCGCGGTGGGTGTCTTTATTATTATTCCACCAGCTGAAGGAGGGCGCCATTTTTATAAGTGTGAGTTCCTCTGGGTGTCTATTCTCACGAAACCCAGCTCCGAAACGAACCGAAACGTTTTTTTTTTCTTTTTTTTGTAAATTTGTCAATTTTTCGGTCGGACCCAAAACCCCTTTTCGACCGCTTGAAGATGAAGAGACCCAGAAGGCAGAAAAGGCTACGAGTTTGATCTCATTGTCAGGAAATGTAGTGAGAGAAACCGAGACAGAGGAAGGAGAGAGAGAGAGAGAGAGAGAGAGAGAGAGAAGGGGAAGGAGAAGGACGCGTGGTGGAGAGAAAGCAGAGCGAGGCGTCTCTAAATCATTGCCAAATTCGGTGCTGCCGAGTGTTAAGAGAGAGAAGAGTCGGGAATTCTAGAGAGAGAAAGTGATCGAGGAGAGAAACAACAACACCAACAACAAAGGTCGTGACTTTTCCTGTGGGGGCTGAGGCCAAATGCGCTACCATTCAATTTACAGCTTGCAAATGAGGACTCGGGGAAGCAATAAAAAGAAGAAGAAGAGAGAGAAAGATACAGAGAGAGGAGAGAGAGAGGAGAAATGAAAGAGATGGTAATGGTAACAGCTCAACACGTCTTTGATTTTGATTAGTGAAATTAATTAATTAAAAAAGATCAAAAGAGGAGGGAAGAAAAACAAAAAAAAAGAACTTGACGAAAAAAACATATATGATTTATTTGAATTGATTCGCAGAACCCACGTTCCCGAATGTCAATGTCTGGAATTTGATCTTTTTTACCAATAACAACATTCCCAGATTTTCTTTCTAAACTTTTCACCAAATCCGAAAAAAATTAATTAATTTGGAAAGATAATCACAGAAACCGTGCACTAAAACGATAATTTGGATTCCGTACAACAACAACAAAAACCCAGTCAATCAAACTACATAAGCTCAGAAAAAAGGGCAGTTATTAACCGGATTTCCGACATAAAAAAACAATTTCTACCTTTTTTTTTTGTTTTTTTAGGATGTTTTGTGCTGCTTTTTTTTTCACCTACCGCTTTCAAGGTATAATAAAATCAGCAACAACCAACAACGTAAGCCCTAACCTCAGAAATTTCCTTCGAACGTATAAAAGGACCATCTTCTTCTTTTTTCCTGGGAATTTTTGTTTTTGTTACAATTTAAAATTGAGAAAAAAGGGGAAGGAGAATTTACAGAGATGTCCCGGCGCGGTGGAAGGTACGAGATGCTTCGTTCCTCCTTCCGAATCCGATTGGAATTCCATCTGGGTCTGGGTGGCTGCTCCTCCTCCTCGTGTGAATTCAAAGCTCATAATTTTACATTTTGACCATTTCTCTCTTTTTACTTTTTGACGTTTTAATTTGAGAAGAAAAATAGAAAAAAAGAAAAAATAATTAAGGATGTAATTCCATCATATGCAAGTAATGTGATTTAATTTGACGGAAAATTGAATCTAATAATTTCGAATATAATATTAAGAATGTAATTAACAGATTTTTATAATTCAAAAACTAATTTTTTGAAAAAAATAGTTTAAGAATCTAATTTTCATTCAGATGATAATTTAAAAACTAAATTTACCGTTCACCCATAATAATAATAAATTTTCAACGAGAAAGACAGGGTGATCAGACAACTACCACCATATGCGTCTTGATGCGACAAAAAGTGAAATGGTTTTAAATTACTTTTTTTTGGTTTTTTATTTTTATTGTTTTGTTTTGTATTTTGTTAATTATTAATTAATGGACGGATAGTAGTTCGAAGCTTCAAATGAGCTCGTTTCGTTAGGGAAAACGCAGCTACATAGTTATATTTAATGTATTTGGATTTCATGTAGATTCAAATGAGAGGATAATAGAGAACCTCACATCTTAGTCATTCATCGTGCATCGTACGGTTAGAAAATCATTTGATTTTTTTATTTAAAGTTAAACACAAATAATACCTAATGAAAACTGACTACACGTTCTACGATGAATGGTTAGAATGTGAGGATCCTCTTTCATATTTAATGGGTACAAGTAGATTATTAGTTTGTAATGTTAAGTGCTATGCTTGATAATTGAAATGAAATAAATTAAGTAATGCCACAAATTTTTATTTCTATTTTAAAAATAAGTTTATCATAATTTTTTTTTCAACAAAAGTTTATCATAATTTACTAAATCTAAATAATTACAATCCCTGAGCTGGGAAATGTATTAGTTTGATGAGCAGTATTTATAGCAGATTTTTTTAAGTAGGATCTTGGTATTCTTTTACAGCCTATTTGGTGAGGTGAATGAGATTGAGCTTTAGATATATGATTGAATTGACATGGACTTGTAACTCATGTATAAGAATAGATTAGACAACTTACTCTGTTGTGAATTCATAACACATCATGTCCAGTCCCGTCTATTTTACATTTGACAAAACAAACAATAAACTAAACCCAAGTCCATTTTAATATCACAACATGTCCTATCCGGTTCACCAAACAAAGCCTAAGTGTTTATACACTTGTTTTGCTATAAGTACTACAATTTAATTTTATTCGTTTTTACTTTTAAGTGTAAAATTTCAAGTTTAATTTATTTGATTGGTGATTTTGCTTTTTTTTTTTTTAATACAACACACGTTAAGAGGTTGGAGAATAAATTAATTATCAACTCGCCATTTAAGACATCCTAATCTAAAATCATTGACTTAAAAATAAAAAAAATATCACTAGACAAAACATAACTTGCATATGTTACCTATAGTTTAGCCTCATACTTTTTAAGTGATGAGAAGCGCCTCGTTGATTTGATAGTTGTTAGTTACGTTAGCGTTATGATTTCGTTATTGTTGATCTGATGATTGAATTATTACTTAAACGTTGATAAACGTACTCATTTAATGACACATGATTTAGTTTGTAAAATTGATCTATAAATTGATCTTTCTAATATTATCGTACAAATAAATGATAAGAATAGTATTTTCGAAAGACGGCTGATCTTGACACATAAGAACCATGTGTTAAGGGCACAAACCGCGATTGACGTCCAGGCTTCCGATAAAATGTGTGCGCGATGACGACCGGAGGATGAGACACGTGGAACGTCGGTGGGGCATTAGTCATAAACTGGGTTTCCACCTCTCAGCCGGCACTGGGCCACAGCTATTTCAGCGTAATTCCCGGCTCCTTGCCCAAAGATTTTTTATGTGACCGTGATACAGAGTGGTACATCACGTGTTGTTATATAAATGATAAGATACGTGTGTTAAAAAGTTAATAACTTAAAAAATAAAATTTTCCACCACGTACATAAAAACACGTGATGTACCACTTCCCGTCATATCTAAACATTTCTCCAAATGCCAAGTCATCCCACCCACCCTTTTTAAAATAAAAAAAAAATCTGGAAAAGAAAAGAAAACCTATGCAACATGCACGTAGTTACTACGTAAGTGAATAGTTAAGATCATTAGACAACGTAGTTCACTCTGTTTAACGGTAATTGTATTTGCATGAGTTGTATCGATAACGGAATGTTTTATCTTAAAAATGTTACCTATAATAATATTGACACTTTATCGATGGTTCGTTGAGCAATGTTTACGAATATCACATATTTTTACCGCATTAGTGTACTATTTCATGCCAAATAATGAATACAATAAACATTTAGTGAGATCATACATTAATTGATGTGTTATGTACTTGTCTCATTACACAAATGTAATACAAAAATACGGTTTCTCTAACTTTTTTCTAATACGGTTTCTATAAGAAAGTTTAGTAAATAAACTTGTAACACAATTCATATTTACATAAATAAAATATTATCATATCATTTTGCTCGCAAATTTAATCAGAAATTTATTCTTTAGAACAACGTTGAGGCGTAAAATTTATATACCAAATGTCATCACCATATGTGTTTTCTTATCAAATTGTTTTGCATGTTTAGATTAAGTTTAAATTGTTTAGATTCACGTACGAAAACATAATTTGTCATATACACATGGATTAATGATGGAATTAATGATTTCATAAGCAATTTCAGAGAAGATGCCATTCAAAAGGACACTAATGACCCAATTATACAAGTTAATTCGTTGATGACAGCTCTACTTTGTGATGGTCTTAGCTTTTAATTAATAATTAAATTATGTAAAAAAGGATTAAGCAAAGTAAAATGTTCTAAAGTTGGAGGACATGTAGGACCTCGACGTGGTATCTTTATTTATCTAATCACGATTTGGTGACGGGTGAGATCAAAGAGCACAGCCCTTAATCCTTAATTTATGTTTAGGGATCATAATTACAGTCCAAGTGGACGGTCTATTGCAATTTTGAAATACAATAATTATAGTTAGTATTTGATTTAATTAATCCTACTAATATCACAATTACGTGGAACTTAATTGTATCAATGTGTTTAATATTATCTGCGTCGGCACGAACGCGAACCGACACTGCTCTAGTCAAATCCTTAATCAATGATTAATTACGATTATTATAATTTATAAACCCATTAGTTTTGGAAAATAAAATAATCAACTTTCAAGTAAAGCTAGGGATACTCAATTTGAACAATTTCGTCAAATCATTTATATTCAAAGGGTTATCATATTTTTAGTCTAAAAGATAAACATAAAAATACTAAGCAGACCAACTTAAAAGGAGAAAGCAAAATAAAAAACACAATGGTTTGTTTGGAAGTGTTTTAAAGTGACTAGCACTTTTAGAGAAAAATGTTTTTTAGTTCCAAAAGTCCGTTGCATTTTTACTAAAAATTTGTGCAAAAAACGCTTTTAACTATTTTAAAAAAAACTTCTAAATGAGCCCTAAGAGAAAAACGGAGAAAGTTATAAATGGAAAATGGTGGTTGCATTGAAAAATATTGAAAAATTAGAGTAGTACGTGTCAGTCAAAAAATGGCATGTCATTTTCTAATTAATTTTTTAACGTGCAGCTCTTGAGCCTTTTCTGTGTGGTTTTATGCTGTCCATGTCTTCCTCATTCCCTCAATTTTCTATTGCTGCTAATGACTTTCTGAGGATCCAAACAGTCCAAGTTCATTGTCGTTCTCTTGCAGATGGATACTGGACAACCATAATGTGTAGTTTTTAGATTGTTTAACATTTCAATTGCTGTTTTAATCAAGTCACCAAATATTGCTTTATTTTCCAAGTTCGTCTATCATTAGAACGTGATTAGTGTGATGTGTTTTGATTTATTCGGATTCCCAATCAGACACATTATCGTTACCAATCCTTTCTGCTTTCACCAACAAAGCAAAAGAAATCAGATGATAAAGACGAAGAGTAGTGTTATTCCTGTCCCAGTGTCTTATCTCCTCACTCACTCTTTGATGAAATTTTTAATTACAAGTTTGTTCATTTGTTAAATGATTGAAATATATATATATATATATATATATATATATATATATATATAATAATAATAATAATAATAAGTTGGATGCGAAAAGGTAATAGAAGCTCTAGACTTATATTGTGTTGTGAAAGAAAAGGACAATATGTAGGCCGAATTCGCCAAAAAGACATAAAGGATGAGGATAGAAGGAATCCTGGAACGTGGATCCCCTTTCCATTGAAGGGTAAGAAGCAGTTAACTGATGTTGATTAGATATTGATGATAGTTATTGGAATGCATAATCATACAACAGCAGAATATTTGGAGGGTCATTCATTTGTTAGTTGATTATCGTCGGAGAATACTTCGTTGTTGGTAAAATAGCGTTTCAATTAAGAATAATAGTGAGTGGAAGAATAGCATATTAGAGGTTATTTTAGGAATAATAGTGGGTGAGAAAATAACAATTTAATTTTTTAGCTTTTTATAGTGGAACAATGTTTGGCTACTCAAAGATGAGTAAGAACTCCTACTTAAAACTCTTCGTGTTTGATAATTAGAAGTTTGTGCTTATGATCAGAATATTCATATTACGAATCACTCTGTAAGGATCACAATGGCGCCATAGTTCATGAGATTGGGAGTTTTCTGTACCAAATTAATCCACCCGAACATAAAGAGTGATAGTATTAATTAAGGTCTTTGTTTCAATTAGAATATAAACAAGAACGCGACTATGATTCTTGCGTTGTTAGTGTACGAGTAGACATAATTGTGCAAGAACGCAAATAATGACACCCTCGTTCATGAAATTAGTATTCTAACTTTCTCAACAAAACAAAGACTAGATACCGTTGAACCCAACGATCATAATCTAGTAGGTTGATAGTCTTCCTTTTAGGCATTTTGGCTGAATGTGGGTGGTGAGAAGACCGAAGATACCAAGCTAGGGTCAAGTGAATTTGGACATTGTACAAACTTTCAGTAATTTGAAAGGAAAACTAATGAAAAGTCCAAAAAAACTTCCATTTTAACGAAAAGTCCTTTTTAAAGGTATAGTGAATAGTGTCAGTTAAAGGTAAAAAAGTGGTTTTTCGTTAAAAAGTAAACAGTACCGGGACCTTTTCATTAAACCTCCCTAATTTGAAACATTTAAGCGCCGTGGACATTTCAATCAAACATGGCCAAATTAGAGGCCGCTCCCACAAATGGTCCAAAAACTTTTGCTGTCGCGTTCTGTTAAAGGTCCGCCCCATCTGGTTGAAGGTGACTATTTCTGAATCATAACTTCAGACAACGTCTTCAAGGGACCATTTCTTGTGGAATATTATTATTACATCAGATTTATGGGGTTTTTTTTTTCAAAAACTTTTAAACGGGTATTTGTTTTTAGGGTTAATTACATTTTATCCTTTCAGATTTTGGGTTGATTTCAATTCCTTACGACATCTTTAAAACATTTCACTTTCATACCTTAAGTACTATTTTATTTCAATTTCATACATACGTTAGAAAATCTGTTAAGTAAACCGTTAAGTGATGACGTGACAAATAAAGGGTCCCCATTTGTGCTGACGTGGCTGCCACATCTGTACCACGTGACTAAACACTTAATAAAAAATTTAATTTTTTTTTAAATTAATTAAAAAAAGAATAAAAAAAAAACGGAAACCCATTTCGTCTTCCCCACCCCTTCTCCCCACATTTATTCATCCCTTTCCTGCTCTCACCCTGTCCTCGCATTCTTCCTTTCCCCTGGCCCACCATCGCCACCTTCCCTTTCCTCAACCACTGCAATGAGGCCAATCCAACCAATCCAGACTCGCTCACCCTCAAACTCGCACACCTCATCCAGTTCTTCCCCATCGTCGGTGCCCAAAGACTATTCGCGATTATCTGTCGATGCCCAACCCTTTTTCTTTCCAGGAACCAGCCACCGTTAGCCTTCTCCGACACCCCATCTCCAACCCAATGAGATTGTTGTTTCCAAAACGAAAATTTTATTAATTTTCAAAACTCATAGTTCAGACAGAGAACAAATTTCAAATTAGAACTACAAGATCGAAGGAACATTTGGAAAAAATCCTTACATTTTCTAATCCAAATCTCGCCGCCTCGGCATGGATCTCGGTCAACAACCTTCCCCTGGATCTCAGAAGGGTTATCGTGGGAATTAAACTTGCCGGAGGAAAACACGGGGCTGCAGCAAAGTCGTTGATTTCGGGGCTTCGTGGGGCTTTATTGTGTTATTGCACTCGGGGATTGCTGAAGCTCGAGGCTTCGTGGTGTCTGCAGTGTGTTGTCGAAGGTGAAGGTAGAGAAGATCCGGGGGCTGATGGATGGGGTTGGTGACGGGAGAAGGGGTGGCTCGGGTGGGCAAGGGGTGGGTGATGATGGCGGATGGGAGAAGGGGGGTCCTCGGGTGGGGAAGACGAAGTGGGTCAGGGAGGTGAAGAGGGAAGAGTGGATCAGAGAAGACATGGGATTTAGGGTTTGGGTTAGGGGGTTGCAGGGGAAGGGGAATGGGTTTCAGGTTATTTATTTATTTATTTATTTATTTTTATATAGAGTAAATTATTATATTTTAAATTTATAAAAAATTAAAAATAAAAAAAAACAAATATGGCAGCCACGTTAGCTCTTAACGGATCAATGGATGAAAAATGTAACGGAGGTACTATATTGAAATAAAATAGTAGGTGAGGTATGAAAGTGAAATGTTTTAAAAAATGTTGTAAGGAATTGAAATCGACCCCAAACCTGAAAGGGTAAAATGTAATTTACCCTTGTTTTTATGAGTTGCTCTGACACTAGAATATTATATTCCAGCGTTAGAGCAACCCATAAAACCAAGACTAAAACCATAACTGAAAAAATAAAAGGGTTTATATCACAAATGGTCCCTGAAATTGACCCCATCAATCATGATAGTCCCTGAAATTGAAAATCGATCAATGTAGTCCCTGAATTTTAACTCGCAAATCAATGTCGTCCTTCTGTTAGTGTTCCGTCCAAATTAACACTAAAAAAAGGTTAGAGAACCAATTTTTCATGGTAAATGACCAAAAAAAGGTTAGAGAACCACTTTTTTTTTGTTTTTATTTTAGTTTTAGCACCAAATCCATGAAAAAATGGAGAGAAAAGTGAAGATGGAAAAAGGAAAAGAGAGGTAGTAAGTAAAATTATAAGTAACATGGTTATTTTTGATCATTTTACCATGAAAAATTGGTTCTCTAACCTTTTTTTAAAGTTAATTTGGACGGAACACTAACAAAAGGACGACATTGATTCGTGGGTTAAAATTCAGGGACTACATTGATCGATTTTCAATTTCAGGGACCATCATGATTGATGAGGTCAATTTCAGGGACCATTTGTGATATAAACCCAAAATAAAAATGATAATCTAGACCAGTAATTCAGTGTGAATTCGAAATCCGACCGCCTGTGCTTGAGTTATCATCCAGTCTATCCAGAGACACGTTGGAAGAGCGCACCTGTCGATAGGAGAAAAACGGCCCAAACAAACAGGGGAAAACAACTGTTCCGCCAGGTGGAGGTAAAGCCACAATTAAAATTGACTGAATCAAGCCATGCGTCGCGTGCAATTGTCACAGTCGATAACTCTTGACACAGGGGACAGACCCAACAGGAATTTTCCTCGCATGCATTTGTCACAGTTGATAGGTGCCGGCAGTTGCAAAGTCTATGATTTGGAATGGTAGTTCGCGTGCTGGAAGAGGTTGTATTTATGCTTGGAATGGCAATGCACGAGCTTACAGACTCGATCAATCATTTCGAAAGAGCAATGTACTAATCCAACGATGTGAAAGTGTGTTCACACAACACGTAGCATTGTTATGAACTTCTCAACACTAAGTGCGAACAATGGTGAATTCATCTTTTTCGTTTGTACGCGCTTGAAGTGGTGCTCTAACATTTCAAATTGTAACGCACTAGCCCGAAAATTCAATTTAACCACTAAGCGAGCAATGATGCGAAAGTTTACGTAGCACGTCAAATTGCCTAGTCAAACGAAAAAGATGAAATCACAATGCAAAAGATGAAAGCAGCTTTGTAGGGGCCAGTAGAAATCATAAGATTCAAAACAGCTTTGGTTAATGACAGCAAATCATGATTATTTAATGTAATTATCCACTAACGGAATATAACAACTGACTAAGTCACAAATCATCAGTCATTGATAGTGCTTTTGTGAAGCTTCCCGTTGGAACGGTTTTTAACTGCTGGTGCTTGAATTTTTCTATAAAAAAATATTAAAAAATCAACTCTAATTCTATGTGAAAAGATTGTAAAACTTTGCTGTGTCAGCTTGTAGCGACCTTCTCACGGCTGAAAATGCTGTAAATGTCACTGGAGATGGCCGCCGTGCTTGAGGAGACTGCTAAAAATATCATCACCCATGAGACTAGTTTGTCTTTCTTCGTCGCGATTCCACTAGTGTTCCTGCACAACAAAAGAGAGGAAGCGTTTTCAAATGACCAAAAGTGCATTTATCAACGTAGATATTTGATTCGAGTCATACGGCACAAAAGTGCTCTCAGTGGTTCTAGTTTAAGTTCGAGACAACTTTCCCTTCTGATATTTGATGATCATAACTAAGCAAGCTATTAAATGTAAGAAGCCACGAATTATACGATATCAGTGGTTCATAAGAGTTAATAAATTGCTTACCTAAGGGCTACGGCAGCTGGAAATATGAAACCAACGGCGATGGCAGCTGTAGCACCTGTGAACTGAAAGGCATCCCAGATGCTAGGCACAAAATTGGCTCCCAGAAAAATAAAACCCATGAGAACTGCAGTTACTGAGTAGAATCTTCGGTTGTCATATGCAATAGGAATGGCAAAGGGAAAGAGAAGGCCATCCAAATTTAGGCGGAGGGAGAAAAACACAATGGGGAAAACGAGCATCAGGTGGACACCATAGCTCACCCTAACAATATCATCAAGAAACGAGCTATACGGGATTCCAAGATCAGCATCGAAATTTGCCAGCACATCATCCATTGTAAGATCCCCAAAGAGAAGGAAGCCAAAGAAGCTGGTTGCGATGTAAACGGTTGAGCAAAATGCAAGTGACGTTCGCACTATTGACTTCATCCGCGCAGGGTCTCTTAGTTCATTCTCTATAGGGTGAACTGCAAGAAGTACAATAGAATAGTAGTCAGCTAAAATAATACACAACCATGTATTAAGCAATCAAATCGCATTTTAGATGAAGATATGCACCATGGTAAGTAAAGCGTATCCACCACGTCACTTGATCTTTAACCACTCCCTCTGTATTCACAACAAATCTAGCAGGCTAATTTGCATATGGAGTACTTACTGTTATGGTGGCAGATATAGGCGGTGACGAGAATGGGGATGGTGGTGAAAAGCTTCCAAAACGATGCCTGGTCAACCAGTTTGGGCATCAAACGTGGAAATTCAATGCTTCCATCAATCAACTTAAAGATTGCTACTCCCGCAGTTATTGCGACAAATACAACAGCCAAAGCAACGGACAATGCTGAAGTGTATCTCAAAGAATCTGCATCAAAAGTTGGTATATGTACAGAAATCAGTCACCAATTAAATTGCTGTTATGCCAGTCAACAACTAAAACTAGTAATTCACTGCACGTAGCAACAGTTCTTAAAATCCTGGGCACGTTAAAGAATCGAATGTGCATAAGTTCGAATCCTCGACAAACTTCTATACAAGAATGATCCAGCGACAGCAAGCAAGCTAGGCAACACAACAAAGTACTACGGGTAATGCGCTGCACTTGGTTTGATCAAAATGGCGAATACAAGCTCACCACCCAAACTACAGCTACTTATACGACAATTAACACGCTTCACATCTTTACAGCATTCACTTGATTAGTCATTAGCTGTTCATTCTAATCAAGAAACCGAAAGCAATACGTTACACAATTAAGCTAAAGACGGCGAATTAAGCATCTAAACCTTCATTTGTGTCTTAATTCTCCGACCAATCTCTTAAGTCTCAAAGCAAGCGACAACTATATTTCACAAATACATGTTACTTTTGTTATAATATAAAGAAAAAAGAGAGAAGTAGAGAGACTGTACCTACGCGCTTGAAAGAAATAAGGGGAGCCAAAACAAACAGCGTGGTGAGAAGCAGCAGCAAGAACCGGGCCGTCCACCAACGTTGTCCGAACCATTCTTCTATCACCCCCGAATGGCGGACTCCTTCCGACGACGTCCCCGACAGCACATCCCCTGCAACACCATAAAATTCCAAAATTACCCCCACAATTCCGACCATTCAATTTCCCAACCAATAAATCTCAGCCCAATAGCCGCTCGGCAACTAAATTCGGAAAGTCAGAACCACGTTGACCCAAAAACACTATACCAAAATAGAAAGCGTATCTTCTGACAAAAGAAAAAGAAAGAAAGCGAAAGCATATCTAATCTGTACCGATGATGATCATGTAGACGACGAGCATCCCCAAGTTGTTGACGACGACGCAGAGCTGGAGGAGTGTTCGGCCAGGCCCACCGAACGCGTCGCCGACGAGGCCAGAGTACGAGGCGGCCTTGGAAGCTCTGGTGAACCGCATGATCATGTCGATGGAGGACTCTGTTAGCATCGCGCCCAAGACGATCATAATCAGGCCCGGAACCAGGCCCAATTGCTTGACCGCCGCCGGGAGGGCCATGATCCCGGCGCCGACGATCGTCGTCGATAGGTTGAACACGGCGCCTGAAAAAGACGCCCCCTCGAACCCGGCCTCGACGGAGCCATAGTCTTCGTCGTGCTTCTGTGGCAGCAGCGGGGCCCTGGGGTTGCGCCGGTGCTTCCGGTCCGAGGAGAGAATCGTCATTCCGGTGTGGCGACTGATTGGTGTTTTGGCCGTTGAGGAAATTTGGCGAACGGATTTATGTGAGGGGGTTGTCCGCACTGGAGGCGACCTGTATTTACCAATAACGCGTTGACACGCGTGATTATCTTCCCGAAAGCAGAATTTTGAACGCGTGAGGCTGCCGTTTCTTTGGAAGTTTATTTCAAGTTGCGAGGTTGTTTTGGGAGGAGAAAGAGACGAAAGGTGAGCTTTGAAAGTCCTTTACGTTGCCGCAAGAGCACAAGGATGGGATGAGACGCCTAACTAGGACCATCGCAAGTAATTAAGTTGAAAGAGACTTTTATTTTCCATTGAAATCGGATTTTATAAAGCTTTACTCGGATTTCCTTCCAATTTGGCCATTTCAAAATTTAGTCAAAGACGTTTTTAAATCGGATTGCTTACATGGCAGAATTTTAGGTGCCGCCAGATGTATACGTCTATGACGAGAGATAGTGACACGATGTATTCACCGATTACACGGCGGAACTTGGAGCTGGTTTGGTATTGCTGTGCTTTGAAAAAAAACAGCTTCTGATGTGCTGTGACAATAAGCAGCTGTGAAATGAAGCAGCAGAATGTTTGGTAAACTTTTTTGTAAAAGTGCTTTTGAAAAAAAAAAAAAATAATATTATAATGTTTGATAAACTTTTATGTAAAACAGATGTGAAAAAAAACTAGTTTTTCAAAGCTGGGTTTTGCAGCTTTGTGTTTTTGGCTTTTTTTAACCTAAAACTGTGAAAAAAAAAAAACTTAAGCTGAATGTTTACCAAACATAAAAAAAATTGCCAGCTTTTTTTTATAGCCACTTTTTTCATAATCACCTCAGTACCAAACCAGAGCTTGATCTTCTAGGTTGCGGAAGTTGCAGCCCCATTTACGTATTGAAGTCTTTTGACCAAACATAGAACTTGAATGAAGCATCTAATTTGACTCCAGCAACTGAAGGCATGGAAGATGAGGAGACTCGATCAATAATCAAGGGTAGCGATTTTCGCACTTTATTATTGATCATCTGCGCTCCAAATTCGATACTTGACAATTTTTCTCGTGATTGTAGGAGACTAAAAGAGGAGTGCTTAGAAAAACTCGACACTAATTATCACAAGGATCTGTGTTACATTCGGGTCGAAGATTCATCGTTTGTAGGATGCAAAGAGGAAGCGACAAGGTTTAGGTCTAAGAACTCACAACATATTATACAGTACACAGGGGGCTGTTCATGAGTTGATGAAATGCTGGCTTGAACAGCCGAAGCAGCGGTGGCATTTCAATCTAGGTTATAAAGTTAGTTAAAACTTACAGGCATTGCCAGTTAAATGGCATGGCACCATATCAACGCTTTCTCTTCCGCTTGGAGTTTTTACTTGTATCACTTTTGGGGTCTTGTACTTTCTGTGAAGATAACTTAGCCCCAACAGTGCAACTCCACAGAGCTCTCTCTACATCTGATGGCGTGAAGGTCTCGCCTTCTGAGCTCAATTCCTACAGACATTTCAAGCAGAAACTTAAAAGTGAAGCAAAAATCTATATAAATGTAAAGCTCTACAAACTCGATCACTTGTACGATTACTTGAAATACAAGGAAGGCACTTGCATGTAAACACTCTGGAAATTACTTTACATGATCACAAGTTGGTTTTGCTTAACAGCATGCTAAATCATATGAACAGAATTTAGGAGAATTGAACACCGAAAAAGAAAATGCTACACTCAACCATCATAAAGAATGCCTAGAGTTAAGATTACGGCTTTCCATAGAATTCTATATGTATCATGGTATTATCCTTTTTTCAATTGGGAGGAGAGATGGCCGGTAGTTTTAACTGTCACGAGGACAAAAAATTAGCCCTGAGAAAGTCTTCAATCGAGAAGTTTGTATATGCGCCCTCTCATACTCATCTCATCACACGAGCAGCAGCGCATAATCGATAAATAGGAAAAGGAACTGTTTACAACCACCGGAACTTAGAATTATCGTCCCACACCAGCACCACATTACATTAAGTGGCATCAGATTTGTGTAATGTGCATGTGTTAACTTATATACTAGGAATCATCAAGTAATTTTCGATGTAACACAAGCCCGAAAGAAACTGACTGACCTTTGCCTTCTCCTGCAATTTATTTGCAAATAACAGGTACTGTTTAAGTGTATAGTCTTTGGAGTTTCCAAGAGCAGCAACCATAGCCTTCCACCATTCCAAACACAAATTCAATTTCATAATTAAGCAGCAGGATTACTTTAATCAGAAGCAATTAACACATAATCAAATGAATAAGTTTCACTGTTAAGCAGAGGATATTTACTCTAATCAGAAGCAATTACCACAAAAATCAACAACCAAAACCCTAAATATTAAATCACCTCGTCGGACATGAAAGGCGCCACGTCGGGCGCATAAGCTGCGAGAACGGCGGAGGCGGTGGCGGGACCCACGCCTTTGAGCACCGTGAGCTCAGAGATGGCCTTCGAGATATCGGGAAGAGACCGAAACGCCTTTTCGGATGCCGATTTCACCGCGGAATCATCCAAGGATGAAACGAAATCCAGCAGCCGCGGCCTCAAATTCCAGAATTTTACATCCAAGTTAGTACATCATCACTATATGCATAGAAGAAATCAAGAGAGAGAGAGGAGGTACCGCCATTTTCCACGGCTGAGCTTCCAGCGCATGAGGTCGGAGAGCTCGGAGGTGGTGATGAAGGGTTTAGGGTTTCGCTGGCGGAGTAGAGGAGGGAGTTGGTGGCGGTAAAATTCGTCGAGAGAAACCAGATCGGGTTTGTTGAGCAATTCGATGCGAGACGAGTAAGAAGACAGTGATTCTTTCCAGAGACCGAGAGTAGAGCTCTCAAATAATTCCATTGTTGCTGTGAGCTTTGCTTGCGGCGGCGGCGGTTGCCTGTTTTGTGTGGCGGTGGAAGGGTTCCCGCTACACCCGCCTTTTTAAATTAATTAATTTCTGCCTTTAGTTTCAGTCCAGTGTTTTTCCGTCTTAAATCTTAATGGATTTCCAAATGGGTCCATTGGGTTGGGCTAATTTGACCCAATTTGTATTAGGCCCAGAGAAAGAACCTAGGTTTAGTATTACCCACCGGCCCATTAAGGAACGTACATGTTATTTTTTAACAAATGATATTATCTACATTAAAAGAAAATTGGTGGCTTAGCCTCACAATGGACTAACAATAATATAGTTCAAATTTACCTTTGACGAGAATCGAACTTAAGATCTCTCACGAACATGTTAATAATATCTTATTTACGAAAAATTAGAGCCGAAGTACATGCTATGTTGCCAGACCCAATAGCCTTAATATTGGCTTGTTCTTTAAAGGATGACACTTAAATCACGAATATTGCTTACCTCTTTACATATAATAAGTTACTATTCTTTCAATGATGACGGGCACATTATTTCAGGGTATAAATATTTATAATATGAACCGTTTATTTTCTTCATGATCATCATTTAAAAATTATTTCTAAAAAAAATCATTTGATTTTGAAACCACTTAGGGCCTGTTTGGGAGTGAGGTGATTAATAAAAAAGTTAGGATGAAAAAAAGCTGTGAGGGTTTGAGGTGTTTGGTAAACTTTCAAAAATGGCTTTATTTCAAAGTTAAGTGTGAAAAAAAACCCAAAACCTGAAGGGCACCAGAAGCTGCAATTTGCAGCTTCCAAAAGCCGCTTATTTGAAAAACGCGGATGAACAGTGACAAGTTTAATGAAACTTTCAATAACCCAAAATTGCCCCCTTTCCCTCTCACCTTTTCAGCTCTCGCCTTCAACTCTCCTTCAGCTCTCGCATACCCGACCAATCAATCCCCAAATCCCAAACCTCTAGAACCCTAAAAATTCTCAGCCGCCATTGAAGTGGGGGAAGAAGAAGGGAATGAACAGAGCAAAGCACTCGATTAGCGATTGAGGCCCGTCGCCGTTCGATTGAAGCCATCAATGTTCGCTGCGAGGAAGCTCAACAGGCATTGCTTCGAGTCCGTCTCTTCTCTCCTCCAATTCAATCCCCCCAAGTACTCTCTCTCTCTCTCCTCTCAATTACCCTCTTTTTGGTTGCTGAGAAAGTGGCTGATAGTTGCGTACAATCTAGTCTGATTCTCTGTCTATATGATTTAGATATGAAACATATATGCTGCGAATTTCTGCTTTTTTGCATTTCAGTTATCGTCCTCTCGTTCTCTCGTCTCAGGTTGTGAGCGACCCAAGCTTGACAAAGTCGGGAGTACGATACGCTCGGTACTTCCGTCAAAGCAGCTTTGGTTTATCTCGGAACAGCTTTGGTGAAGGTTCGTTAGTATTAATTCGTGGTTAATTCAACTGATATGATTAGAAAATCTCATTTTTATGTAAAATTATAGTAATTTGATGTAATTTCAACAGAAATGGCTGCTGATGGTTTTTGTTTATTAAATCTGTGTTCTGCAGCTGGTTTGTTTGGCAACTTTTCTGAAGGTATCTGACAATGAGAGCTTCGATCCGTATCAGGTATTTTCTATATTTGTTTCAGTTGAAATGTATCTTTCCGAATAGAAATGTCAATTTTCGATAAGTTCATGCTGGCTCCCATGTTTGTAGATGAAGTTTTATCGTAATTTGGCTAGTGTTGCATTTAAAGATTATAAATTTAGACTGAAATAAGCAAATTCTAAATGTATTTTTTTCGGGTTTCAGGAATTGTTGAAAGCTTTAATCAGTTTTATAGACGTTGCTGGACTTTACTATGCTTTGACCCAGCTGACCCACAGGAATATCTCTCAGAATCATAAATTTCAAGCTGTGGGACTTGGTGTGTGAACCTGATCAAGCGCGTGGAAAACGAAAATGATAAGTTTTTATTCATTTTAGAACAATTTTGAAGCTTTTTTGTTCCCTATTTGCAGGATGGGCTTTTGCTGATTCTGTTCTCCATAGATTGGCACCGCTATGAGTGGGTGCTAGAGGACTAGAATTCACCTGGGATTACATTCTCCAAGGCCTTGAAGCAAATGCCAATCTGGTATTCAATTGTTTCGTTTCTTTGTTTCTTACATTGTAGTTTTCTTTTCAAACATGTCGGCCAGAATGTTCGTTGATAGGTTTGTGGATATAGAATGCTAAAATCCCCTTTGACTTTGGGAGCCTGAAAGTGACATAATGATTTCATGTTAGGCATACCTCAATTATATGTCCTATTTTAACAAACTTGATTAATATAACTTCAATTTTTTTTCTTCTTTAATGGATTAAATTTGCCTATCTTTGTTAATAAGTTCGTGTTCACTCTCTTTATTCAGGTCTTGAGTATATCCCTCGCTGCATTTGGATCTCTGATGTGGCTTCGGAAAAACAAGCCTAAGATTATGATTCCTTTAATATACATATGTGCAGGAGTTGTGGCAACCATGCCATCTATCACAAGGTCAGCTTCTTAACTTCCCTTAGTTCTACCACTGCTTGAAAAATTCTTTGCTTTTAACATCTACTCATCGCTACGGCACATTGATACTCTAGGTAACGTATTTCTTTCCCTTTCCCTTAAAAATAGAGATAACTCTATGTCCCACAAATTCTAAACCTACCTTCCTCTTTCGTTTTCAAATTCTTATTGGTAGGGCTGGTTCCGTTCATCAGTTGTCAAGTGTAACAACTAGATTGCACTCTTTTTAAGTTTCTCTCCCTTGTCTAACTCACTTATCGTTTATGCAGCTATCTGAGGCGAGGCCTGGGTTGGCAATTTCCGGATGTGGTAGTGTTTGAACTAGGTACCTCTCTATTGATGGCCCTCATCAGTTGGCAGCTCTTTGCTTATTGTCAGATACCCTCTGCCCGAAACAACCAATCATAACCCCCCAACATATGACTACCAGTCAGAAAAGGTCTTCAGGATTAGAATATCCTCTGTTCTCTGTTTCTTCGAACGGTTACTCTTCGGTTTTATTATTTTAAATCATTGGTATGTAGAGATTATTCTTTTATCTAATTTTGATCAACAGACCTTTAATGATTTCGCAATCTGAGAGCATCAGCGTATTTGTTGCAACTTTATATCAGTTTGTACTGGTGTACTCACCAGGATTTTTGGGTTGAAGATGGAGATAAACGTACTTTTATATCGCATATTTCCACTATAGTGAGTGTTGGAACACTGACATCTTACCACGAATTTTATGGATGTAATCGTATTCTGCAGAGTCGTACGGTCTTTTCTATTTATGTATTTACAAATTGGGATCTGATCCGCAGATTGCTAGTTGCTGTGTGTTAGTCATAGGTGTGTCACCGTCTTGCTCAGGTTGCACGAAATCTGTTTGTTTTTCGGTTCCATTCAAAATATTTGGGTTTGACAGTGTCTGCAAAAGCATGATCGTATGAGATAGAGGCATTAAGAAATAGAATAGCAACAAGTTTGATGAATGCATCTAATTAGACTACTTTCAAGTACATTAACAATATTGTACTAATGAATCCTAGCTATTCAGTCTAAAATATTTCAATTGAAGTAGTTTGTCATACTAATTAATATTTAAGATAAAGTTTATAAATATTTTTCTCTAAAAATAAAGTATATTTAGTAATTCACTTTTATTTGTTAAGAAAATTAAATTATTAGAGTATTATACCCTTTTTGGTCATTTCACAGTCACAGCTGTTTTACATAAAAGTTTACCAAACACTATCATACAGCTTTTTTTTTTCTAAAAGCACTTTTACAAAAAGGTTTACCAAACACTCAGCTGCTTTATTTCACAGCCGCTTATTCTCACAGCAACTTTTTTTCAAAGCACAGCAATACCAAACCAGCCCTTAGTCATCCATGTAATCAATCAAATTGATAGTTAATCATAAGAATGCTACTTGTTTTTATAAACGTCTGCGTTCAACTCATGTACTAAACGGTCTTCAAATTGAATGAATTTTCTAAATATGATCTTCATACAACCATAAATTGAATCACACGATTATGGTCAGGACTCCGGTGAGCTGAAATGACTTTACGAGTCTCTTTGGCCTACGGAAGATACAGGCAGAGGATGGACAGAGCATACTATGTTAACTTCATACTCTTGCATTTCTTCTTCCATTAGCCATCATCTTGCGTCTAATTATTACTAGCAAACCTCCAATTCTGTCCACTTTTTTTGTTTCTGTCAACAAATTTTGGTTGGCTTAATACTAACTGCTACATGGTCCATGCTGAATGATGCAGGATTTTACGATGATGTTCCATTAAAAAAGTTTCGAAAAATCTCTGTACTATTGTTACCAGAGAAACGTATACAAGGCCAAACGATCAATTCTTCTATTAAAGTTAATAAACAAGGGGATAAAATAAGCAAGTAATTAGCTTCAAGTTTAATTGACTTAGTCTTAGTCAGGGAGTGCTGATGTCGGGGTTAAGTTAATTAATCAGATACATCAATTGTACTTGTCTTTGTCCAAGTTATTATTTTCTATCAAATACAATGACGCTCAAGAGAAGAAATCATATGAAACTACAACGTTGGTTTGGTAAATCTCAATTCAATATCATAATACGTGTTATATGAAAATAACTCAAAATATATAATGACGCCTAATATAAGTTTCAAATACTCTACCATGACGTTGGTGTCTCGATTTTATGTAAGTTTCTCTTATGTATCGAAATAAATAGAAACGTTGCATGTGATTGGAAAGAGATCTTTTCCGGATATCTTCCACCAAGATCACCAGATCAAGTGATCCGGACCCTTAAAATTTGATCAAACGACTAAAAACAGAGGACCCTTTTAAAAATTATAATAATTTTAGCTGTTGGGTCAAATTTTAAGAATCCGAATCACTTGATCCGATGACCTGATGAAAGAGATCCGGATAAGATGTCTTTCGCATGTGATCGATCTATGTGATATGGGTTGGAGTAGCTATTTCCTGATTCGACGTTATTACACTTGTCTCGGATCTCCTTTATTTTATACATCATGTTTAAAATATTAAAATATTATTCATCGGTGGACCTTGAATCATATTCTAGCTAACATCCCCTCCTCACTATTATACTGCACCAAATCAGATCCATGAGTACGATGGCTATGGTCGTATGAATAATTTATGATAAATTACATAAAACTACCTTAATTATTGAGTCAGTTACAATTTCATACTCCGTCTTAATTTTTTTTTAATGTCATACCTCATCTACGAATTTATTACAATTTCATACATTTCGTTAGTTTGTCTGTCAATTCCTCTGTAAAATACTGACGTGGCTTGAAGCATGAACCACTCTCTATTAAAAAATTTAAAAATAAAATTATTTAATGATTTTTTTAAATGGGGACCCAACCCTTCACCCCTTCTTCTTCTTCAGCTTTTTCGTGTCCCCCCCCCCCCCAAGCTTCCTTCACCACCTCATCGCCGCCCTTTCTTCCTCCATCTCCATGCCTACAACCCACCTAAACAACCATTTAACTTCATCACTCTCTTCCTCATCCTTCAAATTCAACCCCATCATCGCCTCCCCCAACCCGCAGCTCACCTACGCCAGCACATCCGGGTCCCGATAAGGCGGAGGAGAGTGCAGAGGAGCCAGGAATCAGACGTCGTCGAGGACTACGAAGCTAGGGATGGGGGATGAGGAGGCGGAGGAATAAAGGGGGAGAATTGATGCCAACGAGGGGGTTGATTCAGGGAAATCGGAGAGAGGGTGCAGAGCCAGTGGCGCTTGTGAATAAGGGAAAAGGTGAAAAATGGGGTGTGGATGCAAATTTCCTCCTCCTCGGTCTTGGACGATTTTGCACCTACAAAACAACTTGCACCTTAGGTTAAGGCCAAAAACCTCACGCGCCCACGATGAATTGGGGGGGGCTTTGGCCGAAGAACCTCCGATGCCAAGGTTAGAATTTTTAGAGAGAAATAGTGTTTAGAGTATTTTTGCAAGAGGAGTCGAATTAGGTTTTGTGAGAAAAAGGGTCAAATTTATAGGAGATGGCCGGTCCCCTTTGGATAAAAGGTGGCCGGCCTTTGAGGTGAATTTTGGAGTATAATTTAGGTTTAATTAGCCCATTTATTGGCTAATTAAACCAAAAGGGAATGTTTTTGTATTTATGAAAAGGGTTATAATGAGTAATTGAATGATTGGCTTAAAAAAAGAAGGAAAAAGGAAAGGAAATATGGGAAAAAATAGGGAAGTGGCCGGCCCTTCCTTGGAGAGAGGGGACCGACAATTAGGGTAATTTTGTGGCTTTATGGCTAATTTAATTGACAAATTAATGAGGAATAATCCCATTAATTTGTCAATTATCTCAATTTATGTGGGGTAATTGGTAGTTCTTGAAATAACTACCTAAAATGTGGATGGATGAAATAATTCGGAATTGTTTACCTTTTATGGGCACCTTTGACTTGACCGAAGCTTGGGCCTTTATCACCGTACGGGGTCGGAAGACTAAACCATATTGGCCTAGTTCAAGTGCCCACTTCATCACTCGTTGAGAAGCATCCAGACCATGCAGGACGGATCATAGAGGATAATGAGTCATGACGATGACTGTATGAGCTTGAAAGTACGGTCTAAGTTTCCGAGCTGCCACAACTAGAGCCAAAATTAATTTTTCGATATTCGGATATCTTGTTTCCGCATCGATGAGAGCTTTAGAAGTGTAGAATATCGGTAGTTGGGCCCCCAGCTCTTCTCGTATGAGGGCAGAGCTCACCGCTACTTCGGAGACTGCTAAGTAGATGTATAAATGCTCCGCAGCTTCCGGCTTAGATAGTAATAGAGGCGATGTGAGATACTTCTTCAGGTCTTGGAAGGCTCTTTCGCATTCTTCGTCCCACTTATCGCGTTGCGCCCTCTTGATGGCTTTGAAGAAAGGCTTGCATCTATCAGTAGACCGCGAGAGGAAACGGTTGAGGGCGGCTGCTCGTCCAGTCAAGCTTTGGATCTCTTTCAAGGTTATGGGAGACTTCATTTCTAGAATTGCTCGGATCTGCTTGGGATGTGCCTCGATCCCTCGTTGGGTGACTAAGTACCCTAGGAATCGGCCTGAAGATACTCCAAATGTGCATTTGGCAGGGTTGAGCTTCATCTTGTACTTTCTAAGGATGTCGAATGTTTCCGCCAAATTGCGAATGTGGTATGACCGCTGCTTGCCTTTCACCATGATGTCATCGACGTAGACTTCCATGGTAACCCCCAATTTGCTTCTTGAACATCATATTCACTAACCTTTGGTAGGTTGCTCCTGCGTTCTTGAGGCCAAAAGGCATGACTTTGTAACAGTATGTACCTCGCTCGATCACAAACGCGGTTTTCTCCTTATCAGGCTCGTGCATGGTTATTTGATTGTAGCCAGAGTATGCGTCCAAGAAGCTGAGCAGCTGGTTTCCAGAAGTTGAGTCTACCAAAAGATCGATTCGGGGGACCGGATAAGGATCATTCGGGGCATGCTTTGTTGAGGTCGGTGTAATCTACGCAAACCCTCCATTTGCCTTTCTCCTTCTTCATAACTAGCACAACATTGGCGAGCCACGCAGAGTGTGCTACCTCTTCTATGAATCCGGCCTCCAACAGCTTGTCTATCTCGGCCTCGATGATCGCTACTCGTTCGGGCGCAAAATGCCTCCTCTTCTGGATTACTGGCTTAGCGGCGGGGTCAACATGTAACTTGTGGCAAGCCACTTTTGGGTCGATGCAGGGCATATCGGATGGTGACCATGCAAAGATGTCTTGGTTCTTCCTAAGGAAGGTAGTAAGTTGTTCCTTCTCGGCTGGGCTTAAGTGAGAGCCAATTCTAGCGGTTTTCTCTGGCTGCCTCAGATCAAGAATGATTTCTTTAGCATCTTCTTCGAGCTTCCAGCCTATCTCGTCTGCTTGAGCGCCATCTTCTCGATCCACATGCTGTAATTGTTATTTGGCAGCTTCGTCATCTTTTTGGATTTCAGTGACCTTCACGGGAGTAAAGGTCTTCTTCCTTGCTTCGAGACCACGGGCGATGTCTTCACGTCAAGTGTGATTTGGCCGACTGTAGTTGAAGTGTGTGAGATCCCACATCACCCAGGGGAGTGATCCTTATATGTATATTCCCATCCTTACCTAGCGCGAGGCCTTTTGGGAGCTCATTGGCTTCGGGTTCCATGGGAACTCCAAAGTTAAGTGAGTAGCGCGCGAGAGCACTCCCATGATGGGTGACCCACTGGGAAGTTCTCGTGTGAGTTCCCAGAAACAAAACCGTGAGGGCGTAGTCGGGGCCCAAAGCGGACAATATCGTGCTACGGTGGTGGAGTGGGCCCAGGGATGTGGTGGACCCCGGGTCGGGATGTGACAATTTGGTATCAGAGCCTAACCCTGGCCGTGGTGTGCCGACGAGGACGTCGGGCCCCTAAGGGGGGTGGATTGTGAGATCCCACATCGCCCAGGGGAGTGATCCTTATATGTATATTCCCATCCCTACCTAGCGCGAGGCCTTTGGGAGCTCACTGGCTTCGGGTTCCATGGGAACTCCGAAGTTAAGCGAGTAGCGCGCGAGAGCACTCCCATGATGGGTGACCCACTGGGAAGTTCTCGTGTGAGTTCCCAGAAACAAAACCGTGAGGGCGTAGTCGGGGCCCAAAGCTGACAATATCGTGCTACGGTGGTGGAGTGGGCCCGGGATGTGGTGGACCCCGGGTCGGGATGTGACAAGTGTGTCCATTGAATCCAGTGAGTACCTCTGCCCGACGTATTATTGTGCTCTCCAAACCCATCTTCTGGATGACTGAGAATTGAAGTAGATTGACTGCACTTCCGTTGTCAACCATCATCCGGTCAATTATGGCATGGGCTATTTGGACAGATACTACCGGCGCGTCGTCATGCGGTAAGTCAACGCCTTCTGCGTCCTGCTCAGTGAAGCCGATAATGGGCCCCGATAATGTGTCGGCCCGCCTGGACTTGTGAGATCAACAAGGCCTGCTGGATCTTCCTCTTCTTAGAGTTGTTGGTGGCCCCCAAGTGCTCGGATTCGGCGAAGATACCATTAATCCGAATCGTCTTGGTTGGTGGCTCGTCTTCCCCCTCAGCATTCCTTCTTGGCTGCGCTGCCGGCTTGTCCAAATATTTGTCGACTTTGCCTTCCTTCACGAGCTTTTCCAGATAATTCTTCCAAGTGTAGCAGCTTTCAGTGGTGTGACCTGGTCCTCGATGGAATGCACAATATTTGGTGTGGTCCAACTTGGAAGTATCTCCTTTTGATTGCCTTGGTAGCTTGAACCACGGCTCATTTTTCACGTCGCGGAGAATTTGATGGATCGGAATTGAAAACTTCGAGTAATTCCGGGTCGTGGAGCCTTCTTTGGTCATGGGCATGTCCCTCCGCTTGGTCTCCTGTTTGCTCTTGCTGGGCCGCTTTCCATCTTCCTTTCTTTGAGCCACCACAAATTCTTTTTGAGGCTGCTCGGGCGCATTTTCTGCTAGTCGGGCCTCGTCCCAAAGTGCATGCTTCTCTGCTAGGGCGAAGGAATCTGCTAGGGTCAAGTCTTCTTTCATGATTATCTCTCCAAATAGAGGGTGATCTGCAGGGAGGCCCTTTTGGAAGGCTGCACTAGCTATTGAGTCGTCGCATCCAACGATCTTCGGCTTCTCTGCTTTAAACCTCTTCATGCAGTCGCGGAGTGATTCCTTCGGGTTTTTCTTCACGTTGAACAAATGATCAGATTTTTTCTTGATCGAGCGGTAAGATGAGTATTCTTTGGTGAAAACCAAGGAAAGATCGTCAAAATTCTGGATGGACCGTGGTGGCAAGGTGTGGAACCAATCTTGCGCTTCGCCTTGCAGGGTGGTGGCGAATATCTTGCACATAAGAGCGTCATTATTTCGGTAAAGGACCATCGCACTTCGGTAATGCTTCAAGTGCCTCTCTGGATCTCCATCTCCTTTGAATGATGTAAAGTGCGGCATGCTAAACTTACGCGGAGGTTCCGTCTGCTCGATCTCGTCCGTGAAGGGTGATCGGCTTATGTTGGTTATTTCCCGCCGTAATGTTTCATCGACCAAGTTGCCACGTCGGAACTCACGCAATCGCTCATTGAAAAGCTTTTCCACCTCTTTTTGGATTTGTCTTTGTTAGGGTAGTGGAGCCTTGGGCTGTCCCAAGTCTAGGCCTACCGGCCTAGGCTGCTCCACTTGTCGTTGCCTCGGCTACCTAGCTGGCGAATGATCTCTTCGTGGGCTGCCTGTTGAACTTGAAGCGGATCGAGTGGCTGCTTCCCTTCGTGCATCATGTCGCATCATCCGAAGTGACATGGAAGATGCTCATTGAGGGCCTAAGCGCGAATGAATGCTCCGCCTGGAAGGCTGCTCATGTGGTTCTTAAAAACGTGGCCCCAACCTTGATTGTATGCTCGCTCGCGGGCCTAACCGAGAGTGCACGCTCCTCCTCACGCTAAGACAGGAATCCATGCTATCTCGGGAGCCCAGCCGAGATTGCACACCGCCCGACTGCTCAGTCTGATTGATTGGCTGCTTGCCAGGATGTCGCCGGAAAGGTTCCTCGTCTGCCCTTGTCCTACTTCGGGACACCTCATCTGGGGCACGTTGGACCTCGGTGCGTTGCATAAGTTGATTCACCAAGGTTGTTTGTTGTGCTAGGGCGCTCGTCAACTCCATGACTTGTCGAGACAAGTGCTGCTCGCCACTCAAATTGGATGAACTGGGAAGGAATACTCCTCCTTGAGCGATGGATGAGTGGTTGATTTCGGGCACGAGATTTGAGTTGGTCAATGTCAAATCTGTGAAGAAAGGCTGTGAAATCGCTCCCGGCTCAACGGTTGGTCCGGATGGTTGAAATGGTCTTGAGCCGACTCGAGCTGCTTGGGACACCACTGGGGCAGGCTGGGCTGTGGGGGCAGGCTGAGTTGCAGGGGCAGACTGCTCAGTACGAGATGCACGAGAGTGCGAGGCTTGGGTCGTGGCCTTGGTGGCATGGACTTTGGGCGGGACGGCTTGGACTTGCTTTGGTGGCGCGACTTGGGCCGTAGTAGCGGTACCATGGACCTCGCCGCGGGTGGTCACCGCGGTGGTTCCCATGGTGGAGCCTCGTGGTAGTGGTGCCATGTCCCCTAGAACCACATTCAATCTCGTAGATCACCGCGGTCCCATGTCTTGAATGTTTGAATTGTCACTCGTGGAATTTTCTAGATTTCTAACCATTATGTATTTTTCTTTTTTCTTTTTTTTTTAATACGTTTTATCAAAGAACTTTTTACGAGTAAAAAAATTCTAATAATAAAAACGTACGAAAAATACAAATGGACTAGAAATCGGAGAAAATACCTTTTGTGTGCGAGAGTCTTTTTTCGAGCGTAGATTTCTTCTCTCAATGAAAGCACCAATTTGTGGATGCAAATTTCCTCCTCCTCGGTCTTGGACGATTTTGCACCTACAAAACAACTTGCACCTTAGGTTAAGGCCAAAAACCTCACGCGCCCACGATGAATGGGGGGGGGGCTTTGGCAGAAGAACCTCCGATGCCAAAGTTAGAATTTTTAGAGAGAAATAGTGTTTAGAGTATTTTTGCAAGAGGAGTCGAATTAGGTTTTGTGAGAAAAATGGTCATATTTATAGGAGATGGCCGGTCCCCTTTGGAGAAAAGGTGGCCGGCCTTTGAGGTGAATTTTGGAGTATAATTTAGGTTTAATTAGCCCATTTATTGGCTAATTAAACCAAAAGGGAATGTTTTTGTATTTATGAAAAGGGTTATAATGAGTAATTGAATGATTGGCTTAAAAAAAAAGAAGGAAAAGGGAAAGGAAATATGGGAAAAAATAGGGAAGTGGCCGGCCCTTCCTTGGAGAGAGGGGACCGACAATTAGGGTAATTTTGTGGCTTTATGGCTAATTTAATTGACAAATTAATGAGGAATAATCCCATTAATTTGTCAATTATCTCAATTTATGTGGGGTAATTGGTAGTTCTTGAAATAACTACCTAAAATGTGGATGGATGAAATAATTCGGAATTGTTTACCTTTTATGGGCACCTTTGACTTGACCGAAGATAATTACCCGCTGCTCGCGCGTAGGAATCCTGATGCACCTCAAGGGCATTTTTGTCCTCTTAATCCGAAAATCCACGTGTCACCTTGTGATTATTTTTGGCTCCACAGGGGGCAGTGATGAGGAAGAAGCCGTCGGCGCCGAAGAAGGAGGAGGACTGGGGGGAAGGTGGGGGAGGGGAGCCGGAACCAGGGGTTGGAGATGGGGTCGAAGGCGAACGACTGGTTGAAATTGGAGGAGGTATTGAGGATCTGGGTTTGGGGAAGACGGGAGGGAGAAGAAAGGGTGAGGGGGATAAGGGTGGGTCCCCATTTAAAAAAATTATTAAAAAAAATTATTTTTTAATATTTAATTAACTTTTTAATAGAGGGCGGGTCACATCTCAAGCCACGCCAGCATTTAACAGAGGAATTAATAGACAAATTGACGGAAGGGATGAAATTGTAACAAATTCGTAGATAAGGTATGACGTTGAAATTTTTTAAAGACAGGGTATGAAACTGTGACTGACCCAATAGTTGAGGTAGTTTTATGTAATTTACCCAATAATTTAATATTTCTTTTCTCATATGTACTATATTTTAAGCCTGATCTACACATTTATTTTTATCTCACCCATACCTTCTCAATTTTGAGTAAAAAAAAAAAAATCGATCAAATTTGGTTTAGGTAATGTCATGGTGACTATCTATTTAAAACAAAATTTGTAAACTATATGACATGATTGTTGAAGATTAAATTATAACTTAAGTGTTAATTAACGTACTTATTTTCTATAGGTAACACATTACCTGATTTGTAAATGTGCTCTAATAGATTGGTCTATCTAGCATTAATCATTCGATTTAGTTCGTTCTGATTGTCATAATAGGGTTTAAATTTCAAACTAATCATACGATTTCCATAATAAATCCCTTTAAAAAAATGTTAGTCTTATCAAATTTTCAATACCACTTTAACCTTTATAATCGAGATGAGACACACATGTGCTAATGGATCCTACGTCTCCAATTTTGATATTTTTTTTTTTTTAAGTTTTGTTACTCCAAATAACAAATGGAAAATATAATAATGAATCATCGTGAGGTTCTTCCAATTCTTCTCTCCTTTCCTGCTCTCATTTTCTCATCTCTTCTCACATTTTTCATTTTGTTTTTCTCTCTTTACGTATAAGTCGACATAAGATATTAACGTGATTTAATTGTGACCGTCCAATAAGGAGATAAGGAAAGAAAGACATCACACTCCAAAACATTAAAGGGTCCCATCCGCGCAGTTAAAGGCAAAACAAACTCACGTGGGCCGTGGCGCAGCAGGTTAGAATAGAATCCAACAAAACGCATCGTATTTCGCACCAGTAGCACAGCTGTGTGCATATTTGTCGTCGTGGTGGTGACCTGTGGGAAGGCCGAGCCCTGTTAAACGTGGGACAGTACGTCTCGTGGCTCCGTTGTAAACTTGCAAACAAACCCAAACAAGCGGTTGCAAAAAGCTCAAAAAGCAATTCGCCAGCGCAGAGTCTGCCGAATATTCCAGAAAACCAGAGAGAGAGAGAGCGAGACTGCGTGTGTGAGCCCGCGGCATTCATAAGAGGCCGCGCACACGCACAGAGAGAAATAGAGGGAGGGAGAAGCGTCGTTGTTTCGGAGGAATGGCGGATCAGTACTTGCTCGGATGGATCTTCGCCACCGTGCTGGGCGCCGTGTTTCTGTACAGAGCGCTGGCAAAGAGGAGCGACGAGAAAGGGAGAGGTTTGGTGGAGGAGGAGAATAGGAGCGAGTGCGTGAAGAGCGTGATGGTCTCCAACGGAGAATGCAGATCTACTGACGGCGACGTCGACGTCATCATCGTCGGTGCCGGTGTCGCCGGCGCCGCTCTCGCTCACACTCTCGGCAAGGTGAGCGAAATTGAAAATGCTTATTTGAATTGCATCTCTGGTTTGCTTGCATTTTCTCGGGAAACAAACACATTTTGATTTAATTTTTATGGTTATTTAAATCAATGTGGAATTGTGATTGCCAAGAATTTGCCTGAATTGGAAAGGAAAACAAAAAAAATTAACGCTCCAGAAAAGTTTGTTTCGGTTTTTTGATTTAATATATTATAGTTTAATTCTACAGTGACATCAACGGACGCATCACGCATGCACATTCATATGGAAGCATTATGGAGAATTACTCTAATAACCTTGTTAAGCAAGCATTAGATTTAGGTTACTTTAACTAAAAGTTTCTGCTACTATTCATTTTAACGAAAAACCATATTTTTCGCTAAAAAGTCAATTCTGGTACTATTTATTTTACTTTTTATTTTGTCTTTATCGTTAAAACTCAAAGTTTTCAAACATTTTTCATTAGTTTTCCTTTAGATTTAACAAACAAAAATCATGCTTAGTGAGTTTCTTAATCATGCTGAATTATGGACGAAGATGCGGTGTTCGATCTGGTTTTCGAGTCTCTGATGAGGTTACTGTATCACTCAAATAGTTATGTTCAAACGTTACGTTATGCACGTATTGCTTGTGGATCCAATCGAGCGATTTTCTTATTTGAAGTTAAAATTGTAAGTGGTGGTTAATGCATCCGATCGTGCAATTTTCTCGTTTGAAGTAACTATTAGTAGTATGACATTTGATTGGATCATGCCAGTTATTTAGGGTATAAACATAAAGAATTTTTTTTTCCACAAGCTTTGATATTTCTTGTTTAGAGTAGTCATTGTTTTAAACATTACTTTTTGAATACTTATTTGATTACTTTTAATTTACTTTAAGTCCTTTATTGTCCAGTATCTAGGACTTTTCATTGTAGAGGACAGAATGGGTGTATAACCACTCAGCAGAATTTGTCAAAAGTAGATTCCTTACATTTGAAGAGTATAATGCGACATAGCAAAGAAAATGGTGACTCGATAATCCATTTGCTAACATTTCCAGGTCCTGTAATTAGCGTAATTACAAGGGCCTGCAGTTTTTCGAGATTTGTATTACTGACCGAATTCAAGCCTAACATCGTGGGTCATGGATTGAAATTAAGATGTGATGCACTTTGCAGTTAATTTTTCTTGTTTATATTGTTTGATTTACCTTTTCTTTTTTCTTAAAGAACTAGTATATGCTCACACACAAAGTGTGTGAATTTTTTTACTTTGGTTGATAAAATTGAAGGAGAGAGGAAGAGAGTGAGAGAGAACGTGGGAGTGAGGAGAGAGAGGGGAGAGGTTGTTTTTTGTTTATTTGTGATTTTTTTTTTAATTTTAGAGATGATAAACTTACATGTAGGTGAGGTTTAAGAAAAACAGTAAAATTTTATTTGTGGAATTAAGTTATTGTCCTTAACTTTTTTGTTGTGATAGAAGACAAATATGTCTTTTCATCCTATTTTGGTTGACAAAGAGAGTTTCATTAATGTAGTTGTAGATATTGTATCCTTACTTTGAAAGATTGTCAAAACTTTTTAAAGATACAGCAAAGATGCCGTAAGGGAGATGCCATTTGGCCTATGTTTTGCTTGTTTTTCCTTCACCTGTTTAGATTCTAGTGCCAATTCTTTTCCTTTTGGAAATTGATAAGGGTACTTCGAACTGCAGGATGGACGTCGGGTGCATGTGATCGAACGAGACTTGACAGAGCCAGACCGAATTGTTGGTGAATTACTACAACCTGGAGGCTACCTTAAATTAATTGAGCTGGGACTAGAAGGTAAACTCATTTGAACTTTTTTACCATGGAGATGTATATGTTACACAGCCAGTTTCTGTTCGCCTTATATTACATAAGAAATCATTAGTTAATAAAAGTTGAATTATTTTTTACTGCAGATTGTGTGGAGCAAATTGATGCCCAGCGGGTTTTTGGATATGCTCTTTTCAAGGATGGGAAAAATACTAGACTCTCTTATCCCTTGGAGAAATTTCACTCAGATGTGTCTGGTAGGAGCTTTCACAATGGCCGTTTCATACAGAGGATGAGGGAGAAGGCTGCAACTCTTCCCAAGTACATCTTTTCTCCCTTGGTTGATAACTTGATACAAATTAAATGTTGGTTTCTTTTATAGTGTTTGTTTCTTCTTGTTGACTCGGTGGCGAGTTTCATGTGCTAATGTTCAATACATTTCTTTGTTTGGAGATTTTCTGTTCACTGGAAGTTACACTTTCTTTTTTCTTTATATTCTAGTGTGCAATTGGAACAAGGAACGGTTACTTCGCTGCTTGAAGAAAAGGGAACAATTAAAGGTGTGCAATACAAGACTAAAACTGGCGAAGAGATGACCGCATATGCACCTCTTACTATTGTTTGTGATGGCTGTTTCTCCAACTTGCGTCGCTCTCTTTGTGATCCTAAGGTGAGTTTTGGATAGTAAGGTTGTGATATCATTATATTTGTCTGCAAAATAACTAGAAGCAGAATTAACATTCAACTTTTCTTGTTAATGCCTAGCAGCTCCCGCCAACTTCTTATTTATTAATTTTGTGTTCTGCAGGTGGATGTGCCTTCTTGTTTTGTTGGCTTGATTCTGGAGAATTGCAATCTTCCACATGCTAATCACGGACATGTTATATTAGCAGACCCTTCTCCTATTTTGTTCTATAAAATCAGTAGCACAGAGGTTCGCTGTCTGGTTGATGTACCTGGACAAAAAGTTCCCTCCATTTCAAATGGTGAAATGGCAAAGTATTTGAAGACTGTGGTGGCTCCTCAGGTACATATATTATGTTCTGCAGTGTTGTTATTTAACATACGTTTTCTCTGTACGTTGTTTACTCGTTAAATCCAGGATTTTGATTCAAGTTTTCTCTGCTCTCTTATTGCAGATTCCCCCTCAAATTTATGATTCCTTCGTAGCTGCAGTGGATAAGGGTACCATAAGGACAATGCCAAACAGAAGCATGCCCGCCGCTCCCTACCCTACTCCTGGAGCTCTATTGATGGGGGATGCATTCAACATGCGCCACCCTCTGACAGGCGGAGGAATGACTGTGGCCTTGTCTGATATTGTTGTGCTGCGGAATCTTCTTAAGCCTTTGGGCAACCTGAATGATCCATCTACACTGTCCAAATATCTTGAATCCTTCTACACTCTTCGCAAGGTAAGTTGTAAAAAAGTTTAATAATTTTCTGGGGTTTAAAACAGGATGTTCTGCATTTTTGCGTCTCATTGTAATCTAAACTTTGGCTTACTGTCTGTATCATCTTCCAATTTTGCAGCCAGTGGCATCCACAATAAATACATTGGCAGGTGCCCTTTACAAGGTCTTTTCTTCTTCACCTGATCAAGCAAGGAAGGAAATGCGCCAGGCTTGCTTTGACTATCTAAGTCTCGGAGGTGTATTCTCTACGGGACCAGTCTCTCTGCTTTCGGGGTTGAACCCTCGCCCTTTGAGTTTGGTTCTCCATTTCTTTGCCGTTGCAGTGTATGGTGTTGGTCGTCTGTTGCTGCCATTTCCATCACCTAAACGCGCCTGGATTGGAGCCAGATTAATTTCTGTATGTATTAAACTGTTTCTTCCCCTTCTCCGTAATAGACTTATCCGGGATATGCTTCGTAATTGATTTCTGATTATACGATTGTCTCCGCTGCAGAGTGCATCAGGAATCATATTCCCCATAATCAAGGCGGAAGGAGTTAGACAAATGTTTTTCCCCGCAACTGTTCCGGCATATTACAGAGCACCCGTCTCAAGCGAGAAGCAGGTGAAAAAGACTGAAGATTCAGTAAACTGATGGGTACCGCTCCCGGCCATTCCTCATTTGCAGTTGAGGGGAAGGTGAATGCAAAAAAAAAACAGAAATATTTGTTGTAGTAACCGCAGATTTTTTTTTAGGACTCAGTTCTTTCTATGTGTGTTCATACCTTTATTTTTTTAAAGTACATAATGGAAGATTCAAAATCCATGCATAATTTCTTGCACCTGAGGTCCGAAGTTTGACTTCTTCCTCCCTCGATATTGCTTGTATCGCAAGAAAAAAATCCGTAAAAATAAACGACACTTCTAATGGCCAATAAGGAACGTGAGTACGACACAAATTAAATGCAGCTTAATCGTGAAGTAGAACTGAATTATATATATACCTTATATAATGTGGAAAATTGTTAAAATCAAATTATGTTACAACAAAAGCCTAAAGTATGAATGCATAATATGTTCTCCAAATACATAGCCCCTTTGCTTTTTATGCCGGTATACAAAAAATGGCGAATTATTCCCGTATGATACAACATTAGAAACAAACTTTCAAATTCCATCTCGAAAGGCGAAGATTACCCTACTCGGGATTATGTTTATCTGTTAACTAATGCACTGCAAAGGAATGTAGAAGTGCCAAGTTGAATACCGCACAACCTTTGCCTGCTTCAACTTCGCCAAAATCTCAGCTGTATTATCAGCCAGTTCACTAACTCAGTTCCCCCTCTCTTTCTTTATTGCCTCGTACGACGTCATTACCTCTTTAAACTTTGCTTCAGCAGCCTCTGCATCAAAATTCAAAATACACACTTCAATGCAAAGCAATGTCACCGGCTTACTAGAATTCGGTAATGCGCCCATAATACCCACCTTTATTGTTTTGGTTCTGGTCGGGGTGAAACTGCTTCGCCTTGGTCCTAAATGCTGTCTGCGAGAGTGAAGTTATTACTACTGCCACTGCAAGAATACAACATAACAGAAGCAAAAATGACTCGGTAAACGGTTTTATCAACACAGCATATAGTTCTAACCATCCCATGTTTTACCATACACCAGTCCCACGTATTTTCACCGTTGTCATCTCGAAGACAAATGTTATATTTACAAGAAAATGTAGCAAGTCAGTCACGCATTTCTGCAGCAATAAAAGAACATGATACACAACCAACACACTCTAAACTAGTCAACATAGAGATAGTCATAGGAGTAATAGGGGAAAGAGGGACAAACACATTTTCTTTTGGAAAAGCACTTTACACATAAACAGTATGCAAAAACGTGGGGAAATACCTTAATCTCAGCATCCGAGTAAGGTGCCTTTCTAAACCTGTTGAAAAAAGAAGAGAAGTGAAAATCTAAAGTTTATTGTTTGTTATTGATCAGATTGAATTATCATGCAAACGCATGTCCAGCAGATCTCATCTTCAGGACATTACATCTTAAAATAAAAGATACACAGGAACGAAGATCATGGATTTAATCCAATTTTATGAAGTGAAACTTTATCTGTTTCAGAATGGCGCACATCTTGCTTCACTTTCGCTTAAATTGCTTGAATCTAAAAAATATCGTTGACATAGATAGGTTTGGCCTCCTAGTAACATATTTGCAAAACTCCATAAATTTGAGTATGTGCTCTTCCAACACAAGATACCTAATTGTGTACTGAAGTTCAAATTTATAATACAAACAACAAAGATTCAGGACATGGGTATGGATAATCTACTATTTCTAGCCGCTAGCTACAATCAATGAAAATGTATCTATCGTATTGTTAAATACCACAAAAAGAGAGGGAAATTCGTATGAAAGCTTAGAAGCTCCATCAAAATTCTGTTCTTCTATCCAAATGCTTTCCTCCAATATAATTAACAAGTTCACCATATTTATTTTCTTAAAACTAAGCTGACAGGAAGTTCATAAGAATACAAAAGCGAGGAAATGATTACGATAAAGCAATTAGGTTTCTGCAAACACTAGCTTTACCTGTCAAGGCCTAAAACTGAGTAGTGATGTGATAACAAATAGTTGGCATTTTCTCTAGGAGTTTCCCTGTAGTTACTCCTCCGGTCTTTAAAGGATGTATCAGTCTTCCAATACCAATCCTCCCGCTGGAATTGTTGATGATATCCACCTTGACCGTTTTCCCTCCAGCTCTCGTAGGTCCTTTGGTGTTTGTTCCTCTCTCTATTGAAAACATTTTGCATACGCCTAATACGTTCCTACATAAGATAGAAAAATCATGATGAAAATCTCGATTCAAGTCAACTTAGTAATGTCACTAAGAACTCTAAAAATGGAATTGAAAATATCAACTTCAGAGCTGAGAGCCTGAGAAGGTTTTTGTGACGCAAGTGAGGACTAGGCAAAACTGCAGTTATAGTAAGTGGCCAGAAAAATGCACTCTCAGAGTTAAAATACTAGATTAGAGCCACAATTTTTTAATCAGGTTTCTTACAATCAAGCGTGCTAACTAATCAAAAGATGCCGAAAAGAAAATCGAAAAACAACATAGAAGAGCTATAACTCACCACTCTCTCCATTTCTTCTTCATACTCCTCTTGCATCCGACGGTTATATCTTTTCCATGCTTCCTCCTGAAAAGATGTCCGGAATGAACTGCCACTTCCTCTCCCCGTCGACGGTGATCTGAACAACTTTTTCATGCAATCACAGACATGGTCAGCCCCAAGTACCACTAACGTACCCACACATTAATTTCTACAAAGAAAGATAAGTATCACTTTCAAAGAGGACTTGCATCTACATTAACTACGTTCTCTTCTCCATTTCAAGCTTTGAATTTTCGGTTCTCAAGTAACGAAAAGGTTTCGAATTTATTAAAATCGACGAAAAACCCATTACTCATATGATATCTACCTGTGTATACACCCAATCAACAGTCCTACGGAGCTGAGAAACCTGCCAAATTCCCACACAATTCTCAATTCTCACTTCCTCTCCGCCATTAATGCTGCAGATTGGACTCGCATTCGAACCGAAAGCAAAATATAGGAATGAAGAGATGTGAACTTACGGCGAGAGTGGTGGCGGTGGCGCCAATTAGACCAAACACCAGAATCCCCCAAATCTTCATGTCTTCCTCTTTTGCCTCATACGGTCTTCCCGGCGGCGTCCACGGCCCATTTCTATTCGTACTCCGATCACCGTCGTCGTCGTCGCCGCCCATTTTCCAGAAATTCTCAAACTTTGGGTATCGAATTCAGCAATCCTTACTCTTTGCAGATTGTAAATGCTCAGGAAACCCAGCAACCATGGTTAGGGTTTTCCCTTCTTTTTGGTCTCCAAAAGCAGAAAGATCGGACTTTTCACGAATTGTATTGGCTTTACACCGCCTTTGAATACGACTCTCTCCCGATTCTCAAAAGAAATGGAGTTGGGGACGGAGGGACACCGGACACCTGATTCAGGGAACCCGATCTCCAATCTTTGATGACATGGGCCTATCGATTGGTGGGCCGCATGATGATGGCTCAATAGGCCCAACTAATTATTAGTACCAAAAAAAATGAAAAGTTTTAGCAATTCTGTCATAAAATGTGGCTGATGGGCCGTTTGGCTCGTGAGCCCAACAAACCCAAACTAATTTTCTTCATCGATCCGGACCGTTGGAGATTCGCACCAAAAAGAAAAAGGGAAAAAGATCCACTTTGATATAAAATAGCACACAAACTTAAACCCTTTTTTTGACAATCATAATATATATGTAAGTAGGGATCGTTATAGGCTGGGGATTATGAGGGATGCTAATGTACTCAAATTTGACTAAATAACACAAAACTAGACTTAAAAACACCAAATTAGACTCTAATAACTTAAAACAAACTAAACTGACTCAAAACAGCACAAAACAAGCAAATTGACTCAAAACAGAAACTAAGAGTGACTTTGGACGAAAATTGAACTAAAAAGACTCTAAACAATGTGTATGGACGAATTCTAACTTATGTTGACACGAAACAATAAAAGGGGATTGGTTTTGACGAATTTAATATTTAAACAAACAAATTAAAGACACACAAACTAAACGGTACGAATTTGGGATCACCTGATCAAGTGATTCGGGCCTTTAAAATTTCATTCAACGGTAAAAAATTATTATAATTTTTAATTAAAACAGGTGTACCGTTAGATGAAAATTCAAAGATCTGGATGACTTGATCCGATGGCGAGAGGATCTCTTTCCAAGAAAAACGAACCATCGTCTTCAACTCCCAGGCAGAAACACAGAACCTCCAGAGTCTCAGTCAGCACCAGACAAATCCGATCCGATGTGGGTTCTTTAGCGCCTCTTCTTCCGGTAATTCAGTATTCATTAATTAATAACTAAACAAATTATCAATTAATTAATTAATTACATTGCTCGCTAATTAATTACCATTTTCCAGCAAGTCATATTTTCGTTCAACAGCCATGTCGCGGAGGCCGGTGAATCTGAATTTGGACACGTCTCGACGGTTCGTGGACAACGGCGGAGCTCTGTTCTCAGGTTCTTCCTATTCCAAATCCAAGTCTTCTCCGATCTTATTGGTCGCCCTCGTTGCCGTGGTAATTAATTAACACTCATTTGTCATTTCCCTTAATTTTTTTGGTTTAAAAGTTAATGCTTGGTTAATTAGAATAATGGGATTGAAGCAAATGATTAAATTTTCAGGGAGCGTTGCTTCTTCTTGCGTATTCATACAGCGGCAGAGGTAAGTAGCGTTGTGCTTTCTTAAAGTTTTGATTTTTATACGATATAGATTCGTGTTTGCTTAATGTATAATTAATTTGGATTTGTTTTGTATTATGTATGGATTAATGCAGATGGAGGTGGCAATCTTAAAGGTGTTATTAGCAGGGTTGAAGGTAACTTTGTTTCATTTTCTGGGGTTTTTTTCCATATAGCCTATGCTTTAATTAAAGATAACATTTTTCTGTTTTTTTTAGTGAAAATGAGTATAAAAGATTAAAGACAGTACTTTTAATGTTTGGATGAAAATGATTAGAATTTCGTTCCGAAGTTATGTTAAATCGTGTGAAGTTAAATCCTAGCCTGTAGTTTCGGAAAGGGAAGTGATTTTCGCACTCCCTTTTGTCTCCGGCACTCCTCTCTTTTTTTCAGCCCTTGGATTGAGTGAATCAAAGGAGAATAACGGAACATATATAAGGAGATGACTGCAGAAGGAGAGAACGGGAGTGTGAAAATCAGTACCCTTTTGGAAAATGGTATGAGTTGACAAAGCTGGTGGCAAATTTGGTTCATGTTTTCAATGTTTTGTTGCATTTTTTCTGGTGTATGAACTTGTCTCTGTGCTACCTGATGTGAGGATTTTTACCTGCAGGTGATTACTCATGCACGGTGGAGGTCCAACGAGCAATTCCCGTTTTGAAGAAAACATATGGTGACAGCATGCATAAGGTTTTGCACGTTGGCCCCGATACTTGTACTGTGGTTTCTAAATTGCTGAGTGAGGAAGAAACTGAAGCCTGGGGTGTGGAACCCTACGATGTAGAGGATGCTGGTAGAAGTTGTAAAGCTCTTGTGCGCAAAGACATTGTGCGTGTTGTTGATATCAAGTATCCACTTCCGTACAGGCCAAAGTCATTTTCTCTTGTACTTGTTTCGGATGCATTGGATTATTTGTCTGAAAGATACCTCAACAGGACCCTCCCCGATTTGGCAAGGGTGTCGTCTGACGGTCTTGTGGTCTTTACTGGTAAGCTCTTATTTCATTGAATCTCAGTTACTGTTCAAATCCATATAATCCCAATTTTATGTGTTTCTGGAATCCATGCCTTACCGCAAATATGTCATGAGTTTGGATTTGGAGCGGTATAACCTGTCTTCTCTTGTAACAATTTGTGACGATGTGTTTTAAGAATTTTTGACAGATTGTGAGACTGAACACTATCAGTTGTTTTGAAAAGGTCAATGAAATGTGCCTTTTGACTCCCATGTAGTTTACCTGGTTTTGCCTCTTACGAATTTGAAGATGTATTTCTTGTTCTTGGAGAATATTTTGTCTTTCTTGTCAGGAACATGATCTTTTATTTGTCTCAACTCTCAAGTAGCATTACAAAACTCACATTTTGGTGGGAGGAATTTACAAATCTATCTGAGTTAGTGAGATGTTTGATAATTTTTCATACAGGCTATCCTCGCAAGCAGAGAGCTAAAGCTGCTGAGGTCTCCAAATTTGGGAGGGCTGTAAGTAACTGCTGCACATATAGTTATTCTTATTCTATGAACCTTGAACATGCCGAATAGATAGATATGTTATGTTCATTGTCCATGTCTTTATACCCTTCTGCCTTTTAATATTTGTTTTCGTATTTGATTGTTTTATTGGGATATCAAAACTTTTATGGTTTTCCCATGCGTGAACAATGTACATGTATCTTCCTCTGGTGGGGGAAGGAGGGACGAACATTCAGATCATCCATCTTATCATTCTACCTTATCTTGTTTTTGTAAATTTTATCAGGGTTCACATCGTTGTTTTTATTCACTTGATAACTGACATATTGGCGTGTTTTCTTTGCGAAGGCCAAATTGAGGAGCACATCCTGGTGGTCTAAGTTTTTTGGTCAGATTAGCTTGGAAGAGAATGATGATGCCGCCACGAAGTTCAATGAAGCAGCAACAAAGATGTCATATGTCTCAAACTGCCAAGTTTTCCACCTCAAGTCATTCAATTGATGTCTTGACATTCGACTAAAATAGGCGTCTTGACATAAGAGCCGTCCTGAAGCTGCTTGGTACAGTAATTCAAATTTTTGGGGAACCTTTACGACATATTGTCTAACCTTATTCTTGCATATGTTTATTCTTTCATTGAAATTGTTTTGTGTAGCGAAGCATGCATTAGTTTGGTGAGTCATGAGTGCTCAGATACGTCGGCTAATTAGTTTTTGTTGAGCCAATTCATTGGTCTACTTTCTTCAAGATAAATCAAACCTAGGATTTCATCTATTCTTAATTTTCAAAAGAAAAAAGCATTTCGCCATATTTTGCTTTTCGGTTTTTCATTGTAACGCTTCAAATTTGCAGTGTAGAAAATACTGATGCTAGCCAAAGTTAAAACTCTGAACGCCAATGCAGTACAGTTCTTAGCTTGACATTGATCAATGAGTACAGTTGTACCAAAGCATTTTACTACCTTTCTGTTTCCCCATTGCCAAATGCTCCTTTATTTGCTGGTTTTCTTGCTTTTCTGCTCCATATTAGGGTTAGGCCTTTGAGGTTTTGGTTGGTGTGGGGTTTTGTGGTTTGGAGTTGGTAGGTTTTGCCTTTTTGGGCTTGGCAAACTTCGGAGAAATTATGGTACAACTCCTTCAATGTAACAATTTCTTTCTTTTATTCAGGCAATATTCTAATTAATCTAATCCGAAAATACGTGGAAGAGGATTTGGATTTGGGTGCACGGGGAGAGAGTGTCACATCCCGACCCAGGGTCCACCACATCCCGGGCACATCCCGGGCCCGTTCCACCACCGTAGCACGATATTGTCCGCTTTGGGCCCCGACTACGCCCTCACGGTTTTGTTTCTGGGAACTCACACGAGAACTTCCCAGTGGATCACTCATCATGGGAGTGCTCTTGCGCGCTACTCGCTTAACTTCGGAGTTCCCATGAAACCCGAAGCCAGTGAGCTCCCAAAAGGCCTCGCACTAGGTAGGGATGAGAATATACATATAAGGATCACTCCCCTGGGCGATGTGGGATCTCACAGAGAGCACACTGCTCTAGCTAATTTGGCTTAGTTCAGGCGATTGTTGAAAAAAAAAAATTCTTCTTGCCATTAGCTTTACATTACAAAATTTATTTGTTGTCTTGCGTTACAAGTTTACAACTGATTTTCAAGAAAGTTAAAATTTCGTTTAGAGAAACAAATTTCTTGAATTATAGGTCTTGTTTCACTTCACTTTTTGAACTTTTTAGTTTGGTTCTCTCTAAACTTTTAATTTGTGCCAACGTCCCTTCAGTGCGAACTTTATGAACATTTTGTCCTTTTAATTATTTCATCAGTTTTCGTTTATTTTCATCCATTTTGCAGGGGTGCAAATTTCAATTACTCTTAAAAAAATTCTCACAATTCAATTATCAGAGTTCCTTCTATTTACTAATTGCACTATACTCCGGATATTTTAACCCTTGAACTTTGATTTTTGTATTTTTAAACAAATATCTAACGGTTAAAAATACCAAAATATCTCATACCCGGTGTTTTATAATCGTTGCTGTTTTGTGAAAGCGTCATTTCTCCTTCTAGAAATATATATGGATTAAGTTGGGGCTTTGGGATAACCTGATCCCATGTACTAAATCAACCCAATGTTGTTGGAGCAAAACAACAAAAGAAACCATGAGAACTTGTACTGAAAAAGAAAAAGAAGAAGTAAAAAGTTAATCTTCTCTGAAGCTGTTGTGGTAAAATTCAGTGGGAGACATTTTTAAGTGAGTCTGCAGAACAAACTCAGAGACTCTGCAGAGATACCCCCTCACATTAAAAATATACCACATATATACAAAATATAATAAATAAAATAAAAAACTATGCTTTTGCTTTGCTTGAGTTGGTCACTTTATTGTACGAGAAATTTGAAGAGGCTCTTGTTCCCCTATGTGAAATCCAATAAAGTTGGAGATAAGAGTTGATGACATCCACCAAACTATTTTGTACGAGAAAAAAAAAATGGGGTCCTTGGATTTTGACGTAAATGAGTGGATATTGGAAGTTAGGTTTAGATGAAAATTATATGTTACGTGATAATTTGATGTGATTTAACATACGTTGATATGAATGTCTTGCCAATAGTACTGTAGCTATTGTCATGTGACCGAAAACTACTTTATTTAAAATTTTGTAGCTCCAATTATGACTTAGTTCTGACTCTTAACGAATGTCAGTTTTCACGCTTAATAGTTATTATGTGATAGAACACAGCTCTAGTCAAAATTTTCCACCATTCGAGACTCCTAAGTAAAAGTCATATTTTCACACACACCCTAGACAAACAACTCTAAAAAAGTTTTTCTCTGTTTGATTTCAACCTTGTTTCAACTTATAATTAAATGCTATTTTTTCAGACTCAGTACTATCACATGACAAGACATATTGTACGTTATACATTTTTTTTCTCGTTACGACTCCAACCTCATTCAGACTCCAACCTCGTTCTGACTTAAGTGTCATTTTTCCCCACAACTCTCTTTCCAACCACCTATTAGAGCTACCCCTAGAAAAACAAGGTCTTTCCTTCCATTGAGGGTTAAAATATACAACACGCGTGGGCCGGCCGGGATAGTTTTTGCATTATCAATTGAAGCTCTTTGACTTAAGCTGAGACCGAGTGTGCAATGCATTGCCTGCTTGCAACATCTTGTCATCTCTCAAATAATATAAATGAAAGGACCAAAGCCTAACCTAATCCATGTAATTTTAATTGGACCTAAAAACAGAGCTTCAACATTTGAGTATTGGAGCCTCCAACTGCAACCAGCCTTGGAATTTATAACAAAATGCAAGAGATCAGTACAAAATAGTTCAAAGATTGTTGGCAATTTTGCACTTCATAGCTTCTTATTTTTGTAATTTTTCCCATTTTGCTGGATACAGGTAGAAAACCGTTCACATTGTCTTATTGTAAAAGTGCTTGTAATAAAAGCCATATGTAGAATTTGATCATACATGTCGAGACGTGCGTACCACATGCATGCTCTATGATTTTATATTTTTAGCGAGAAAAGTCTGCAGGGTACGTACTAGTTACAGCGCTACACGTAGGTAGGTCAAAAGAGAAATGTCATTTAACTCTAAATTTATCAGACAAGGTTCCTATAATTCTCTTGCTTGTGTTACGGAAGCATACTACAATGGTACAAACCTTATGAAACTGTCGACAAAAGTATAGCAGCTTGAATCGCTATCGCATTTTACTTTTTGACATCTAAATCACATACGGCTCAAATCCAGTCACATCCAAGTAGCTACCTTCACTTCTGTTATTCACTCTAAACCCTAGTTGTTGTTTTTGTGCTCTTTGGATAAACTTTTATTACATGGAAAATACGTACGAAACTTAATTTCTACATAAGTTCTTATAATCTTAATAACAAACGTTATGTACTAGTACACATCTAAAGTCCTTGTCTACGGTGATCATGCATACAAAACACATCTTATATCTACTCTTTTAATGTATTCTATAGGTGTCTGATTAAAATGATCATCATCGATCAGTATTTTATCGCTCCAAATCTTTGTATATTACTTATGAAAACACATTATACTTTTGTACTATAAGTCATTTTTCACTCATCCAAATATATAGGACATTGATGTTGGTCGTTCACTGGAATGAGCCATTCTTCTTTCCTGCAAATCACAGTTTAACACATATGCAAAAATATTCATAAAAACATAAAGCGAAAAATCTATGCACACTTGTCAAATTATCATTGGAATGCCTACAGAGCACAATTTGTACGTAGTCCTTCGTATTATCTTAATCCAATACGTTACGTACTAGTATACCTCTATAGTCCTTCCCTACGGTGAGTCGATGACTTGACTCTTTGCTATCATCGTCGATCAGTCTTTATATATAGCTCCATTAGTGTACGTAAATCTTCAATGCTACTGAGGAAAACATATTCTACTTATAGTACCAATCATTTGGCTCATTTCTAATAATTAAGTACTAATTAGTAGACTTAACTGCATGGAAAAATCTAGCTAATTAAGACTTAACAAACTGGCGCGTGCGTTTGATTTACGAAATGAGATATAAAAGATGAAAGTATGCTGCATGAGGGCATAAATATCAGTGAGTGAACGTGGGAGCCATGTTGGTTGTCACCAAGTATATATTGGGGCCTTTTCTGAGTCCGTAAAGTCATACAAATGATCAGTGTGGCCGGGGAACCAACTGCTCCTCACTTCATCGTGGTTTCCACATGGCAGTCAGGGTTTTCAGAAAAGGGCCTTTATCGTCTTGTACTACAAAACCACGTGCCCCCTCCCCTTTCGCTCGTCTCTTGTACCTAATTATTATACGGATGTGATATACACACACTATTTTTTACTACTTACACACTATTTTTTAATTCATATATTTTGATCTACTTCAATTCATTTGTTTTGATTGTCAAAAATTAAGAAGGTATGTAAAACGTAAATAGAGATGTGTAAAAAGAAAAAAAAAATATGTGTAAATAACATAACCCTTATCATATTCCCCCCCTCTCTCCCCCTCATATGTTATATTCTCTTTTTCTTTTGTCAAATCACATGTTAGGATTCCATCACTCTTAATTGTTTTCAAGACACGAATTCTTCCACTCTAAAACAAACTGACTTTATATGCATGCATTCCCATCATCAAGAGCTAAATTAAGTTAAACCTCTATGCTTCTTAAGAACTTTTTTCTTAAGCAAAACAAGAAAGACAAATGCACAAGTGGCATATGTCTGTTCACAAAATTAGGTGTGCTTGGAAGGTGGCCATGCATGCATGCAGTATCAGCTAGTAACTTTCGACTTACCCAAAGTTATACAAGAGATGCAGTCCCAACATCATATAAAGAGTTTCCTGAATGAAGAAAATGCCGGTTTTGATACCTCAATACAATTACGTATTTGGAATATCCGCACCTCGGAGTTCCAATCCATAACTTCCAAAAATCCACATTATGCTTCTAAAATAACATACTAAAATCTTAACATGATTCGACGGTATGATCTCCTCCAATCACAATTTAAGTGGCGGTAAACGTTTTATTTTACGAACTTACAAATCCAATTCGGGAAGATCCGTACGTCGGATTCCTGATTTATAAGTTCCTATGGTCCTCAAATATTATGTATTAAAGTTTGGTGATGATCCCGTGGTCGAATCATTGAATCATATAATAACCAAGTGGCGTCCCTTAACGGAAATATAACCAAACAACGGAATTTTGGAAAACAGATGGCTGATTCAGGTCCGGCACGTTAAGGAACCTAAGGAGGGACCTCGGGTTCCTCCCAGTGCCGCCACGTGCCGCCACAAGGTGGCAGCACAACTACGGATTTTCCCAAATTAGATTTGTAAGTTCGTAAAATAAAACGTTGACCACCACTTGAATTGGCAATTGGCGGAGATCCAACTGTTGGATCGTAATGAAACTTTAGTATGATGTTCTAGAAGCATAATGTTGATCTTTAGAAGTTACGGATCAAAAATCCGATGTGCGGATCTTTCGGATTGAGTCACGTAGGATTATGGACTCTACCATCGATCTTTGACCGACAGTTAATTCTTAGTCAATGGGTTTCAAATCGTTCTAAAACGTCCTTAGGATGTATTTTATGTAAGTTACGTGTTTTATTGATAAGAGTTCTGAGACGTGACTGAATATTTGTTCTAGGTGTTGATTGTTCATGATGTTTCAATATTCGTGTTAGGGAGTCGTAGCGCGGACCTCAGGTGAGTGGATCTTTTCCTTTCTATCGTATTTATATATATGATTGATAATTCCACAATTGCTTTTAATTTGATTTATGCATTTTATGCCATGTCATATATATAATTATATTCTAAAATACTATGATATGGTTGAGTTTTAGATTGCATCATGGTTTAGCCATATGCATATTATCTACATAATAATTGTTATGAATGCTTTGAAGCGCTAAGGTGGATGCGGGACACGCAGGTAAGTTCAGGTGAGTTTATGGTGTTATTTGAAAGGATTGAGTTATAGCATGACTACATTTATGTTGTAGGCAACTCCGACACTGTCGTACAGGTTGCCTATGAGTCTTACATGTCACTATAGGTGACTTCGACTTATGTGCTAACATTGATTGATGAGATATGGGTGCAGTCGTACAAGTCACTATAGGTGACTTTGACTTATGTGGTAGCATTGATTGATGAAATATGGGTGCAGTGTGCTAGCATTGATTGATGAGATATGGGTGCAGTCGTACATGTCACTATAGGTGACTCCGACTTATGTGCTAGCATTGATTGATGAGATATGGGTGCAGTCGTACAGGTCACATTAAGTGACTCTGACTTGCGTGCTAGTATGGATTATTGAGCACATGATTATTTATATTGCTAATGAGATGTTGTGTCGTGGTATACTTCTGGATTTACTGTTAGCATACATTTGATTTCATACTTATACGTAGCATGATTTTTTGAAAACCATACAAGTTTTACAGCGAAGGGTGATAACGGTTAGAATCTTTATTAAAACTTTGTTTTCAGGCCCACTCACTCTTGTTTGTTTTTCATCCCTCCAGGTCTAGTAGCTGAGCTTTCTTATCGACGAGGATTCGTAGCAAATTTTGGTATTGGAGATTACCTTCAATGGTATGATTCTCAATCCACTCTACTGTACTTTACTTATGCTCTGACATCACGTGTGAAATGGGTTCATTTCCACTCACAACGCACTCTCGTATTTAGGCACTTTTAGGTTTAAATTTCTTCACATTCTTCACACCACTACACTTTAAGGCTTCGTCACCCTTCATGTGTCGGCCAACACATCCCGATTCAGGATCCTAGTTGACATTCCGGGTCAGGTTGTGTCATTACTCGTATCACTAAAGTTTCTTTAATATATATATATGTATATGTATATGTATATATATATATGTAATCACTATCTAGATCGTTTTCAGGCAGCTCATCATGATGGTTTCTATTTCAAAATAAAAAAACGCTTCTTTTGCATGAATAATTGATATTTTTATTTTTATGTGGTCAACTTGAATTGGATATTAAACTCACGAGTTCTAGTTTTAGATTATTTTTCTAAGACAGAATCTGTGGAAAATAATTGCAGTTTCAGTGCCAGAGAATCAAGAACAAATCTTGTAGTTGAGCTGTACCTCACTCAATAACGCGTGTGATTATGCCAAATAAGACAAGTTTAATGGATGGAAAATAAACCACATACCAACCCTTTTCCGTCACTGCCTTAATCACTTGTTTTAAATAATCAATCTAGCTAATGTACTGCTTTGTGTTGTATTAGTGTTGAGAAAATCACACGTATGTATAACTTCTCTGCAAGTCAAAGTTAAATGGAAGTTTTAACGAAAAGTCCACGGTACTGTTCACTTTAACGAAAAACCACATTTTAACACTAAAAAGTCAAACCTGGTATTATTCACTTTACCCTTTATTTTTTCCTTATTGTTAAAACTCAAAGTTTTCAAACCCTTTTCGTTAGTTTTCATAAGTTAAATTGGCTCTCAAATATTTAGGTTTTAAGAGTGGAAGCGCTATAGGATAAAATCAGAAAATTAATAAGCAATCTATATATTATACGTAAATTACGTAATATGCTATGTACGAATGATTAGTTTTCTAAGGATTATATGAAATCATGCAAAATGTACGAATGATTAGTTTTCTAAGGATTATATATTAATTTATCGGGCACGTGTTAACTTGATTCAATAGCTACAAAAGTCAATCCTTAAAACGAATCAGCATGCAGTGGGAGCTAGCTAGCTATATAAATTAATTAGTAGGGTTCGGTTGAGATATGGGATAAGACTTCAGCTGGTTCTCAGAAACTCATCTAAAATACAGTATTTTTCAAAAGGACGACTGTCAGAATTTCTGAGAAGTTTCAAAAATTCGTCATTAATTTAATTAATTGTATAGCCTAATAATTGTGAGAGCCGATTTTATGTAAAAATAGCGATATGATTAATAGTAAATTATTCATTTATGAAATAAATTTAATTAACTTCATGAGATTTATAAAGTGAGAGATAAGCCTTAACGCTGAGAAGGAAGGAGGCGATAAGAAAATGGCCGAGAAAACTAAACGAGTAATTTATATGAAACAAGTTGATTATTACAAGAGTGCTCCGATGTAATAATGTATTATTATGTGAAAAAAAAAAATCTAACATAATAATATATTATTAGATCAAGACATTAAAAATGTTCCATGTAAATCCTTCTTGAAAAGCAAAGGATTAGATGGGACCGTATATCATTTGGATTTGGACCATGACACTGCTAGCCCTTACCCTAACCCTACACGCTTTCTATTGAGATTCTCATTGCTCGTAAACACCCTGGAGTATGGACCACCCGATGTCCGGATTCAAAACCCGACACCTGGCAACAGCCCACAACCAGGAACTCCTCTCCACCATTTTGTGCATCTAATGATACAGTATGGACCACCTAGTTCGTGTTAACCATTGGATAGAATGGATATATGCAAAACATATGAAAAAGAGAAATGCAAATGAGACTTTTTCTAAAGTGAGATTTTTTTATAATTTTTTTATGAATTTTCGGTCATTTTATATTTTTGACACAATTTATATGACGACATTATAAAATATTGTGTCAAAAATATAAAGTGACCGAGAATCTATGGAGAGTTTCATTTCGTCCTTAACATTGTCTGGCTGGCAAGGCATCATATGCCAAGCTTTGCAGAGTGATCTCTCTCTCCAGCTCTCTCTTCACTCCGGGAAATAAAAACAAAGAGGAACTCAAAGGCAAGTCCCAAATGTTCCCCACTTGGGTTACCTGATTTAGAGGGATCTGCAGAAGTATCAAGACTATACTTCCTGGGTTCCACGATTGACTACAACTACTCAGGACACTCTAATAATAGTGCTATTTCACCACCTCTTCTCCAAAGGATGCAATCATGCAAATATATCAATTTTCTTTTTTACAAAATATCAAACCGATTTATAAGTATCATGAGACGTGATAATTTTTTTTTCTCAACTAAAATAAGGTTAATAATGTTATTTGATATTCTAAGTTATTCTAATTTACGAGTAGATAATTCAAATTTGAATACAAAGTGATAGACATATTATCTTAGACAATAGACACACATCCGTACCTTTGTATGATATTTGAGTTAAAGATACAAAATGAAACCATGCTTATTATCCTTAAAGACAAATCTTGATCTTAAGAAATATAAATAAGCCATTATTTAAAGGGTAAATTACACAAAATTACCTCAATTATTGGGTCAACCACAGTTTCATACTCCATCTTTAAAACATTTCAATGTCATACCTTATCTTACAAATTTGTTGCAATGTTATACCTTCGTCAGTTTTTATGTCAATTTTTCCGTTAAATGCTGACGTAGCTTGAGGCGGGGCCCACTCCCTGGCCCAATTGGATTAAAAATTAATTAAATATTAAAAAATAAATCATTTAAATATTTTTGTTTAAAAAGTGGGAACCATCCTCTACAAACCCATCACCCTCTCCCTTCTTCCCCAACCCACCCGAGGACATCAACCTCGCCCTCTCCTCCCTCACCTGGACTTCATCCAAAGCCCTATATGCCACAATCACAACCATTTTACACAAATCTTACCAAATTAACCAATTTTTAGTTGAAAATTCTAAAGCTAATCTCATTGTGTAAACTTCATCCACCATTCATTCTTCTCCCCATTCCTCTGTTGCTATCCTCATCTTCTTTACACTCTCCTTGCCGCCGAGTCCCAGATAAATAACCAAAAATATTCATCAACTCGCCTAGTATACTCAGAACCTCAAAATTGTCGTGACTCAATATCACTAAGTTGTTCTTGAATGGGAAGATGAGCTCTGCCGATGAGTTGTTCTTTGACGGAAAGATCTGATCCATAAAGCTCACGACGCACCAGGAAAAACCCCAAATTAAAGACCCCCAAAATTCTCTCTCAAGCTGGTCCAACACCTCCGCCACCCACCACTGCCAATGGTCAAACACCTCCGCTCATGACCTATAAATTTCCCAGTGGCTCCGTTTGGATCTCGAACCGAAAACTGGGGAAGACAAGGGGGATCAGGTCGGGTTCGATCCGGTGAGAGGTAAAGATCTGGTGGAATTTTGCCACATACTAGGTTGAAAGAGGGTCCATTACTGCAAGATTGGAGAGGGAGAAAAGGGAAGGAGGGAGGGAGTTGATGGGTTCAAACTCTCACCTCCGGATCTCTAACCAGCAAGTAATCTAGCAACAATAATAGAGGTGGGAATGAGGAGGCCGATAGAGAAAAGCTGGAAGTTTATGTAAAATTATATTTGTCATGTTCAAATGACCATTGTGGATAGTTTGGCAAGGCAGGGGAGGAGAGGAACAGAGGGAAGGGGAGTCGAACAGGGGTGAAAGAATGGTTGGGGTGACCAAAGATGGGTGAGGTCGATGTCTGGGGTGAATTGGGAATAAGGGTCAGGGTAATGGGTCCCACCTTTTTTATAAAAATATTTAAATGATTTATTTTTTATTTTTCTAATATTTAATTAAATTTTTAATCCAGTTGGGCCAGGGAGTGGGCCCGCCTCAAGCTGCGTCAGCATTTAACGGAAGAATTGACAAACAAACTAATGGTGGTATGACTTTGCAACAAATTTGTAAGATAAAGTATGACAGTGAAATGTTTTAAAGATGATATATAAAACTGTGGTTGCTCTAATAGTTAAGGTAATTTTGTGTAATTTATTCTTATTTAAATTATGTTTTTTACACAGTTTTATCTTATTTAAACAACATAAATTTGAGTATAAGAAAGAATGCACTCGCCGTTTTCCCTTGAGTTTGAATCCTCTTCTATGTGTGTAGTTTAATTTAAATTATAACAGCACTTCAAAGGGTTATTAAATTTTGCTAATTTAGCTAGTAAATAGTGTCAAAATTTTGCTAGCGCATTTAACTTGTATTTTCAACAACAATCTCTATTTTAACAAATTTTAAATATATAAATTGAAAAGGATTCTACCACAACACACTTGATTAAAGTGGTTGCATATTCCGGAAAAGGATTCTCGCGGGATCCTTTTTCTAGGGATCATAGGAATTTTATGATCGTGACCGTTTATCGTACATCGTGCGATTAGTTTTTGTTAGGTACTATTTATATTTAATTTAAAATTTAAAATTTTAAAATAATTTTTGATCACACGATATACAATGAACGATCACGATTATAAAATTCCTAAGATCTGTAAAATAAGGATCCGACTATGATCTTTTTCCACGTATTCCTACCATAACACATTTGATTATGTGGTTATATATTATGAAATTGAAAACTCAAAAACATGATTAATTGTATATCGATGACGCAAAAAGACATTCGTACATGATGTTCGCTTTCAGACCAAAAAGACATGACGTTAGCGTGTCGGTGCTTCACTGGAAGTCAGAGTTGAGTGCCACCTGTCTTGGACATCCAATAATCCTCTTATCCACCTACAACAACTAAAAATATAATGTTTAATTAATGATGGGAATAATGACATAACCACATATGTCAAAAATTGCAGCAAAAAGTATCATGCATATAGCCATTATTCTCTTCGTTTGTACGTAATTTAGCTGCGTGAATATGTGGTGGTATGAGCTATTTTTCTTGATCTCTCATCTCCTTCCACTTTTATTATAAATAAAAGATTACCAAAAAGATGGATTTTACTTAGCATTTAAATAAAATGAATTTATAACATTTTGTATATGAATGAACGTGTACGAAAATTCTACAATGTTCTTATTTATGTGCTATATATAACAATCAAATAGTATAGTAAGAGAAGTACGTACATGCAAAGTTTTAATAATAATGTCTATATCCATAAAACGACTGGTATTTATGAAGTGATTAATTGTAATTACAGTTATAATTACTTTATATTTTTTAAGCTAATTTTTTTATATAATTTGTAAACACTGGTCAAAGAATCAGCACCGTCAATTTATTATTCTTAGTGTCGGACTAATGTGCCTTTCGCGTTTTTCCCTCATGTACCCCTGTGCCTCGAGGCTCCCTATTTATATCCATGCAGCGCTCTATTTCCACAAAGCAAACCCTCCTTCCTAAAAACCAACTTCTCTACTCTACTCTCTCTCTCTCTCTCTCTCTCTCTCTCTCTCTCTAAGCTTGTTAAGAAAAAGTTCGAAAAAGTTCTTTTCATTTCACAAGTACTTAACCAGAGGCTAGCAAGCTTGGTTGCACTGAAAATGTTGTCAAGGAAAGCAAGTTGTGACTCGCATGGCCAGGACTCATCCTACTTCCTGGGATGGCAGGAATACGAGAAGAACCCATATGATCAAGTTCAAAATCCAAATGGTATCATTCAGATGGGACTTGCTGAGAATCAGGTGAGAATCCGTCATCACGAAAATCTACGATCTGTTATTGCTACTAAAGTCCATTGGAATTAGTAAATTAAGTATAAGGTTCGAAGCCCTCTAACGTGAAAAAAAGAAAAGAAAAAAAAAGTACTACTTGCTAGCTTCTATGTCACAAAATATTTTGAAAAGATCTCATGGCTTGGTCAAGCCTCAAGCTATCATGATAAGAAATAATAATGCAATCAATCAGATGGTCCATGGTTGTTCAAAGTGACAATCCGAGTTGGTTGGTGGTTTTGCATGCGTGCGTGTGCGTGTGCGTGTGCGTGTGCGTGCGCATGGTCTTATATCTGTTTATACATTATTTAATTAATTTTTATAATTATTTGAGTGTTAATATTTTGTACATTCTTTAGTCTCTTACGCAATTCCACTTCCGGTAACATGCTTATCAATATACACCCCTCTCTCTCTCTCTGTCTCTGTGCAGCTCTCGTTTGACCTTATTGAGTCATGGCTCGCAAGCAATCCCGATGCACTGGAGTTGAAAATAAATAGAGAATCTGTTTTCAGAGAGTTGGCTCTCTTTCAAGACTACAACGGCTTCCCTGCTTTCAAGAATGTATTACTTCTAAATTTATGTAAACATTTAATCTTCTGAAGTATATATTGACATTTTTTTGTGAAGAAATATAAGTAATGCTATGAAGACTAATTTTGGAGATTAAATTTACAAACTAAATGATGCGTCACCAATAGAAATAAGCACGTTTATCAACGTTTAAGTAATAAATCAATTATCAACTTCCATATTCTTTAGTTTTCAAAACTTTGTTTTAAATTTAATTTCCCTAGCATTACCCAAGAAATATATATGTTTACAATTTTGATCATGGATTAATATATACGTATGTATGTATGTATATATATATATATATACATTGTAAACTAATATGCGCTTGTATATACAGGAGATGGTAGAGTTCATGGCAAACATGAGAGGAAACAAAGTAAAATTTGATCCAAGCAAGCTTGTGCTCACAGCCGGTTCAACTTCTGCCAACGAAACTCTTATGTTTTGCCTTGCTGATCCCGGTGAAGCCTTCCTCCTCCCCATTCCATACTATCCAGGGTATTGATCTAATCTTTGTCCGCTACATCGTAATTACGTCCAAACATTTTTTTCTCATTGTACTCTGAGAATTTTTTGTACATACGAGTTACATATAAACCTTTATGTCACAGCTACAAGCATGTGAAACTCACCACACAACAATGAGTCTCACAAACATTTATAACTTGTGAGTTTCACATGCATGAACAGGTGCATACAATTAATAATTTATTCCCGCGTATAACTTCTTAATTAGTACTTATATTTTGTTTGAAAATATAACTCAACTATTGTTGTTGATCACGTCCTCTTTTTGGCAGGTTTGATAGAGATCTGAAGTGGCGTACCGGAGTTGAAATTGTTCCAATAAAATGCACAAGTGAAAATGGATACAAAATCACCGAGTCTGCATTGCAAGAAGCCTACCAACAAGCCCAAAAATTCAACCTAAAAGTTAAAGGAGTATTGGTCACAAATCCTTCAAACCCTTTAGGCACAACAATGACTCGACTTGAACTCAACCACCTCATAGACTTCGCCATGGAAAAAGAAATACACATAATAAGCGACGAAATATACTCAGGAACCGTCTTCAACTCCCCTAGTTTCATAAGCATCGCAGAAGCTCTAACTGAAAGAAACCTAGAAGAAGACGAAGTATGGAATCGTTGTCACATTGTGTACAGCCTCTCTAAGGATCTCGGGCTGCCGGGTTTTCGGGTAGGCATGATTTACTCCAACAATCAAACTGTTGTGTCCGCAGCTACAAAGATGTCAAGCTTCGGACTTGTCTCTTCACAAACTCAGTACACTCTTTCCCAAATGCTGAAAGACAAGAAATTCACCGCCAACTACATGAAGGAGAATCAAAGGAGGCTTAAAAGGAGAAAGGAGATGCTTGTTTGTGGGCTCAAAGGGGCAGGGATTAGGTGTTTGGAAAGCAATGCTGGGTTGTTTTGCTGGGTGGACATGAGGCACCTTTTGAGGTCCAACACTTTTGAAGCTGAAAAGGAGCTTTGGAAGAAAGTGGTTTGTGAATTCGGGTTGAATATCTCTCCCGGTTCTTCTTGTCATTGCTCTGAACCGGGTTGGTTTAGAATGTGCTTTGCAAATATGTCTGAAGAAACCCTAATGGTTGCAATGCAACGTGTCAAGGCCCTCGTTGACTCCACAATTGTTCACCAGCAAACAGGACTGTCCAAATCCAGGTGGTTAAAGAGCAAATGGGTTCTCCAATTGGCTTCATATGAGCGTGAACCAGACCGTTAGCTAATTAACTAATTAATCCTGTGTGACATATTGAATTTATTTGTTTTGCTGATAAAGGTAGAGATTAAGCAGGTGATGCTTGCAGATTATGTTTTCATCACCATAAAATGTAGTTAATTATTGTATTTATTCGATGTATTTTGTGTGGTATTTTTTATTTGTAAGAATGATGGTCCACAGTCCGTTATTGGAATAAAATGAAAATGTAGTCTCATATGCATATATGTATATGTATGTGTGTAAATTAATGATAAAGTGTTACTAATATTGTAGAATATCTAAACAGTGATAGTAGTAAACTATATGTGAGATGTATGATGCCGGATAGAACCTGGGATATCTAGGAGAGGGGGGGATAGATAACCTGGGATTTGCTCAACCAGGGGCAACGGAGCTCACTCGACGTTGCTAATCGTGGATTCGATCACACGACCAAGCCAAATGCTTGATTGGGGAAGGAGAAATCACTCACTTCAAATGCACAAGGCAAATATAATTTTAATTCATTCAAGTCTTCCTCCCGCATCATTCTCCTCTTCTCGAAAAAACTCGTCCTCGAGTTTCAGTTGACTTTTGGTTTTCCCTCGATCTTTTGGATGTCCAACCAAGATGTTCCACAATACCCAACTTAGCACCACAATTTTCCAATTTCTTGAGCAAATCCAAATAGTAGAATATTCCAGGTATTTTGCTTTCCAAAACTTTCTCAAGTTCTGTGCACCGCTTAACAGTTTCATGATAGCAACAATTTCTTTTGAAAAATGCTTGTCAATCTTCCATATTTCCTTTTGATATTGATGACTTGGAAAAATGCTTTGGTCCAAGTATATTTTCCTACTATGGAAAGCAATAAAGGATTCCCAAATGTAGTCACATATATAATGGGTATCAAGGTCAAATATTACCTCTTTATGATGATACACGCATCGTTCTTTCATAGATGAACGCATTCCTTTGTCACCGTAGCAGTATTCACAAAAATTTGGAGCAGGTTTGGCATTGACTCCAAGTTGCAAGCAACATTGGTGATTAACCACCGTAAGCATAGCCATATAATCTTCATCTTGCTTACCATAAATTAGTAGAGAACACCCATCGAAAAAATTCTCTTTGAGGTCGTCATCATCATCAACATACTTGTCATAAATTGGTGGAGAATTCCAATCAACCAAGCTAATCTCTTCAACCATTTGATGTTCAAACGGATGAAAAATATCAGCCATGATCTTCCAACTGCAGCGGAAAACCTGCTCTGATACCACTTGATGCCGGATAGAACCTGGGATATCTAGGAGAGGGGGGGATAGATAACCTGGGATTTGCTCAACCAGGGGATGTATATGTATATATGTGCTTTTTAATGGACTTCCTTAATCTAAAAACAGTCCTCTAATGTCCATTTAATCAGTTAATTAACTATTGATGATTTAGTGACAACTTCAAATTCGAATCCTTCAGTCAGATTATAAATGGAAAAGCTCGTAGCCAAAGGACCTTCTATTTTAGATGATAGCTCTTGTAATTAATTGTAAAAGTGTGAAACTCTTTTTTTGATCGGATTGAAAGTCTTGGCAAGATTTTTCATCGAGACTTACTTCTCGCATCCGACCCTTTGTTTTGGACAAAAAAAAGGCCTTGCCGGTCATATTCCAACAAAAGAACACCCGGGTCATTAGTCATAGAAGTTGTTTTGATCTGTATTGTACTTGTCACTATAATGCTTAAAGGCATCTTTCCAATACATGCAATACAATTTTCCCTAAACCCTGAACCCTTAATCTAACAAACCAAACTCTAATTATGCTTTCTTTTGAACAAGAGAAAATAAAAAACTCAGACCATAAACAGAACATCATTCTATTTTCTTATTTGTTTGGTTTTATCTGTGTTGGCATATGTAGCATCAAACGTCTTGTAAATCCCTTGCAACTTTCCAATATTGAAAATTAAGAGATTACTATTTTTTATCTGGTTTGAAACATTTAAAAAGCATTTGCAGCAACTTCCAGTCACTAGCCTTGGTGCAAATCAGAATCTAATTAACCGGTGTTGCATGCATTCGGATACGAAAATACAATACGATACGGCGATAAAACAAAATTTCAAAAATTAAACGAATACTGAAAAGATGCGACAATGAAATGGTTAACATACGGGTTCACAAGTTTGCATCCACTCTGTCATGTTGAACACAAATTACCATGAGAGATTTAGATTAGTCGTTGCGAGCTGAACTAAAATGAACCAATTATAATAGCTAATGCTCAGAACAAAAGAACATTGGTACTTGTAAATTTGTAATGCATAGTAGAAAGAATGAAAAATGAAATTAGAGCAATTGTCCCAAAATTTTATTCTAATTGGAGTTTTGGTACTGAACTAAAAACTTGTGAGTTAATCCTTGAATTTCAAACAATGTGGAACAATGGTCATTTTAGGTAACTACGTTAGAACTTTTGTCCCTTATATAGTTATATGCCCATATAAACTCTATATTTTGGATGGAGGTTATGACGGGGACCAATTCTTGTGAATTTTTAGTTTAGGAACCAATACTTCAATTAAGTCAAAATTCAAGGACTAATGCTCCAACTTTCTCAATACTAACAATGACATAATCACATCTGTCATAATTGCAGCAAAAAAAAATATATCATGCACTGTCATTCTTCTTTCAATTTGTATGTAAATTAGCTGCATGAAATGTACTAGTAGCTCTGTTTCTTGATCTCTCATCAACTTCTCCCCTCAAATTTTTTTTGGTTAGATTTAAAAAACGAAAAACGAAAAAATTACCAAAAAGAGGGATAAAAATTTGAGCTTGCATATCATGAACTTGTAACATTTTTTGTACATGTTATGTTCACTATTCAGTTTCCACCAAACTAGCATTTTAATTTCCATTTCTGTCCACGCAGGTAGATTCTCAATTGAATTCACATGTTTAAATTAAAATTTTACCAAAATGTCATATATATTTCTAAAAAGTGCTGTTTCGAGGTTTCCAAAACAAGTTATTTTGTGGTAAAAAGATTCTGTGAATTTGCATGTTTTACAGATTGATTCACTGAATAAAAGATAGGGGTGTGATATCCCATTTTTACTTCTCACACGCCCTTCTAATTTTCGGTCGTCTGATCAGATGAATTGCAGAAGATCAAATGACAGAAATTAACAAGAGTTGTGTGAGAAGTAAAAAGGAGTGTGTGTGGATAGCACACCCCAAAAGATAAACCCTTTTGTCCATTCCATCTAATGTTTTAATTCTGAATACCACAACATAAATTGTTTGGTTAATTACGTCTTTCCAAGACTAGCATGAAATTAAGCAAATATAATTGAAAAGGAGATTCCAAAAAGTGTGTTCTGGAAAAATGTATTTTTGGAAATAAATCCTATGATCTTGATGCCAATGAATTGGAGGTCTGTGGAATTCACAAAAGGATAAAGTATTTTGGAAATACTAAATAGATTCCAACAATGTTTTCCGTTCTATATATGAGATTATGCACCCAAAATTCTCTTTGCCCCATCTATTCGAGCCTGACCTTTCGTTTAAACTCCATTTAACAGTATTAACTCTTCAACTTATCTCCTCAATAAAAATAAATAAAAACTAAAGATAAATTAAGTCAAAAGGACACGTGTGACTCAAATAGATACAACACATGCACTGGAGCTGAAAAGAAATGAAGAATCCGTTTTCAGAGAGTTGGCTCTCTTTCAATTTCAAGACTACAACGGATTCCCTGCTTTCAAGAATGTAATTACTTATAATTTTATTTTCTAAATTTATAACATATTTTTCTGGTAAATAAATTTATATGTACAATTTTGATCTGGATGAACATATACTTAGACGTGTGTGTTGTGTGCATGCAAGTACGTATATATATTGCATATATTGTAGACTAACATTCACTTGTATATACAGGCGTTGGTTGAGTTGTTGGCGGAAATGAGGGGAAACAAAGTAAAATTTGATCCGAATAAGATTGTGCTCACCGCGGGTTCAACTCCTGCCAATGAGACCCTTATGTTTTGCCTTGCCGATCCTGGTGAAGCCTTCCTCATCCCCACTCCATACTACCCAGGGTATTGATCATATCTGTGTGCCTTACATTGTATTTATGCCAAAACATGTTTTTTGATCACTACTACTTTTCGGCAGGTTTGATAGAGATCTCAAGTGGCATACCGGAGTTGAAATCGTTCCAATACATTGCACAAGTGCAAATGGATTCAGAATCACTGAATCTGCACAGGAGGAGGCCTACCAACGTGCCCAAAAATTAAACCTAAAAGTTAAAGGAATATTGTTCACAAATCCTTCAAACCATTTAGGCACAACACTGACTCGACTTGAGCTCAACCACATCATCGATTTCGCCATTGCAAAAGAAATACACATAGTAAGCGATGAAATATACTTGGGAACGGCTTTCAACCACCCCAGTTTCATAAGCATCGCAGAAGCTCTAACTGAAAGAAACCTAGAAGAGGCCGAAATATGGAATCGATGTCACATTGTGTACAGCCTCTCTAAGGATTTTGGCTTGCCGGGTTTCCGAGTAGGCATGCTTTACTCCAACAACCTAGCAGTTCTGTCCACAGCGACGAAGATGTCAAGCTTTGGACTTATCTCTGTTAATATGAAGATATGTAGAAGCTGAAGCAGAGTTTTAGAGAGAGAGTAGAAGAAGACAGAGAGAGAAAGAGAGATAGGAATTCTGTATTTCTTAATGATCAAGTTTACAATGATTCATGTAAAGCTTTATACTCACAGCAGTACAATACAATCCTTAACTATACTAACTAAGGGAATACTGACAGTTATAACAATCTAATATACGATTGTAGTATTAAGTGACACAAGTCATAATCTCAACCATTCACTTATACACTTAACATTCCCCCTCAAACTCATGATCGGATGATCCAAGCGTGAGGTTGGAACAGTGAGTTTGAACCAGTGGTGCTGCAAATTGCTCATTTGAAGAGACCAATTGAACAAGACACTTCTTGACAGATGACCATGATAGAAGATTGTCTCCCTCAATCTCATGGTTGGAGTATCAAAATATGAGATTGTTGCAAGAAACAGAGCACATTATCTTCAACGAGTGACAAGTCAAACTAATACCTTTGTCATGAACATCTTTAGACTTAGTGCAGTTCATGAAGAACATATTTTGATACGTCATGAAAGACCGATTGAATTCTTCCAACCAACTGCACAAGTAATCTAATTATAGCAACAAGAAATTCCAACTTAAACTGTAAAAGCCAGCTCAGTAACCCAACAATTAAGAAGGAAGAAATCATTCTCAAAGTACATCCAAGATAAATGCTTCTGAACAAAAACTTGGGGCCTCCACCTTTGTTAGTAATTAGCATATGGTATGCTAGCTTAAGATCAACAATACTTGCACCATCACATAACCTACTCAAGGTATGCATTTCACCAAGTTTTCCAATGTTGTCATAGTCTTCTTGCTAGTGGTAAGAGCATATATCTGATAAGGTATTACTTGTCTCCAGAAGAATGCCACCAATCTCTGAATTTCCCAGAGGGAATCGTGTTGATTTTTCACCAGGTGATTTGATGGTAAGATCAGATTTGAGTGATGGAAGGTAACTTGTAGAATGGCACAAGGAAGTTGATACATTGATTTCATGGTCTTTCTTTGTTGCCAACATTTCCAGCTTTTCACCAAACATGCTTTCTATTATTTCCTTATCAGCTCCTTTACAAGTCATGTCGTTAGTCACATCATGTTCTATTGGAATATAATCTCCCTTCTTGCCATAAACATGATTACATCCACTGAAGCATCCATCATTGGGCCAACAACATTCACAATATTTTGTCAGTGGGGGATGAGAGCCAAGAATTCCTTGAGATATTTTCAATGTACTTTGATATGATTCAGGGGTTGAAATTGAAGAGTGAGTATTAAGTATGTGATAAAAATGAGCAGCAAACTGAACCTTCTGTGAATTTGGATATGAAGATAGAGGTAAGCCAAGAACTCCAGGTGAAAATTGAGGAAAAGACATGTATGTATTAAACCTTGGACCATTATTGTAATGGAATCGACCTTTACCACAATTCTTGGATTGAAAATTCCTATAAGCATCATTATAACCACATGCATTTTTACCATTGCTCGACTGACCACAAATATAACCATTGTAAGCCCCATTATCATAGCTAGATTAACTGAACTACAATTTGATTGAGCATGATAGCCACCATTGTAACCAGCAACACAATTACCATTTATATTACTTGATTGACCAGCATGAAAATGAGAGCTAGAGAGAGGAAATGAATAACCTTTTGTCTCATATTTAGATACCATAGCAGACAAGAAAGGTGGCACAGGAACACAATCCTCAATGGCTTCCTCAGCGAGCAATTGTGCACGAAAATCCTCAAGTGAAATGACATTCTCACGCCCTCTTATTACACATTTAAATGTGTTGTATTCTACAGGGAGTCCATTCAAGGCAATGATCATAATGTCTTCATTAGGAAATGTAACACCAAGAATAGAAAGTGCATCCCTTGCTTCTTTAATTCTTCGAAGATACTGGGAAATTGAATCAGATCCTTTCTTAATGTTGTACATATCATTCTTTAACTTGATGATACTAGTTTTTGTGATTGGTAAGAAAAATTCGTCTTGAAGATGAACCCACATCTCTTGAGAACTCTTGCTACCAATCACACAAGAAATTGCAAATGAAGAAAGTGTTGCAGTAAGTAGCAACATCAAAGCATGATCATGCATTTTCCACACTTACAATGTTAATATGAAGAAATGTATATTAACCTGGCTCTGATACCATGTTAATATGAAGAAATGTAGAAGCAGAAGCAGAGTTTGAGAGAGAGAGTAGAAGAAGACAAAGAGAGAAAGAGAGATAGGAATTCTGTATTTCTTAATGATCAAGTTTACAATGATTCATGTAAAGCTTTATACTCACAATAGTACAATACAATCCTTAACTATACTAACTAAAGGAATACTGATAGTTATAACAATCTAATATACTATTGTAGTATTAAGTGACACATGTCCTAATCTCAACCATTGACTTATACACTTAACAATCTCCTCACAAACTCAATACATGCTTTCCGAGATGCAGAAAGACAAGAAATTCAGAACCAATTACATGGAGGAGAATGAGAGGAGAATGAAAAGAGGCTTAAAGAGAGAAAGGAGATGCTTGTCTGTGGGCTCAAAGGGGCAGGGATTAGGTGTTTGGAAAGCAATGCTGGGTTATTTTGCTGGGTGGACATGAGGCACCTTTTGTGGTCCAACACTTCTGAAGCTGAAAAGGAGCTTTTTTTTAGAGTGGTTTGTGAATTCGGGTTGAATATCTCTCCCGCGGCTTCATGTCGTTGATCTGAACCCGGTTGGTTTAGAGCGTGCTTCGCAAACATGTCTGAAGAAACACTGACGGTCGCAATGCAACGAGTCCATTCCCTTGTGGACTCCATTACCATTGTTCATAAGCACGGTTTGTTGTTTTGCAGATTGTTTTTGTAGGTTCATTTATATCTAGTTAGGGGGTCCAAGTTCTATGTTCCCCTCTCTTTTACTTGTGTATTTCTTTTTCTCTTTCTTTCTTTCTTTCTAGAGGTCAAGTATATACCCCACCCTCTATTTTTGTAACTTTTTTTTGTTTATCACCGAGGGGTAAAGGTAAGGTTTTTGTCCTTCTCTAACTAGGTGTAACATTTTTTTTCAAACTAATAAAACATCTCTCGTACCGTCGAAGTTTCTTTGATAAAATAAAGATTAAGGTTGGTACTTCCTTCAATGTCGCTCTCATTTTCTATATGTTTCTCTTGTAAAATAAACCCTCGCCGGCACCCACGAATACCTCGGCATAAAGCTTTCACAGAAAATCTCCCCCGACGAGCTCTTTCAGTTTGCCCTTTCGAAGCGAAGGTATAGAAGCTATTGGGCCCTCTATTATGGGCTTACGGTGCTCCATTCTTAGGTTTGTTGTTAATGGATATCCACCAAGTATTATCTTTTTTTTAATTTTGAAGAATTTTAAAGTAACTTATTGAATTACGACTATTCAATTAAAATTTAAATAAATTTTATGAAAATTATGAGTATCCAATAGGGGCGGGCAAACGGGTCCTGGACCCATGGGTCGGGGCGGGTACCCGCAGTTCGGGGCGGGTCCAAAATTTCAGAACATAAAACGGGGCGGGTTACGAATTTAGCGGGGCGGGGCGGTTCTTAAACTAGGAATAAATAGGCCCCCGGCCCGGCCCGTTTCTAGCATCTTCTAAATTAGACTTCGATCTCTCATCTGCTCAGTTTCTCTTCCATTTGCTCTGTTTGCTCAGTTTCTCTTTCCATTTAGAATCAACAATCCATTTGCTCAGTTTCTCTTCCCCTCAATCTCTCATCTCCTCTCACTCAGACTTCGATCTCCCCTCCGTCGGCCACCATCATCATCAGACGTCGATCTCTCCTCCTGACTCGCTCCCAACATCCTAGTTTTGTTCACTGCCATCATCATTAGCTTCGTTCGCCGCCAGCGTCATCAGATCTCGATCCATGGCCACTGAAATCCTCTCTCGTTTTTTTTTTGTGGCTTTAATTTCTGAATGCATGTAAGAAATCGGGAATGGGAATGCATGTAAGAATTCCTTCGTTTTTTTCCTGTCTCCACTCACTCTCTCTCGAACTCAGTCTCTCTTTTTCTCAAAGTCGAAGGAATTTTGCTGGGTTCTTGAATCTTGACCTCTGTTATGTTCCAATTTCAAATTTATTGTTGAATTAAATTGAATTTGAATATATATGCATGTCTTGTGATAGTTCATGTTTCTGTTCAGCACATTAACACACACATGTTTGATGGATTTTCTTGAATTTTTTTTTTTTGGTGGGTAAATCCGTAGATGACATGAAATTTATTGTAGAAATGTATGTTGGCAGAGGACATGAAATTTTCGACATGTTTGAACTTGTTGTAATGGGGATAGATCTGTAGATGTGTGTTAATGGGGGTAGATCTGTAGATGTGTGTTTGAATTAAATTTTCGACATGAAATTGAAGGGTTTTATTTCTATTTTTGTTCTTGGGATTTGTCGTCAGCAATTGCAGGTCGACGGAAAGTGCTTTGGCGGCGGCAGAGGATTTAGTAGATTAGGTTTCTGTGTGTTTTTGTTTTGGGCTCAACTCTTGGGTTGGGTTATTCTTTTGTAAGTTTTGACCAAAAAAAAAAAATATTGTTCTATTGGACCCGTGAACCCGACCCGAACCGGCCCGTTTCAAACGGGTAGGGTTAGGTCCGGTTCCAGAATCTGAAATTTCATTATCCGGCCCGGCCCGACCCGTTCAGGTCCGGTCCCTTCAAAATTGGGCCCGGCCCGGCCCGGCCCGTGCCCAGTCCTAGTATCCAATCAAGATTAAAATAAGTTTATAAAAATTTATGCGTATTTGATTACTAGTTAATGCGAAAAATTAAAAAGTACAAGATTTTGATGAATTCGAATAGCATTATCATTTGTTGATGATATTCGATGTATCCAGCATTATTCATTTGCTATTGCTCTACTTGTTACAGACTTCATTTTTCAAGTTATTTTTTCATTATCGAATTATTCTTAAATGTTCATTATCGTATGCATATTATATCTACAAATTTAATCGTTAAACATTATTTTTATTTTATTTTATCATGATGTAGGAAACTAATCGACAAAATAATAATTAATACGAGGAAGGAAAAAAAAAATATAACTTTCCGAAACAACCTATAGGAAAGGGATAGAAAAACATTCATCCCTAACCCTCAAACTGATTCGGGGGGCCATTCCCTTACTCTGAGAGCCTCCGCGTGAACCGAACGGCGCCGTTTCACATCCACCATTCGGTTTCTGGGGAGGCCCCTAACCTTATAGCTAATTTTTTTTTCATTTTTTTAACAAATGACATTTTTAGTACCTTACAGTTAATTACATCAAAATAATTATTTAATAATTAAGCGAAAAATGAAAATGTTCGAAGCAAAGTTTTTGAAAAAATGAAATAAAGGACGAAGAAATAATCAGATCTTCGCGCACAAAACGGCTTCGAATCGCTGTGTGCCCCTGTCTGAACCAAACGGCATCGGATTTGCATCTCGCCTTCTGGTTATTCGGAGGGCAAAATTAACAAAGCAAACAAAAACTTAAAAGAATATTTGGGAAAAAAGATTTGAGAATGTGTGAGGCTGCTTGGAGGACAATCGATTGAGAAACCCAAAAGGCCTCGGTCACAAAACACCGAAATTAAATCAAATTAATATCTGCCTCCTAACTAAGCCAAAATACGAAATTGAAATTGATTCATATGGCTACTCAAAGAGGCAGTGAAATTGAACATGAAATCGGAACAAATAAGTAAATTTCAGCGCCGGGGATTGGAGGACGGCGGAGATGGAGGCGGTGGCGGCTGAGAGATGCGGGGGAATGGAAAATTCGAGAGGAGATGTTGTAGGGTTTTGAGATTGTAGAAGGGAGGCGCAATAATCCGGTGGTGCGAAGACCGTTTTAAAGACGTACGAATCCAGTAGAAACGTGCCACGTAGAAATAAAATATTTTCTTGGGCTTTACGTTCTTCCATGGGCTAATGCGCCGTAAAGGCTAGGATGTAATCACGACACTGGACCGATGACATAAAAATAGCCCATCAAAGCAAACCGTGAGGAAGGAAATGTTCTGCAAAGCAATTAGGGCTGGACACGGTTTAGTTTGGTTCACTTTTGATTTCAAAATTAAAAAAAATTGAAAACCAAACCGTTTTATAAATATTTTGGACTTTCTTTTCTGAGGTTCGGAGTTTGCATGCCCCGATAAATCCAATTTGGTAGAAGAAGAGACTTACATAGGAGCGAGAATAGTTTACTGTATACACCATTAATGTTTTTCATTTTTTAAAAAAGGGGACCAGTTGGTGGCTTTGTCATGGCAGTCCAGTGAAAACTTACAGACGTATTTTAGGCCTCCCTTTAGCTACCATTGTTCAATTCATCAGTGCCAAAAATTGAACCCAGGACGTGCCATGTGAAATACAGAACAAATGTTTTTAGTTTATGGCATTTTGGGTTATTCAATATCCTACACGTTAACCAAACGAGCCCCCATAAGTCGACCCACTTAAAATAATGGGCCCACTCTTGACCCAATTTGTGCCTAACCACAAAAGAGAGGCCACTCACAGCAACCGCGCAGGGAATAAAATTTGTGTGATGCAGCGTCCACAAACAAGATAACAAAGTATAAAAGGAAAACTAATGAAAAAAAAAAATTTAACAAAAAGTCATTTTTAAAAGTTTAGTGAATAGTGTCAGGTAAAGGTAAAAATTTGATTTTTAGTTAAAAGTGAACAGTACCAAAATTGTTTCGTTAAAACTCTCTTTAAACCCAAGACGTCACTCTCTGATTGTGACAAATGAAAGCTACATGCAATACTATCAACTTCCAATGCTTATGAATATTTAAGCTTTGGTTGACATTTTTTAGAAGTATCATTTGGTAATTGTCCAAGAATTATCATGGGTGATATTTATGTCACGCATGGTGGTATCGTTAAGAAAGTATCAATCAAAACGAATACCTATGATTATTTCATGGTCATTTGTTTGATTCCGAAATTGGGAAAGTGTGTGATTTATGGTAGTATATGAAACTAAAAGTAGTTGAATTTACTTTCGGGGCACCAAGATCTATGTTCAACCTGAAGTGCACGAAATAAGAGAGTGAAGTCCTTTTGGTTAGAGTCCAATAAACGATCGATTCGGGTTTCATATATTGAGGCTTAAGAGTTTGACAAGATAACTAATGAAAAGAGAAATGGATTTATCTATTAACTGGGTTAAGAATAGAATTAAGAGGAAACATTACATTCATGCATCATTATAGCTTATGATGTATCAAATGCATTGTGGTTTTTGCCCTACAAAGCTAATAGCTCACGCTTTATTGACATGTGTTGAACCGGACACTTGAAGAGTAGTCGAATTTCACTAAAAGTCTAGACAAACTTTTGCGATGTAAAATAAAAGTATTTTATTTTCTTTGTATTTTGTATTTGCATATTGGGAGCATTGTTTAATTTTTTCAGCGACCCCGAATTCTGACGTGACAGTAGGGGTGTATTCAATTGAGATCTTGAAGGATTTTATTTTATATAATTTCAAGGTATTCAAATAAGATTTTAAGTTATTATATGAAAGTTTAGTGTATTCATAATTTTAAGAGAGAAAATTAAAATCTACCGAAATTCAAGTACATTCAATTACGATTTTATATGAGTTCATAACATTCTAGGAGTATGTAATTACAATTTATTTTAAATAACTTTTAAAAAGTTGAAAAGTTCAAGAGAATTAGAGAGATTTTTTTTTATGTATTTTAACATTTTCAAATCTCATATCTCTCTCTAAGAATCTGATGAAATTTACTGAAAATTAATTAAACTTCATCAAAATTCATAAATTTATAATATTCAAATTCTTCCATAAAACCAAGGTCTGTAAAATCGATATTATCGGCGAAATATCGCCGATAATATCGTTTTTATCACATAACGATATTTTCTGCTACTAACACTCTATTATCGTGATAATATCGCTAATATCGATAATATCGTGATATTAGCGATATTGGCAATATTATCGCCGGGAGGTGAGAATGGTGATGGTGCTCGGATCTGATGGTGCAGTGCTCGCTGCCGCCGAGAGGTGAGAATGGTGATGGTGCTCGGCGGAGTTGTAGAGAAGAGCTGGGGGGAGAACCGGAGAAGGATCGAGAGTAAACTGAGGGAGAAGGATCCACAGGTGGTGAATCGATGGTGCTCGGCGGAGTTGCAGAGAAGAGATGGGGGGGGAGAACCGGAGAACGATCGAGAGACTAAGGGAGAAGGATCGAGAGCCTGAGGGAGAAGGATGGACGGAGAGACTGAGGGAGAGATGGATCCAGAGACTTGAGGGAGAAGGACGGACGGAGAGACCGAGGGAGAGAAGGATTTAGAGAGGGTTTGCGTGTTGAGGGAGAAGACGGAGAGACCGAGGGAGAGAAGGATCCAGAGAGGGTTTGCGTGTGTGTGGTGGTCTGCGTGCGTGTGTGCGTGTGTTTCTTTCTTATCCGAGAGTGTGTGTGTGTGAAAAAAGCATTTGACAAGACAAAAAGGTATGTGAAAACATTGACAAGACAAAAAGGGGAGTGGTTTCTTATTGTCAAAAAAACCGTGTGTGTGTGTGTGAAAAAACATTGACAACACAAAAAGGTGGTGTGAAAAAACATTAACAATTACATGCAAAACTATTTTGGGGATTTATCATTTGATAACTACTCTTCACAATACACTTACTCTACATATAGAGATGATGAAGATAGTGAAAATTTTGAACCTCATAGGAACTCTATGTGGTACTAAGTCACTCATGTATCTTACCATGCAATGTATAAAGTGTAAAATATTGTACTAATTCATTATATATAAATGATTTTGGTGTGTTTAAACTTCTTTCATTAATTACTACATATTTTCTACACTCACAATGTTTGCCAGCTCGCTATATAATCAACTTAAATCAGCTAAATCCATCATGCAATGCATTTCCTTCCAATTTTTTGTGATAAACTAATAGATAATTGACTAAATAAACATCCTGCAAAGTTTCAAAAAAAATTTCCAAGTTTTTCTTACAATTTCCGTGGTTTTTATTCAATTTTTATCGATATCGATAATATCCCGATATTTCCATCGTTATTTCCGTGTTTTGGACTACCGATATTTCCGATATCGTCGATATTTAATACCTAGCATAAAACAGAATAATTGAAAATCCAAAAGAACCTTCGACAGTTACTTGTATCCTGGACAGTTAGGCCTGGACTGTCCGTGGCTGTCCTCCACGTGTTCCACCCTTTAGCGCCGCATATTTTTTAGTGGAAGTACCAATACATCAGACGCCACGTGGCGCTCTCGAAGACGCTTTTACGGTATTTTGCAAAAAAGTTGGTTCTTCTTTCTAGGCCACGTCTCTTCTTTTCTTTCTCTCCGGATCATAGAAAATTGCCTGAAACATTATCTAGGGTTTCTTTTCGAGGTTTCACCTTTTCTTCTCTCTTTATTTTTTTTTTCTATTTCTGTAAATTTTTGTTCGTAGGATTTTGTACTGTTGGAGTTTCTTTGAAGTCGAAGCAAAAGCGCGGCAATTAATGGCGTGCGAGTCTTAATTCCTACTTTGCCTTCGGAATTCCGGTTGATTAATTCGCTTCGATCACTTGGAGTTCTCTGCGAATTACGCGAATTGTTGATTCAGGTACTCGAATTTCCAGTTTTTTTATTTCTTGGATTTAGTTTCTACTTTGTTTTGGATTTTCGAGGACTCTGAATCGCTCATCTAATTCTTAATTACTGATGATTTGTGATGAAATTTGATGTATTGTTTCGAATTATTTGAGTTGAAGCAATGTGAATAAATTTGGTTTTGTACGAGTGAGAATTGAAGTTGAATTTTGGAAATTTTGGAATTTGGGATATCAATAATTGAATGATGGCGTATGGTAAATTCATTTTATTTATTTATTTATATTTATTATGAGTTGTGTTCGAAATTTCGAATTCTTAGGCAGATCGACGGATAAGTATTGCAGCAGCTGATTTGTGTGTGTTCGGAACTTCGGATTACTGGTTGTGTTCGGCTTACGGTGTAATCGGGTGTCTCGAATTCGCTTTCTTGGGTGATGAGATACTTTGAAGATTGTAGATTTAGTGGATAGAGATGAATCTTGCAGCTCTTTTGACTTCTGCGGGGATTAATATATCTGTGTGCGTGATACTCTTTTCGCTATATTCTATATTGAGGAAACAACCGTGCAATGTGAATGTCTACTTTGGACGAACGGTTTCGATAACCAAAAGAAGAAGTGATCCTTTCTGCTTGGAAAGGTTTGTACCTTCTGCTAGTTGGCTAGTGAAAGCATGGAGAACAAGAGAAGAAGATTTATTGGCTGTTGGTGGCTTGGATTCAGTGGTTTTTATCAGGATGGTTATTTTTAGGTAATTAAACCCTGCCTAAATCTTTATGATTTATGCCTGCAGAATAATAGTTTATACCTAATGTTTTTTTTTTTTTTCTTTTTCTTATTTACAGTCTTCGAATCTTTTCCATTGCTGCTGTCATATGCGTCTTTATAGTGCTTCCGGTGAATTATCATGGGCAAACCAAGAGTCACCCCGGAATCCCTGAAGAATCCTTGGAAGTCTTTACCATCTTGAACGTTCAAGAAGGTTCAAAGTGGTACGAGACATATATTCTTGATTATTGAAACAATTATTAAAAATTGCATCTTTTGTGGAGGTGCAGAGCAAGTTCTGTTAGTCCGCCTTTTATTTTGTTTTCTCTCAATGTTTTTGAAGTTTAAATTCTGATTTAACTTTTTATGGTTAACTTATGTACACCAGGGAACTAATATCTAATTGGTCATTTGCTTTCTGTTTTAATTCATGTCAGGCTCTGGACCCATTGTCTCGCATTGTACATTATCACTGCTTCAGCTTGTATTCTTCTATACTTTGTAAGGATTTAAAACCCATCCTCTTGTACAATATAGTATATATATTGTAAAAAGTTCTATATCATGCTTTTTAGTTCTTACATATATAAACATCCTAAGACATTGGTTTGGTGTATCTGTTGTGGTTCTTCTGTAGGAATATAAGCATATCACCAGACTGAGGCTGGCATATATTACTGGATCTTCTTTAAGTCCAAGTCATTTTACACTTGTTGTTCGTGCTATTCCATGGTCACCGGAAGAATCATATAGTGATTCAGTAAGAAAATTCTTCACAAAATATCACGCATCAAGCTACTTGTCACACCAAATGGTGTATCGAGTTGGTAAAGTTCAGAAACTGATGGTATGTATGTGGCTTGAATTATTTCAGCTGTTTCCTGAGCCAAATTGTTTTATTATTGGCTTATGTTGTCATAACTGCTAGCATGAGTTTCACTTAGACCAGTATGTGGTTGAAGATAGCTATATAAAGTATATGCTGGGTTTTTTTTGTGAATTGATTATAGGATCGCTGGGTTTTTCTTCCACTCATATGCATCTGTTCAATTATGTCTCATATATTCTTTAATGCAACTTTATGAAAAATAAAATTTTGCAGAGCAATGCAGGGAGGGTGTGCAAAATTCTTAAGGATGTTTCTGTGGAACAGACTCGTACACCAGATTTATTTCATTGTGGTATGTGTGGAGGAGCTACTGATTCTTTTAAGATACTCGCGACCGATTCAGAGAGTGTTAAAGGGAAGTCATCCCTTATCGACAATAGTTTGGATGGAAGAAAAAAGGTCATGCAAGCTCTGGCCCCAATTAATTTAATTTGTTCTGGTTTTCATCATTATTCACATTCAACTAGTGATTATGTATGGCTTGACTCTTTGCATCTGATTTGGTTCTTTAAGAATGGTTTTCGGACTATGGAGTTCTTGAAAATTATGTACATATATCAATCCTAGAATAATGTTGTGTTCCTGTAAGTGTTCTTAGGATCACCATGTATTCTTGCTTCAGTAGGCTCTAGTTCTTGTTAGACAGTTGGCCAGGTATTATTGTGGCGGTTATAACACTTTAAGCATAACTTTGGACTTGAATGTTTGGAAGCTGACTGTGTTTGGCGTGATTAATTGTATAGGCTCTTTAGTTTTTATATTGGATGTTTTCTTATTTAGTTACTATAGTTCAAATAAAATAAAAGTAGAAATAAAAGTTGTTCAATGTTAAAGTAATATCTATATCTGTGTGTATGTATGTATTTATATAAGTTGATATGTATATTTTATGATAAAAAAGTACATGCACACAAGTAAACATGCCTATCCATTCTTCCCATAATGATTCCATTTATGTATAGGAAAGTATGAACCTTAATCTGCGGAGTAAGTAGCTAGTAAAAAAGTCCGACATGGCAGTGTCATAGACATGAGGATGAATCTTGCGTACTGTCATTTTCATTTTGTGGTTCTATTACTTTGACTTTGTTGTCATCATTTAGGTATAAATGTTAGTCTGAGTGAGTGTAAACTTCTGTGGAATTTTCAACATTGTAGCTTAAAATATATGTCTTACATACAGGTGTGTGCTGCTGCTTTTGTCTTTTTCAAAACTCGCTATGCTGCTGTTGTTACTTCAAAGGTTCTTCAGTCTTCAAATCCCATGCATTGGGTGACAGATATGGCTCCGGAACCAAATGATGTTTATTGGTCAAACCTTTGGATACCTTACGGACAATTGTGGATCCGGAAGATAGCTACACTTCTAGCGACTATTGCTTTTATGCTTGTGTTTCTTATTCCTGTCACATTTGTTCAGGGCATGACTGCACTAAAAATTCTAGAAAAGAAATTTCCAGCTTTGAAGGGATTGCTCAAAAAGTCAGTAATTGACACAGATACATTCTCCTTGTTACCTTAATTTTTTTTGTTATGCTGTTTATCATGGATACTAGACATGGACCAATTTTTTTAGTGTACGGGGATAAAATTCGCAGTGGATTTGACTCATTTGCATTGTTGCTTTGTGTGCATGTGCAGGAAATTTATGAGCCAGGTGATAACGGGGTACCTACCAAGTGTGGTTTTAATTCTGGCTTTTTACATAGTTCCACCAGTCATGATGCTGTTTTCAACAGTGGAGGGGTGGATCTCCCGCAGTCAGAGGAAAAAGAGTGCATGCTTCAAAGTCTTATACTTCACAATCTGGAATGTCTTTTTTGTTAATGTTTTTACCGGCTCTGTTATCAGCCAGTTGAGTTTATTTTCTAGTGTGAAAGACATACCTGGGCAACTTGCCAATGCAGTTCCAGCACAGGTGATATGCCTTGATCTTTAAATTTGTTTAGAAGATCAATAGTTTTATGTTCCAGGTCTATTTGGACTATTACATCACTTACATCAGCGCACTGTTTTTCCTTGTCAAGTTTGAAACGGTTTACTTTGCAAGTGTCCATTAGAAATTGTCATCTCATGTAAACTGTTTCAATCAATTTTAGTTCGAATTACTGATGGTCATAATGGTTAACAAAGTGACATAGAGTTTTGTGAGCGATAATTGTTTTGACTTTTCGAGACATTACATCAGTTATAAGATGCTTATAAAAGTAGAAGTTTTCCAGCCTTTTATATCTTGGAAAGTTTAAAGCTTTATTATTGTTTTTTAATTATGATTGTGTTCTTGAATTTTCAGGCTAAGTTCTTCATGACTTATGTTTTATCATCTGGTTGGGCAAGCTTGGCATGTGAACTCATGCAAATTTATCCTCTTCTTTGCAACTATTTCCGACGGTTCATATTACTGAAAGAAGGGTATAATGACACACTGTCATTTCCATATCATACAGAAATTCCTAGAGTCCTGCTGTTTGGGTTCATCGGCTTCACCTGTGCTATCTTGGTTCCCCTAATATTGCCATTCTTGCTGGTTTACTTTGTACTTGCTTACTTTATATATCGAAACCAGGTGAGGACTTCTCCTATCTATCATTCCTTTTTCTGTCAGGTCTCTTTTTGGGGAGAAGAACTACCCTGCAACGGGGATGCCACTGTAGCATCCCTGGTGTAGGTAAGTTCCTCTCACATTCTGGCCATCACGTGTGGTTTTTACTCTCATTCTTTCTAGTTGTATTTAGTTATTGTCCTCATTTCATAGTTATTCCCTTTTGCTAAGCGTTACGATGCCTATTTCAGATTCTCAATGTGTATATAGCAGAATACGAAAGTGGGGGACAGTACTGGCCTATGATTCACAATACAGTCATAGTTTCATTGCTTATCATGCAAATAATTGCTCTTGGTGTCTTTGGATTAAGAAGAACACCTATTGCGTCAGGTTTCACTATTCCACTGCTTATCTTCACTCTTTTGTTTAACGAGTACTGTCGACAGCAGTTTAAACCGGTGTTCAAGAACCACGTTGCAGAGGTAGTGATTGAAAATGAACTGTATGTGCGCTTGTGCGCGTGCATTTATGTGGTATTTGAGACCATGTCTCTCTACTCTTTCAAATCTTGATGAGTGGATTGTTTGCAGATTCTTATTGATATGGACCAAAAGGATGAGCAATCAGGGAGGATGGAAGAGGCTTATCAACGGCTGCATTCAGCTTATTGCCAGGCCCCAGTAACTCCTGATGACTCGTGCAGTTCTGGAGGCTCAACTCGCCATGAGGGGGACATCGTTCCAGATCCAGAGAATGCAAAGCCACCAGGTTTGATTCATCCAGTACTTGCGGGGGTTCCTGTTCCTGTATGCGGCGTCAATGATGTAATCGCTTGGTTCTTTGTGCTTTTCTCTTTTCAGGGGAGGAACCCAGTCAAGTTAATCCGTCATGGAATGTCACCTTCGACGGTGCAGAATCTAGGGAGATCTAAAGTGAGTTTTCTTCTGGGACGTAATTGACTTGATCATGTATGCAAGTTCAAGTTTATGGTGCCGGCTGGAATGAGATTCCTGTATCTTAAGAAGCAGGTTCTCCTTTCTGGCTGGAAATACCATCGGAGCGTTATACAGATACAAGTGATACAAGTAAAACATTTTACAAAATTCCGAGAGAATTCCCAATTTCTACGGTACGAGTGCAAAGCAACTCTATCTTGTGTACAGTTGTGATATGTGCAAAGCAAATAGTTTGTATTTTATTTAAACCAAATGTGTCGAAAACAGTTGAAAAGTTTTACGTAATGTTAATGCAAAGTTTGGTTATTTGATTCTCGAAGCACATTTTGAATTGCATAGAAGAAATTAAGATTTCACATCCATGACCAATGAAGAATCGCGCTTATCGACATCATCTTCCATCTGTTTCGTTGAACAAACCTCTCCACGACCACAACCACAAAACTTGCAGGAACCCGCCATTCGCAACGTGCAGAAGAAGCACCCTTGCCTGCACTGGGAGACCAGCAGAGACAAACTTAACAGCAGCAAAAAAGCAGCTTATACCAAATAAGTGCTTTTCGATCCCATTGGTGGCATTCTCCTCTGAGCAGGGAAGCAGTTGCTGCAATGCCTCTTCCAAAACATCAGTCAAGAAGCACCCAACAAACAGACCAAATGGTATCATCAATTCATAGTTTCTGGAGATGGAAAATATGATGTCTGATAAGAAGCAGAGATGCCCAAAGTAACAAATGACCATATAAATGCTTTTTTCCCAAGCAAAAGCAGCTGCTCCAGCGCTGTATCTGCTGCTTTTTTCCATGGAAGCTCCTTCACTGGGGAAGGTACGGCTTCCCACAGCTTCTCCTTCACAAAAGTGCTTTTGATTTGCAGCTTCAGCTCATTTTCTTTGTTGGGTTCTCCAAACTGTGCCGTGGATGAAACTGCTTTTACACAGCTTGGGTGGAAGCTGTTTCGAATTTGGCAGGGCTTTTGATCGAATAGGTTAACCTGAAATGAAGAAAAGAAGGAAAATTGGAAACAATCATAATTAATTAATCGAAAACCTGAAAATTTTAAAGTTTTAAGCAAATGGGAATTTGGGAGAGTGAAAGAGTGAAGAATGGTACCGGAAATTTGGGGGTTGCGGACGGCGGCGACAGAATTGACGCCGGAAACGCCATTGATGGAGTCTGGCTGGTCCTGTTTTATCGCCTAGGGTTAATTTATCAGCCGGTGACAAATTGGGGATTCGAAGTTCACTAGATTTTTGTTTTTCTAAAATATTAATTTGGGCCGGGCTGGTTTATTTATGAGGAGTTTTGACTCATTACAAATGTACTGGGCCTTTCATATTCTTTAAATTTTGGGCCGTATGTTTAATTCACTCAATCAGTAAACTTTTACATTGTTTTTACTTCGGCCTCACGTCAGAACGGACTTAATCGCCTAGGGCACGTTCGAGCTTGCTTTTATAATTTAAGGAGAATGTTTTATTATATTTTTTTTAGGAAATTTTTTAAAATGTCATATGAACTTATACACAATTTTTAATTTGTCATATAAATTAAAATTTTCAACAATTTGTCATACTAACTTTTCAAAATCATTAATTTGTCATCTTACCCTAACTCCGTTAAGTTTTCCATGACTTGTGTATAGGGTTATTTGGATCATTCTAACACTTCACTTCCCTTTTATTAAGTTGTATTTGACAAAAAAACTCTAGGGTTTCTAAAGCCACAAAATGGCATACTACTACTTTATACTTGTTCTCAGAGATTTTGTTCACACCGATCTTTGTGAATACCCTTGAACACAAAATTTAAGTAAGTGTTTGTACTAAGGAAAAGTTAAAAAAAAAAAAAAAAACTTGTGAAAAGATGCTAAAATGATTGAAATAATCCTGAACACAAGTCATGTGTGAGGCACATGACTTATATTAGATAGAAAACATAACAGAGTTAGGGTGAGATGACAAATTAATGATTTTGGAAAGTTGATGTGACAAATTGCTTAAAATTTTAGTTTATATGACAAATTGAAAAATGTATACAAGTTCATATGACATTTCAAAAAAAATTCCTTTTTTTTTATTAAAGCTCTAAGGGCGCGTTTGTTTGGTCTCGTTAAGGTTAATTGGAATAGACTAGCTTACTAGTTCGTGTTTGGCGTGAGCAGGGACTTACTTTAAAGGGATTAAGTCGGTCTCGTGCCGACTAAATCCTTGACTATGTGGTCTTAGCGAGCCCACCCCCTGCGCGAATGGAGAGGATTGCTAATCTCATCTCTAACACCTGCTTTGCTTCGCCTCAAACTCGTCTCAGTTTGCTTCGCATCGTCCTCGTAGCCGATGGGCTCCGTTGAAACCCATATCCCCAAAAGACGAAATCTTTGTGAACACAATGGTTGGTGTGGAACACGACGAGGAGGAGTAAAGTAAATAAAATAACAAAAAGAAAACTATGGATTCTTGTACAATACATTTTCATGTATGTTATGGTTTAAGTCCTTCCAGTAGTATCGATCATTTGTCCTACTTTCCTCCACATTTTATAAAGTAATGGCCGGTCTGATTCCCGAATTGAATAAATCGGTAGATAAGAATATTTATCCATCTATAATGGGAATTACATTAGTAGGAATATAAGCCGAAACATCATAAAAAGATTTGTTGTTTCTGATCCTGCTTCACCTTAATTGTTATTTGAACAAATAAAAGTTATGCCTTGGTCCAAATAGGGATAGCATTTTCTCTGCCGATTCCTTCTAGTCGAGCCTTTCGGTCTGTCATTATACCTCGAGAAGTAGAAAGAGCTTGAGGAGGCTCATGAGCCACCCGATGCGCTTGATATAACGATTTGCAGAGATCAATTGACGTCAATTTGCAGAGACCGATATCGAAATAGATTTGCAGAGATGGCCAAGTCGATTTGCAGGTGTTGGAGAAGTCGATTTATAAGGATGGCCAAGTCAATTTGCATGTGTTGGATTCGGGGTTTTTTGAAATGGAGGATTCTGAGTTTTTTTATTTATTGGATTTTAGGTTTTAATTTTTGAGATATGGATACTGCACTAAAAGAGAAAGTTGGACGGGAGTAGAGGGAGAGGGAAGAGAGAGCATGAGAGAGTTTTCAAGAAAAGGGAAGGAAAAAAAAAAGAAGTAAAAAAGAAAAATATGTTGCAGTCATATTTATAATAGGAATGCGATTGTGTAAATCCTAGAGAATATGAGAAAATATCTTATATTACTATTAGGACTAGATTACCTATTAAATGTTGTAATCCTAAAGGGAAAGTTATTTACCCTTTCTACTACTATAAATAAAGGCACAATGGGGTGAATCTCACACCTCACAATTAACTCAATCTCTTTTCTCTCTAAAGTGGTCGGCCCCCTCTCTCTCACTCTCTCCCTAGATCGCCCAATCAAATAGGTCTACAACACGTTATCAGCACGCTCTTGCCAGAAGCTAAGGAATTAACGAAGTAAGGAATTGACGTATCGTAGGAGGAGGCTATCATCCACCAAATTCAAAGGCTTATTTGTTTTCTGCTACTCAGGTACGCTTAAAATAAAGTAAGATATTTGAAACGACTCTGAAGCATGAAAACATTCCCCATGATGCATGAACCCCCTATGTTTATATTTTCCTTCCGATATATATATTCTCTTTGCTCATATATATATTTGTTTCATGCATCGCACAATTAAATTGTTATGTGGAATTTGTGAGTCAAAGTATAAAAACAAATTAGAAGCAAGTTAGGGTTTCCTAAACCCTAAGGGATTTGAAAAAAGAAAAAAAAAAGAAAAAAAAAAGGGGAATTGGATTTGGTGCGGCATGCACCATCTCTGGGCTCCAACACGGCAGGGCCTGCCCTCGGGCTGGGCTTTATGCGCAAGGCCCGCAACCTTTCCCAGCTCCACACACGCACGACCCAAGTTTCTGGGCTCCCCCGTGCGACACCCACAAGCCAACATAAGCTGGGCTTGCTCCCCGTGCCCCCTTTGGCCCAAACCCAAACCCAGCTGCTGCTGGGAGGTCCTCACCCTCTCCGTGGCCAGCAGACCACCCCCGAGTTGGGCCGTGTGACATTTACTCAAGGCACCCCATGCCTTCTCACACACACGGCACAAAGCCCAAATTATTTTGGGGTTATAATTTCGGACCAATAATATTATGTCAATATTATTTTGCTTCTACAATCGACCCTGTATGGCCCGATTTATTGAATTAATTAAAAGTGACATGCAGTCCATTAATTCGATAATGAATCCAAAATTCCTGACCTGAAGATCACTTTTGGACATTAACGATTCAATAATTTCTCTTTATACTTTGAACTGTCACATACTTTCGTAGTAACAAAGCTCTCACACTTGAGTTCCCGAAGAACCTCAAATCCACTACACTTAGTTAGTATATTGCATTCTGTGTTTCTTGCAAGAACCTCTCATTATGAACTAATTGTTCATAAAAATAGTAAATTGAACCTGTAGTTTCAAATTTAGTGCCTTTGAAACCTGAAGTTTTCATTCAAAACATACCAAATGAAACCTGCAGTTTTCATGCATAAATTAAACCAATACATGTCTAAAGAACTTGTATGTTCTACGATATATATCTATGGCTTACCATATGACTACTCACGTTTTTTCCCTCCGTTTAAGGGACATGTCGAACTTGAACAAGCTCGATTTCACCGCTCTAGAAGTCTCTGGAAGAAACTATCTGAAGTGGGTTCAAGACGTGAAGCTCTATTTAACTGCAAAGGGCATTAGAGCCACCATCGAGACTCCAATCGCCGAGAAACCTGTTGAAGAAGCTCAGAAGGCTACTGCAATGATCTTCATTCGAAAACACATCCATGATGCACTGCAGACCGAGTATCTCGCTGAAGAGGACCCACGCACCCTCTGGCTTGCTCTGGCTGATCGTTTCGATCACCAGAAAGACATATACTTGCCTGAAGCAAGACACGACTAACATCATCTTCGCTTCCAAGACTTTAAGTCTGTGAATGAATACAACTCTGAAGTTCTTTGTTGAAATTCTGCAAAGTGAAACTAAGCGAATCAGATCTCCTGGAGAATACCTATTCGACCTTTCATGCCACCAATATTGTCCTACAGCAACAATATAGGGCATATAAATCAATATAGGTCAGACCTTTCATTGATTTGATCTCTGTTTTACTTCTCGCTGAAAAGTAGAGCTTTTGATGAGAAACCATCAAGCTCGACCCACTGGCTCGCACACCGCTCCTGAAGCGCATGCGATTCATTCTCGCAGCCAGAAACGACGACCGCATCTTCGTAGCCGTGGCAATGGGGGACAACCCCAATCACGGGCCCAAGGTCAACAGAGTGCCGTACCTAAGGGTAGAATTGCAACCCAGCAGCGTCCACCACTCGCCCCTAAGGTTCTAAACTTCAAAAACAAGGGCAAAGCTCCCATTCAGGTTGATTATACTGAATTGGACATGTGTTATCGTTGTGGATCAAAGGATCATTGGTCACGCGTATGCCGAGCTTCCCCTGAGGCTATTGCCAAGTATCATTCCCGTCGTGAGTCTAACTTTGCACATGTGGATCATCCAGAAGATGCAACTATATCAATGGAGATATCGGATTTCCAGGAGGCGTCAGCACCTATGGACGAATAAATTAGACATGTTTCTAGGGCATGTACCCCTAGTGGCCGAACCCACTAGGAGTGGCCGGCCCCTACCCATATTTTGTTAGGTTTATGGTTTAACTTTGGACAATTTTTCCTAAGTGTTTGGAATAATTTGTTTGGTTTTGGTTTGTTTTGAATTATGAATTGTTATTGGAATGAATATTATTTTCTCGAATTGCTTAATTGAATGAATGGACTTATATTATACATGTGACCAATTCAATCAATTTATTTCTAGGTATGCCTAGTGGGGAAGTTAGTTGTCTGGCAGATAGTGCAACCACGCACACCATCTTGCGTGAACGACACTATTTTACTAACTTGATACCTAAGAAAGCTCATTTGACAACTCTCTCAGACCTATCCAACCTGATTGAAGGATACGGAAAGGCACGTATCATGTTGTCTAATGGTACAATCTTGATCATTAAGGAGGCACTCTATTCTCCACGTTCCGGAAGAACGTTTCTGAGTTTTAGAGATATTCGAGATAATAAATATCATCTTGAAACCACTGAAGAGCATGGTTCTGAATTTCTTTGTATCACTTCATACGAATATGGCCAGAAGCATATTCATGAGAAGTTGGAACGTCTGCCAAGTGGGTTGTACATTACAACCATTCGGTGCATAGAAGCCCACATAGTGGCCGACCCTATGCTTGAGTTCCAGGACACTTTGTTGCTTTGGCATGATCGTTTGGGACACCCTGGACGTGACATGATGCGCCGTATCCTCAAATCTTTTCACGGGCATAAGTTACATCCCTATGCTAGGGTTCCGACATGCCAAACGTGTTATATAAGGAAGTTGAATATTCAACCCTCCCACACAAAGATTATGCACGACCCCCCTAAATTTATTCAGAGGATTCAAGGGGACATTTGTGGACCTATCCAACCAACCTGCGGACCATTTAAATATTTTATGGTGTTGGTTGATGCATCGACAAGATGGTCACATGTTTGCTTGTTGTCCACACGCAACGCCGCGTTTGCTAAACTCCTAGCTCAAATCATTAAGCTAAGGGCTCACCACCCTGATTATCTGATTAAGTCGATTCGACTGGATAACGCTGGTGAGTTTACGTCACAGACTTTTGACGAGTATTGCATGTTAGTAGGGATTGACACCCAAAACGGCCTGGCAGAAGCTTTCATAAAGCGCCTTCAAATGATAGCTCGGACTTTGGTTATGAGAACTAAACTGCCGGACTTTGGTTATAAAGCGTTTTCAAATGAAGCTTTCATACCCAAAACGGCCTGGCAGAAGCTTTCATAAAGCGCCTTCAAATGATAGCTCGGACTTTGGTTATCAGAACTAAACTGCCGGTATCTTCCTGGGGCTATGCAATACTGCACGCAACTATGTTGGTTCGCCTGAGGCCCATCGCTACCCCACCACATTCACCGTTACAGTTGGTCACTGGATACGAGCCTGACGTCTCGCATTTACGGGTGTTTGGGTGCGCTATTTATGTGCCAATAGCGCCGCCACTACGTACCAAAATGGGTCCTCAGAGAAAAATGGGAATTTATGTCGGTTATGATTCGCCATCAATTGTTCGCTACTTAGAACCCTTGACAGGAGATCTCTTTACCGCACGTTTTGCATATTGTCACTTTGATGAGACAGTCTTCCCGCTGTTAGGGGGATATAAGCATGCTAACGTTCCCATAGAACGCCGCGAATTGTCGTGGTATGCTCCCACTATGTCTCATTTAGATCCCCGCACTGCCCAGTCTGAAACTGAGGTGCGTCGAATTATAGATCTTCAGAGCATTGCTCAAAGCATGCCGGATGCTTTTAATGATCTAGCAAAGGTGACAAGATCACATATACCCGCTGCAAACACACATGCAAGGATAGATGTACCCCGTGTACGTCAACAACCCGCCTGGGAAGGCCGGACCGTCCTCGAAGGTGGGGAGGCCGCACCCTCCACGCGGCAAGGTACATTGGCGGCTAGCCAATCATCTGCTCTGACCCTGAAGCGTGGCAGACCCCCTGGTTCAAAGAATTCACAACCCCGGAAGACGAAAACAGCACCAACTAGTGACCCTAGTTTGAATCCGTCCATCGCTCACTCATCCGTTCCAATGCATGAGGTTATTGTAGATTACAGTGATGCTTCAGACGAAACATGCCGGCCTTCCGAGAATCGCGAGATTTCGGTCCACTACACAGTATTGGATGAGGTTTGGAATAGGAATGAGATGATCGTCGACGATGCATTCGCGTACTCAGTAGCTACTGACATTATGCTTAGCGATGACATTGAACCACGTTCCGTCGATAAATGCCGACGTAGAACCGATTGGTCAAACTAGAAACAAGCAATCCAGGTCGAACTCGATTCGCTCGCGAAACGTAAGGTATTTGGACCTATCGTTCCTACAACACCACGCGTGAAGCCTATTGGCTACAAGTGGGTTTTCGTGAGGAAGCGTAATGAGAATAATGAAATAGTGCGATACAAAGCATGCCTCGTAGCGCAAGGCTTCTCTCAGCGCCTTGGAATTGATTACGAGGAGACGTATTCCCCTGTAATGGACGTTATAACGTTCCGCTACCTAATCAGTTTGGTAGTTTCTGAAAAACTGAATATGCAGCTTATGGACGTGGTAACCGCGTATCTCTATGGGGATCTAGATACATAAATCTACATGAAAGTTCCAGAAGGACTTCCATTGACTGGTTCAAATAGTTCTAGACCACGGAACACTCTCTCAATTAGGTTGAGGATGTCACTCTAGGATTTAAACAATCCGGGCGGATGTGGTATAACCTTATGAGTGAATATTTGACGAGTCAGGATTATGTGAACATCGAACTATGCCCATGCGTGTTCATAAAGAAGTCACATTCCGGATTTTCAATCGTTGCAGTTTATGTTGATGACATGAACCTCATCGGGACTCCCGCAGAGTTTGAGGAAATTGCTACACACTTGAAATCGAAATTTGAGATGAAGGATCTTGGGAAAACTCGATATTGTCTCGGCCTGGAGATCGAGCATTGTTCGGATAGAATCCTAGTACATCAATCGAACTACACCCAAAAGGTGTTGCGACGTTTTAATGAGGATAAAGCGAAGCCTTCGAGCACACCCATGGTCGTTCAGACTCTAGATGCTAAACAAGATCCCTTCCAAAGGAGGACGAGGAAGAGATTTTGGAACCCGAAGTTTCTTACCTAAGTGCAATTGGGGCTTTATTGTACTTGGCTCAGTGCACTAGACCCGACATCTCATTCGTTGTGAATCTATTAGCTAGATACACCAATGCGCCCACACGCAGGCACTGGAATGGTGTTAAAGAAATTTTTCGCTACCTCAAGGGTACTACGGATTTGGGCTTGTTCTATACCCGCGAATCTCCAAGTGGTGTCGTCCCCTATGACCCTCGGATTGATTCTCGCCTTGTTGGTTACGCAGATGCTGGATATCTGTTTGACCCACATAGAGCACGTTCTCAAACGGGTTATGTCTTTACCGTTGAAGACACCGCTATATCTTGGAGGTCTACCAAGCAAACGCTAGTTGCGACTTCGTCTAACCATGTTGAGATTCTCGCCCTGCATGAAGCATCGCGTGAGTGCTTTTCACTGAGAGAAGTTATGGAACATATTTGAAGCACTAGTGGTCTTACATCAGTCGTTGACCTTCCTACGACGATCTTTGAAGATAATGCAGCATGTATCGAGCAGTTAAAGAAGGGATACATCAAGGGAGACAACACCAAGCACATAGCGCCGAAGTTTTTTTACTCACACCAGCAGCAGCATCAGAACATTGAAGTCAAGCAAATATGTTCCCAGGACAACCTGGCCGCCCTCTTCACCAAGTCGTTGCCCAAGTCTACATTTCAGAAGCTCGTTCAAGGAATCGATATGCGCAAATTGTCTGAATTGAATCGCTTGTAGTTCTCTTATTTAGAAGTTATGTCTAACTCAGGGGGAGTATCCAGAAGCATACTCACATGATCTTGATGTACTCTTTTTCCTACGATTAGGAGCATTTTTCCCACAGGGTTTTTGCTACCTAACGAGGTTTTAATGAGGCACCCATCATGGGATGATCATACTCCGTTGAGTTCACTACACTCGTTCAGTTTGACGTTTGTTTAAGACATTATGCATATTTTCTTACTTTTCCCTTAGTCTATGGGTTTTCCCCATATCTTGGGTTTTACCATAGCGAGGTTTTTGTGAGTTTTTACACATGCATACTTCAACGTTAATTTGAGACTCGCGATTGCCCTGTTGTGCCGATGACTTCATCAACTATTCTACCTTATCTGCTGAAGATCTGATGCGATGGTTTGTTGAGTATTTACACACTCAAGGGGGAGTGTTGCAGTCATATTTAGAATATGAATGTGATTGTGTAAATCCTAGAGAATATGGGAAAATATCTTATATTCCTATTAGGACTAGAGTACCTATTAAATGTTGTAATTCTAAAGGGAAAGTTATTTACCCTTTCTACTACTATAAATAAAGGTACAATGGGATGAATCAAACACACCTCACACCTCACAGTTAACTCAATCTATTTTCTCTCTAAAGTGGCCGGCCCCCTCTCTCTCACTCTCTCCCTATATCGCTCAATCAAATAGGCCTACAACAAAATAATTATTTTTTGTTATTTATATTATTCTACTTTTTAGTATGGTACAACACCAAATGTATTTTTTTAAGTAAATCCAGCTTAGTTCCTTAAATTAGTCTAGTTTGAAATAATCTGTTACAATAAACACACCATAATTACTTCATGAAATTTCTTCCACGACCCACATATATTTTCAAGTTTTTATGTTAAAGGTAGTTAGGAGCACTTTGATTATCATGAATTGCTTTTAACCTTTCAAAAAACAATTATAAACAAGCTCTTAGAACGATGATAAGGACAATAATTTATACGTATGCAAGTATCTAACAGTCGTTAATTCAATTGAGTACCACAATAGCTACCTAGACATCAACAATCCACAACAACCCCTACGTGTTTAGACGATTATACTAGCACTACTCTGTGATATAAAGAAGAAATTGATTGTGAAATAAAATTGTACGAAAATTAAAACAAAAACAACTGAAGTCTGACTTTTCGAGGATGAAGTACTTTTTAGCCATCATTTTTTGGCAAAAAAAATTGAAGTATTTATGGAAGACTAAATATTCAATAAGCATGTGTTAACTTGCTTGCGTATGACATTGGATAAAAGATATACAACCTAATATTTAGCTTTCATCAAACGCATAAGCATTAGCCCAGGGCAAAACCCTAGAGCAAAAATAATAAACGACAAACTGTCGCAAGGCAACCAAATGAGCCAAATTAATCGGACAAGTGAATTGTATGTTAAAAAAACTATCATATCCTCTCCTTATCCTATTTCGAAACCCTAAACCAATCAAATTAGCACAACCCTAGGCGGCTCTATCTTAATTCTAATTCTAATTCTTCACCTCGTGACCGGTATATAATTTTGAATATCGCATGCAGAATTAGCACTCCAGCTCTGCAGTCTTTTTGCTATATTATTCTCTGATGAATTTCTTTTAATTTTTTAATAAAAACCCCTTTTTTTTTTTGCTGAACAACAAGACAAACGTGCAAGAATTTTCATGTTAGTGAGTGTCATTATCGTTTTATAATATTGAAAATTAATAAATATAATATTTCTTGCGGATTATTGTGAATTAAGGATCAAATTTTTTGGATTTAAATATCTAAGGGAGGTTGATTCGGTTGATTAAATAATTAAAAAGCAGTGACACAAGTCGTCCTTTTGCTCTTGTCACTTCTAGGCCTCATTCACATATTCATAAGTTAATATGTTTAATTAATTTTTCTGGTGTTTATTATCGTCACCAAGTTGACGGGAATTTATATGGTAACCACAAGAAGTCAAATTTTGAGATGTTGGTTTTTCTCTGAGGACTTTTCTGTTCTGTTTCTTCTTTGTTTGGGATATTCCTTTTAACTTTACAGAAAGAAATTAGATGAATAACTAGGGATTATTTTAAATTCGTATATATTAGCCCTCAGAACTGTTAATGTCTCCTTAATTTGCTTGCTGGAGTTTGTGTATGTCCGCTTTATGTATGCTTATAATTCTAGTATACTATACTGAAAGCCAGAGATACTGTATATCTTATGGGATATGTTTTACCTAGATCAGATATCCCACTTACGAGCTTACATTATTCCAAAAAATTAATTAATTAATAGCTCATTATTTTATATTTTGCTTTTTCTTTTTTCATAAAAAATTATTGTAGAACACAACGATGCAATATAATTTTTCACATGTTATAATATGAGTTGAACGACTTGTTTATTTATTCTTTATGATGTAATACTCATGTTCGAGAAATGTATGAATTGGTTACCTTTTAAAACCGTAATGTTTTCATGATTGAGCTCATGATAATTAAGCAAAGGGTTTATATCACAAATGGTCCTTGAAATTGCCCCCATCAATCATGATGGTCCCTGAAATTGAAAATCGATCAATGTAGTCCCTGAATTTTAACCCTGCGAATCAATGTCGTCCTTCTGTTAGTGTTTCGTCCAAATTAACTTTAAAAAAGGTTAGAGAAACAATTTTTCATGGTAAAATAACAAAAAATAACCCTATTACTTATAATTTTACTTACTACCTCTCTTTTCCTTTTTCTATCTTCACTTTTCTCTCCATTTTTTCATGGATTTGGTACTAAAACTAAAATAAAAACAAAAAAAATTGGGAAATTTCAATTTTTTTAATATCAAGTAAAAAAGAATTCTAACTAGGTTAGCTCCATTCCTTTTTTTCAAAGAAATTGGGTTAGCTCCAAAAGCTATGCCAAAGTCCACATTTGATCATTTATCTTGTAAAAGAAATTGGGTACCACCTTTTTTTTCAAGTAAAATTATAAGTAACAGGGTTATTTTTGGTCATTTTACCATGAAAAATTGCTTCTCTAACCTTTTTTAAAGTTAATTTGGACAGAACACTAACAAAAGGACGACATTGATTCGCGGGGTTAAAATTCAAGAACTACATTGATCGATTTTCAATTTCAGGGACCATTTGTGATATAAACCCTTAAGCAAATAGATGAATATGCTAGTGGAATCAACTTAAGTAAGAACATTTTTTAAACTTTGAGTTCAAGAGTTGGTCCAGATGATGGGGCCAACTAATTTGAATCGCTAGCTTGAAACTATACTACCAATTTCAAAATATGTCAACCGATTCTAACAAATCGTGACCATGGCTTACCAAACATTAATGCAAAATTTGCAATGTCAACAGAAAGTAAATATTGTAATCCAAAGATTGCAGTTTACAACTGTAATCGACTTTTGCACTTGTAGCAGTCAGCGAAGACCTAAGAGATCATTTGAGTCCTGATGACAATGTATTTCTTTGACCTTCCTGACCAAAGCTACAAATAACTACATAATTAAGTAATCTGGAGGCCGTTTCAATTCTGTTGGGCATAGCTAGCTATAGATGTTGTTTGACTTAAGATTCAAATATTGTCGATTGTCTTCGTGGTTAGGGTATTTGTATTATTTTTAGTGCACTCAAGTTTGAATCCTCCCTCATTCTCTTATATTGTGGTTTACATTAGAATTATCAATTGTAATGAAAAAGAGACTTAAATATTCTAAATTATGAAAGGAGATGAGATC